>ML788567.1:339285-392576 GCA_009831015.1 Picea engelmannii | reverse complement strand
ACTACAGACTGTCCACGATCCAATGCAACCAGTCCCACTCAATTTGAATACTCTAGGAAGAAGTTATGATTGTTTTACCTAGAACACCTTCTTGAGACTAGTCAATAGGGCTAGTCAGATACCCTATCTTACACAGGGTGTATATAAAAATTTAAGATGATCCAGAAGCTGAAATTTTTACCATAGATACAAAACTAATTTCTGTAAATGTTCTCCAGAGGGAAGGGTCTGAAACATTACAGAAAATATTTTATAGCGAAAATGCCTCAATGACTCATTTCAGGATGATTCCATAACCCTATCTTGTATAGGTTGTATCTCCGAAAGTATAAGGCCTCAGGAGATGAATTTTGAACCCAATGTACCTTGATCCGTCTTCTAAATACCCTCCAAGTGGTTCCTTCTGAAACGTTGTAGAAACAAAGTTATAGCGAAAATTCCACGGTGTCTCAGATGTAGCAGCGAAACCCCAAGACCTTGAGCTCTGATACCATATGTTAAGAACCAAACAACAATATATCATAGAAAAACCTCAGGAAAAGTACTCAACACCTTGAAAAAGAGATAATTTCATATAATAAGCCTCTTCAAGGGGGCAACCTCCTTTTACCCCACTTAAATGTTCAAGTACAAGATGATTCAAAATGAAAATGTCTCCTTGGTATATATAGGAGACTAGGAGGTATAATTACAAATAATGGCCTAAAGCCGACATAATTAAAATACTATTACTAATCTAAATTACAACTAATGGCCTAAAGCCGACATAAATAAAATAGCATTACTAATCTAATATGCCCCAATTAAGGGGTAATGAGCCAACATTAGGGCTTAACAACATTCATGCAGGCAGATCATAGCAGTATAGCATAATAGTGATAATCCTGGTAAGCCAATGAAAACTATTGAATCACTGTAATAAATTCAGAGAAAGCAATGTTTTATATTTCAGGGTGGTTGGGAGGTGCAAGGGAGAACTATTTTTCTCTGCTATACAGGTTGGTGCCTATTTGACTGGAAGTTGGTGCTTCCATCTAGTTGGTGCTAGAATAGTTAGGGAGTAGGTGCTAGAGAAAACAAAGAGTTGGTGCTCTCAGCAAGTCGAAGCTTGCAAAATAGAGGTTTTAGCCTCACAATGAGTTGGAGCTCATAAGTATGATAATGTACAGAATGTAAAGATTACTTATCATATAAAGAAGAAGATGTTTTTACCCTTTATGGGTTTCCTCAGGAAATATCTGTTTCTGTGTATTCCATGTGTGTGAATGATGTTGAATGTTCTATTGTTTACTTCCCTGCATTATTTTGATCATCATTGAGAGTTCAATAATGCATTTAAAAATTGATATAATTGTTTAAGCACAGTAATAACTGAATCACTCCCCCTCTCAATTGTCCAACAGATTTCACTATCAAAAAACAAATTCAACGGGGTCCCCTCACCCACATATGTGAATGGAAAATGTGACCTGACCCCCCTCCTTAGGATCCTCTATTTCTTCTGGTTGGATTTTTGCGGTCGCGGCAATAGAATTGGGTTTTTCATCAATTATCTGTCTCCTTTTATTATTGTCTGAATCAGAGTCCAATTCGGGGCTCAACTCTGTTTCTTTGAGCTCGACCACCAATGATTGTTTCAAGTGAAATTCATCGATGTTGTGCTAAGGGATTTTGTGGAATTCGCACCACTTCTGGGTGCCCTTCTTCGTCTTCCCATTACCCTTCTTTTCCTATGGCTTAGACTGGTTGTCTTGAGGTTGAATTCTCTATGAGTTAGGGTTTCCTTTACCTTTCTTTGGTTTTTGCAGATTTGCAGACCAAAATTCTTGCTTGTTCTACTGCTTAAATTTCTGCTTAATTTTGACAGTGTATCTATATGCGACTCTTAGTGATGAGATGTTGAAAATATCCATTTTGGTTTGTATATACCTATGTAGAGCCCCATAGTATTTCAGAACTAGATTTCTCTCAGAGAATTTGATACCCATCTTGGTGCACAAGTTATAGAAGGTATTTGTGAACTTCGACATTGTTTGGTCTCACTTTTGATGCAACATGGTCCATCTCATGTACTAGTCATCATAGTTTCCCACATGGTAATATTTCTCCTTGACCACATCCAAAGAAAAATCCCAAGTGGGCTCGACCCCAAATAATATAGAATCCTATGTGGAATTTTTCTCCCATTAATTTTCCCACCAATGTTTGACATGGGGGGGGGAACCTTGAGGAGCACAAAGGTTATTTTTTCTCTATCAAAAAAATTGTGAACAGAGAAATAACCCTCTAGAAAATTTTACCATTTTCCCAAAGCATCCGCATCGATATGAACTTCAAATACATGAATATAAAAATGAACTTGTACCTTGAATGGGGTAGCATCTCCAAAGAGACTTCTTGACGAATACGCGCCTATTATTGTCGATAATCGTTGAAGGATTTGGGAAAAATTCTCCAACATATGGTTCCTCTATTGCGTGATGGATTCAATGAGAAAAAAAATGATGGGATATTATTCTCCCTTGGTCCTCTTCTATTCTACCATGGGAGGCCTCTTGGGATGGATAGATAGGTTGTCCTCAAGAGAAACTAGCTCGAGACCCGACTCTCTATACCCTGACATCATTGGGGACATGCACTAAGAAATGAAAAGGAGTAGCCTTCTCTAAAACCACTGATCCAAATGATTTTGAGAATGAAATGAAGGAAGATATATAACAATGAAATATACATATATATTGAAATAAACATAGAGATACAGTAATGCACAATTTTTATTAATGAGAGAATGTACAAAAATTGTAAAATTACAGAGTGGATGACTCACTAGAATGGTGGAAACTTATTTCTAAGAAGAGATGTGTTGGATACACTTTTTCAAAAGAAGATGATGATGTTTAAAATGAAGTTCCAAATTCCTTTTTAACATAAATAAAATACAAAACCCTAACCCCGGAAGATGAAATGCCAAAAGGTTTGTGGGCCCCGATGGGGGTAGTTGATACTTCAACTTCCCAAGGGCATAACTTTTTCATACGATCTACGTTAGAGGCATTCTATACCTCGACATAAATTTTTAGTTGAGGAGTACACATTCTGTTCATCCCATACCATTCCTATTTAAAACAAATGGGCTCTTTCATTCCCAAAAAACGTCATTTAGGGACTCAAAATGGCCTCGAAAGTTCAAGACCCGAAAAATCGTAGAAAAAATGCAAAGATGGAAACCCATGTTTTGAGCCAGTGGAATAGGTGGGTGGCCATTGATATGCATATGAATCAATACTTCCCACTTAGGAAGCAATGGTCCCCATTGCATCAATCTCCTGCAAGAGATGGGGAATATTTTGTTGAATTTTCACCTTGGTGAGCTGCTTGCCTTGCTACAGAAGTTGTCTTGCTTAGCTTGTTGAAGGATGTTATGAACATGTTGTTGGACGGGTTGGATCCATTCAAATGATCAAGATTCACGATATTCTTGAGTGTGGGAGGACTCTTTCAGTGAATATGCAACATGAGGAGTATGAAGGGATCTATTATAACTTTGCTTGATTGGATAGTGTGGAAGTAATCCTGTAGGTGAAGAAAAAATATTTTTGTTCCCTTCTACAATATGCTTATGCTGGATAGAAAGACCTTTGTCTGAGGTTGTAGTGGTTTTATTGTCCTTCTATTCACCTTCTTACCAGATCTTGAAGAGGATAAACTTTGTGGTATGAGAGATTAATTTGTGACACTTTTTTGTTGGGATAGTAGTCAGAACTACCTCTGGTATCCTGTAGAGTTGCCCCCTTAGAGTAAAAATGATGAAATGGGGTCAAGAATCATAAATAGCATGACGCTTCCACATATATGGTTGGCCTAACAGAACATCACATACTTCCAGTGCAGAAAAATCACACAATACCTCATCTTTGAAGGGATTTATGTCATAGGACATGCGACACTGTTGGCTGACATGAGGATCCCATACCTAGCAAAGCTACCTGATGTTGTATGGTTGTGGGTGTAGTGTTGTTAAAAAATCCAACTGGTTCACTACCTTTGATGAGATGAGGTTCTTCTAGATTCCACCATCAACAATAAAATGCAATGGGGTCCCCCTCACCAACATCTGTGAATGGAAAAGGTGCCCCCCCTCCTCAGGATCCTCTTGTTCTTCTGGTTGGATTGTTGCGGTCATGAAAGTAGAAGTGGGTTTGCATCAATTATTTGTATCATTTTATTATTGTCTGAAATTGAGTCCGAGTCAGGGATCATCTATGTTTATTTGATCTTGGCCACCAATGAATGTTTCAAGCGAAATCCATTGGTGTTGTGAAAAGGAATTTTGTGGAACTCGCACCACTTCCCATTGTACTTATTTGTCTTCCTGTCACCATTATTTTCCTGTGGCTTGGACTGGTTATATTGAGGTTGAATTCTCTGTGAGTTGGGGTTGCCTTTACCATGCTTTGGTTTTCATGGATTTCCAGACCCAAATTCCTTCTGGTTCTGCTGCATAAATTTCCGCTCGATTTTGACAACATATCTATAAGCGACTCCTAGTGATGAGATGTCCAGAAACTCCATTTCGGTTTGTAATTACCTATGTAGAGCCCTGTGGTATTTCAGAACCAAATTCCACTCAGAGTCTTTGATACCTAGCTTGGTGCACATGGTTTAGAAGGTACTTGTGAACTCCAACACTATTTGGTCCTGCTTTTGATGCAGCATGGTCCATCTCATGTAATTACTAATAATCATCATAGTTTCCCATAGGGTAATATTGCTCCTTGATCGCATCCATAAAAAAATCAGAAGTCGACTCGACCCCAAATATTCCAAAATTGTCTCTGGAATTTTGCTCCTAGTAAGTTTCCCACAAATGTTTGACATGGGGGGGATCCTTGAGCAATGAAAAGGTGATTTTTTCTTTGTCGAAAAAAATGTGAACATAGAAATAACCCTCTAGAAAATTTAATCAATTTTCCAAAGAATCTGCATCGATATGACCTTCAAATATGGGAATATTAAAATTAACTTGTACCTTGAGTGGGGTAGCGTCTCAAAAGTGACTTCTTGACAAATATGTGTATGTTATTGTCGGAAATCATTGAAGGATTTAGGAAAAATTCTCCAACATCATGTTCCTCTGTTGCATGAGGGTGTAACACACCTGACCCCTAAGTACCCTTTTTAGGGATGGGGCATCCAAATTTTGCTTACTTTAATCATCTCACATCCTCTTTATAATGTCTTCATCCTCTTTTACTTGATCGTATATTTATAACAACTGCTACCAGGCTCAAATACGAGCTTTGAATTGAAATTTATGGCCTCCCGAAGCTCTTCAGGATTTATTAGTCAAAGGCCATCTGGCACCCATGTGGTTCCATCTCATTAATACCATCCCCAAGTTCCTATATCCACGATGGAATTCCATCCACCATCAAATCCAATGACAGGACCTGATCCTTGATTAACACATAAGAAAAAGGGGATTTCGACGTTCGACACTGATCGCCCCTTTTTCTTTCAATGTTCCTATCCTTCAAGGTCCCAAAATCCTGAACTCTTAAAGGAGCCTAAATTATAGCCACATGGCTCTGTCCTTTAGTCCTTTTTGATTATATACGACACTACACTCCAAAAATCTAGATTTTTGAAGTCTTGGAATCCCAAAGGGTCCACCCTTACTCATAGTGGCATGTTAAATGTAGAGGCAAGGACAGATGGGTATCAAGTACTCCACCTACCAATAGGCCAAGCAAATATGTGCCAGGAGGTGACACGCGACAATATAGAGATGATGCATTGCCCCTATCGTGGGTAACACTTGTCACATTTTAATGGGAACATAGGGTCTGTGAAAAGTAAAAATCCAGGTGACATGTGGCATGCCAAACATGGATCCATGTCACCATGGGTGATGTTAGTGTGCCACGTCACTCTGGACTGATAGCCTTCCAACACCCTTAGATCTCATCATCGAGACGCTTCCACATAGATACAGTGATCTACGGCCACTGTTACTTTGTAACTTCAACATTCAAGGGATCCACTGTGTGACTTCCTCCTTGCTCCCGGAGTGGTTAGTGTGGGGATGACCATGTTCTATATCTAATGTCATGGAAGATCCTAAAACATCCTTAGATATACAAGTCTTATCACTTCATGAATTAAACGTTCGGTTGTTCCACTCTCTTACCACCCACTTTCTCCTGGAGTGGTCAATGTTGGATTGACCTTGGCATAGATCCAAAGGCTAGGGAGGATCTTGAAGCATCCCTAGATCTATGGATCTCATTAATTTGCAGCTATGAAATTCAGGGGTTTTGGCGTTATGATAGCCACATTCTCCCTAAGTAGGTCATCACTAAAGTTTTGTATGCGAGTACCTCTACTAGTCGATCAAACGGTTAAGAGGGGTTTTTGACGGAATCCCCAGATCCACGAATCACTTTAATTCACAAATCCGACGTTCAAGGAATTTGTTTCTATGACTCCTTTATTCTCCTGAACTAGTCAACGTTGGATTGACCTCGACATAGATCCAATGACCAGGGATACTCCCTAATACCCTTATATTTGCGGCTCACGTTACTTCATGATTGGTAAGTGGTTCGGTGTTTAATGGTGGGATAGGTCCATCTGTCATGATTAGGAACACCGCCACGTTTCGTTCGACCTCGCGGGTAACCATAGAAAAAGGTTTCCTTCGATCGATTTGAAAGTGGAAGGGTCATGACACCCTAGAGCTCTGAAATCCTGTAGTTCCTAAGAGAGAAAGGCTTATCTCCTTTCAGACCTAGTGCAGGATTCCCAGACCTTGGTCATATGGGTCCTCCAAAATTTTTTGTGGGATACATGCTTAAATCTTAACTGTGAATTGGTTACGGCCATGGGCATGAGCCCTCGATCACATAGGTGAAGGGTTTGAAGGAGGCTCCCTCCTTCTACCGAGTTCGAGCTTAGTATTTCTGTGAAGATAAATTCGAGAGGTCGACAGGACTTAAGCCTTCTAGTTAACCCTACCTTGACTCTCTTGCAGACCCATGTCCCATAACTCTCTAGATGCTAAGCTATGTCACACAAAATATCATTCAAAAGCATGGGTTCACAAAAAACAATGATAATTTCTACCTTAATCATTCAATACATAATTTAGTCATAAACATGTATATTCAATCATCATTTCCATTCGAGTAAACAAAGTATGACAATATTTATCAAAATACAAAATTGTGAAGCGAGTACTGAAAGGGGTGCTTGTTTCCACCCAATTGTAGGCAGAACCACTCCTAAATGGATTTACCACTGGACACCCCCTACCTAGATCATGATGCTCTTAGAGAGACTCTTTATTCTTTCTCAATGACAATCAGGGATGGAGGTTACTCTCCTCCTCCCACATGATCTTAGCAAACATTTTTCTTTGTACCAAGCAAGGGGCCTGCAATGAATACTTCCACATTCACTCATCTTCTTTGCAGCCCTATTTATCAACTTGGACTAAAAATGTTGCCAACAACTTTGTGTGCCAGAACATACTTGTTTATTAGTTTCTCCTTCGAACCAGAGAGATGCAGGTGCTCCTATCTCCTTGGGAGATTGGTATCTTGACTCTTCTTTCTCGTTGGTCTGTCTTTTCCCATGAATCACTTCCTTTATTTCCATACTCAACAAGATTTCATGGGTCTAAATCCCCAACTTGTGGTCAGGTATAGAAGACTTGTCGATGGGTACTTTTCCCCATCTCCTCATTAACTTTTGAGGAGGGCCTTTCAAACTACCAATCTGAATGGTAATTCATTTCTAGTTCAGAGGATTGTTCTGAGTCTAAGCAATTAAATCCAGTAAGGTATTATTTTGGTGGCGATCATATCAACCATTTCTAGTTCCCCTCACCATCTCTCTCATAGCATCATGGTATATTTTGGAAAACCCCCTTTTCAACAATTATGCAACACTATCCATTTTAATTAATAACAGAAATACATACATTACCTTTCATAACAAAAGGTTCATTAAATCCAACATTCACACATATTCAGTCTGCCATAGTCTTTTGGAAATTTATAGTTATATTTACAATTTGGGGGAAACAGGGGTATTACAATCCCCTCCCCCTTAAAGGAACATTGACCTTGATGTTCTACCTTCCGATGTGCTATGTATGTACAAAAGAAAACAAAAATTGGTATTCTTGTTTCATGGCATCCTCCATTTCCCATGTAGATTTATCTGGACCAAAGTGTTTTCACTGCACATTGACTTGTGCAATGGTTATGTTCCTGAGTGGGATTTCCTTCCTGTCTATTATGCATTGTGTTTCTGGTAGGAATTCTCCCTCTGGTTCCACTTGAATCACAGACCAATCAATTATAGACTCATGTAAATATTTCTTCAGTAGCGAAACATGGAAAACATTATGTGCCTTCATTGTGGGATCGAGTGCTAGTCTATATGCTACAGGTCCCAATCTATCCAAAATTTCAAAGGGTCCACAATACCGAGGTGATGCATGATATTCCTGAGTGTGGGAGGACTCTGTTGGTGAATATGAAACATGAGTAGTATGAAGGGATCTGTTATAACTTTTCTTGATTGGATAGTGTGGAAGTACTCCTGTAGGTGAAGCAACAATATTTTTGTGCCCTTCTACAATCTGTTTCTGCTGGAAAGAAAGATCTTGGTCTGAGGCTGTAGTGGTTGTAGTGTCCTTCTATTCACCTTTTGACCAGATCGTGAAGATGATAAACTTTACAGTATGAGAGATTAATTTGTGACACGTTTTTGTCGGGATAGCTCTATTCCTGAGTGGGATTTCCTTCTTGTCTATTATGCATTATGGTTCTGGAAGGAATTCTCCCTCTGGTTCCACCTGAATCATAGAACAATCAATTATAGAATCATGTACATATTTATTTAGTAATGAAACATGGAAAAAATTATGTGCCTTTACTATGGGAGGGAGTGATAGTCTATATGTTATAGGTCCCACTCTATCCAAAATTTCAAAGGGTGCACAATACCGATCTAGCTACATGAACTTCTCAAGTATGGGAGGACTTTGTCAGTGAAGATGAAACATGAGGAGTATGAAGGGATCTGTTATAAATTTTCTTGATTGGATAGTGTGGAAGTAATCTTGCAGGTGAAGCAATGATATTTTTGTTCCCTTCTACAATCTGATTCTACTGGATAGAAATCTCTCTGGTCTGAGGCTGTAGTGGTTGTAGTGTCCTTCTATTCACCTTTTGACCAGATTGTAAAGAAGATAAAATTTGCAGTATGAGAGATTAATTTGTGACACGTTTTTGTCAGGATAGTAGTCAGAACTACCTCTGGTATCTTATAGAGTTGACCCCCCAGAGTAACAATGATTCTATGTGGTCGAGACTCATAAATAGCATTACACTTCCACATATATGGTTGGCCTAATAGAACATCACAGACTTCCAGTAGGGAAAAATCACACAGTACCTCATCCTTGAAGGGATTGATGTTGTAGGATAGGATACACTATTGGCTGACATGAAGCTCCCATCCCTAGCGAATCCACTCGATGTTATATGGTTGTGGGTGTGTTGTTGTTGGAAAATCCAACTGGTTCACTACTTTTGATGAGATGAGGTTCTTCTAGCTTCCACTATCAACAATAAAATGAAATGGGGTCCCCCTCACCCACATCTGTGAATGGAAAAGGTTCTCCCTCTCCTCAGGATCCTCTACTTCTTCTGGTTGGATTGTTGTGGTCATGACAGTAGAAGTGTGTTTTGCATCAATTATTTGTTTCCTTTTATTATTGTATGAATTTGAGTCCGAGTCAGGGTTCATCTCTATTTATTTGAGCTTGACCACCCATGAATGTTTCAAGAGAAATTCATCGGTGTTGTGTAAAGCAATTTTGTGGAAGTCGCACCACTTCCCATTGTCCTTATTCATCTTCCCATTACCCTTATCTTCCTGTGGCTTGGACTGGCTATCTTGACATTGAATTCTCTGTGAGTTAGGGATGCCTTTACCATGCTTTGGTTGTCACAGATTTGCAGACCAAAATTCCTTCTTGTTCTTCTGCTTAAATTTCTTCTCGGTTTTGACAACATATCTATAAGCGTCTCCCAATGATGAGATGTCCATAAACTCCATTTCATTTTGTATGTACCCGTGTAGAGCCCCACGG
The DNA here is from genome assembly GCA_009831015.1 of Picea engelmannii. Classification (NCBI taxonomy): domain Eukaryota; kingdom Viridiplantae; phylum Streptophyta; class Pinopsida; order Pinales; family Pinaceae; genus Picea; species Picea engelmannii. Next base: position 382,408 of record ML788567.1, on the reverse strand, counting down.
TATTTTAGAACCAGATTTCACTCAGAGTCTTTGATACCTGTCTTGGTGAACATGGTTTAGAAGGTATTTGTTAAGTCCAACACTATTTGGTCCCGCTTTTGATGTAGCATGGTCCATCTCATGTACTGGTCATTGTAGTTTCCCATAGGGTAATATTTCTCCTTGATCGCATCCATAAAAAAATTTGAAGTGGGATTGACCCCAAATATTCCAAAATCCTCTCTAGAATTTTTCTCCCGGTAATTTTCCCACCAATGTTTGACATGGGGGGGAGCCTTGAGCAGTGCAAAGGTGATTTTTTCTTTGTCGAAAATTTTTTGAACATAGAAATAACCCTCTAGAAATTTAACCAATTTTCCAAAGAATTTGCATCAATCTGACCTTCAAATATGGGAATATCAAAATTAAATTGTACCTTGAGTAGGGTAGCATCTCCAAAGTGACTACTTGACAAAGATGTGACTCTTATTTTCAACAATCATTGAAGGATTTGGGAAATATTCTCCAACATCATGTTCCTCTGTTGTGCGAGGTTGTAACACACCTGACCCCTAAGTACCTTTTTTAGGGATGGGGCATCAAAATTTTTCTTACTTTAATCCTCTCACATCCTCTTTCTGATGTCTCCATCCTCTTGTACTCAACCATATGTTTCTAATGACTGCTACCAGGCTCAAATCCGAGCTCTACATTGCAAGTTATAGCCTCTCGAAGCTCTTTGGGCATTATTAGTCAAGGGCCATGTGGAACCCATGTGGGTCCATCTCATTCATACCATCCCCAATTTCATACATCATTTATGGAAGTCCATCCACCATCCAATCCAATGGTGGGACCTGATCCTCATTTAACACATAAGCCAAAGGGGAGTTCGGAATTCAACGCTTCAACGTTGACTGCCCCTTTTTCTTTCGATGTTCCTATCCTTCAGAGTCCCAAAATCTTGAACTCTCGAAGGAGCCTGAAATATTGCCACATGGATTTGGCCTTCAGTCCTTTTGGCTTATCTACGACAATACACTCTAAACCTCCACATTTCCGAAGTCTCTGGATCCCGAAGGGTCCACCCTTGCTTGCAGTGGCGTGTTAAACGTAGAGACAAGGACAAGTGGGTCCCGAGTACTTTTCCCACCAATAGGCCAAGAGAATATTTTCTAGGGGGTGACACGCGACAAGGAAGAGATGACATGTGGCCTATATAGTGGGTAACATGTGTCACATTTTAATGGGAACATAGGTTCTACGAAAAGTAAAAATCTAGGTGAAGCATGGCATGTCAAGCATTGTTCCACATCACCATGGGTGATTTCATTGTGCCACGCCACTCCAGACTGATAGCCTTCCAACACCCTTATATCTCACCATTGAGATGCATCCACATAGATCCGGTGATCTACGACCTCCATTTCTTCGTAAATTCAACATTCAAGGGATCTACGACCATGGTGATCTACGACCATGGTCTAGATCTATGGTCACAAGAGATCCCAAAACATCCTCAGCTCTATAGCTCTTATCACTTTGCGAATTTGGCATTTGAGTGTTCCTCTTACTTACCACCCCCTTTCTCCTGGAGTGGTCAACACCGGACTGAACTTGGCATAGATCCAATGACTAGGGAGGATCCTGAAGCGTCCCTAGATATATGGTTCTTGTTAATTTTCAGCTCTGGAATTCAGGGGTTTTGTCATTATGAAAAAACCGTTCTCTCGAAGTAGGACTTCACTGAAGTGTTGTACATGAGTCCCTCTACTGGTTGATCAAATAGTTAAGAGGGGTTCTCGACAAACTCCCCAGATCCATGGACCTCTATTCTCTTGAAGTAGTCAATGTCGGACTGACCTTGACGTATATCCAATGGCCAGGGATATTCTTGAATACCCTTGGATCCGTGGCTTGCCTTACTTTGTGATTGGTAAGTGGCTTAGTGTTTAATGGTGGGATAGGTCCATCTGTCACAGTTAGGAACACCGCCACATGTTAGTCGACCTCATGGGTAACCATAGAAACAAGTTTCATTCGACCAGTTTGAAAGTGGAAGGGACATGACACCTCAGAGCTCCAAAATCCTGGAGTTTTGAAGAGATAAAGGCTTAGCTCCTTTCAGGCCAACTCAGGATTTCCAGACCTTGGTCATATGGGTCCTCCAGAAATTCTGGTGGGATACATGCTTAACTCTTAACTGTGAATTGGTTACGACCATGGGCATGATCCCTTGATCACATAGGTGAAGGGTATGAAGGAGGTGCCCTCCTTCTACCAAGTTCTAAATTAGTATTCCCACGAAGGTAAATTCAAGAGGTCAACAAGACTTAATCCTTTCAGTTAACCTTTCCCTGACTCTCTTGCAGACCCACGTCCCATAAATCTATAGATTCTAAGTTGTGTCACACAAAAGATCATTCAAAAGCATGGGTTCAAAGAAAAAAAATGATCATTTATACCATAATCATTCAATACAGAATTTAGTCATAGACATGTATATTCAATCATCATTTCCATTCCAGTACACAAATTATTAAAATACTTATCAAAAACCACAATCATGAAGCGACTACTGAAAGGGGTGCTTGTTTCCAACCATCTGTAGGCACAACCACTGCTGAACAAATTTACCACTGGCCACCCCCTAGCTAGATCATGATGCTCTAAGAGAGACTCTTTCTTCTTGCTCAACAACAATCAGGGATGGAGGTTACTCTCCTCCTCCCACAGGAACTTAGCAAATGATTTTCTCTGTACCAATAAAGGGGGCCTGCAACAAGTACTTCCATAGTGACTCATATTCTATACATCACCATTTATCAGCTTGAACTAAAAATTCTACCAGCATCTTCTTGCACCGAGAACAAACTTGTTTCTCAGTTTCTCCTTCAAACCGGAGAGCTAGAAGCACTCCTCTCTCCTTGGGAGATTGGTCTCTCGACTCTTGTTTCTTGTCTTGCCCATGAATCACTTCCTTTCTTTCCTTTCTCAACAATATTGTGTGGGTATGAATCCCTGGATCATGCTTAGGTATGGAATCCTTAATGATGGATACTCTTCCCCATATCCTCATTAACTCTTGAGGAGGGCCTTTCCAACTACCAGCCTGATTGGTAATTCATTTATGGGTCAGAGAACTTTTCTGGGTCTAAGCAATTAAATCCATTAAGGTACTAATTTGGTGGGGGTCATCTCAACCATTTCTAGTTCCCCTCACCATCTCTCTCATAAAATCATGGTCTATCTGGGAAAACCCCCTTTTCAACAGTTATGCAACACTATCCATTTTAATTAATAATATAAATACATACATTACCTTTCATAACAAAAGGTTCATCAAATCCAACATTCAGACATATTCAGTCTGCCACAATCTTTTGGAAAGTTATAGTTATATTTATAAGTTGGGGGAAACATGGGTATCACAATCCCCTCCCCCTTAAAGGAACATTGGCCTCAATGTTCTATATTTCGATGTGCTATGTATGTATAGAAGTAAACAAAAGTGGGTATTCCTATTTCATGGCATCCTCCATTTCTTCTGTAGCTTCATGTGGACCAAAGTGTTTCCACTGCACCTTGACCTGTGTAATGGTTATGTTCTTGAGTGGGATTTCCTTCCTGTATATTATGCATTATGGTTCTCGCAGGAATTCTCCCTCTTGTTCCACCTGAATCACAAACCAATCGATTATAGAATCATGTACATATTTCTTTAGCAACGAAACACGGAAAAATCTATGTGCCTTCAATGTGGGAGGGAGTGCTACTCTATATGTTGCAGGTCATACTCTATCCAAAATTTCAAAGGGTCCACAATACTAAGGTTCTATATTTTCACATGCTCCCATTCTTAAGGAGATTTTCCTGGGTTTAACTCGCAGATACACATGATCCCCTACTTTGAACTCTTTTGAACTCTCTAGGAGTTATTTTTTTGTATGCATAGCTTTTCTATCTATCCTGAGCTATTTTTAGATTCTGTTTTATCTGAACTACTTGTTGTTCTATTTATTTAATCATATATAGCTCGATTGTAATTCTTTCTAATGGGTTATCCTATCCGATTGGAATCTTGCATTGTCTACCATAGAGGGCCGCAAAAGGGTTCATCTTCAATGACTCTTGATAGCCATTGTTGTAGGAAAATTATACCAGTGGTAGGTAGTCTTCCCACTTCTTAAGATGATGCATTACATCCATCCTTAACATATCCTCTAACATTTGGTTCACTCTCTTTGTCTATCCGTCGGTTTGAGGGTGACAAGCTGTACTAAATAGCAATTTGTTTCAAAACCAACAAATAGAGATTTTCAAAAGTTTGAAGTAAATTTGTATCTCGGTCGGATATGATTTCCTTAGGCATGCCATGCAGTCTAAATATTTCTTTCATGAAAATAATGGCAATATATATTTCCATGCATGTTGATTTGACGAGAATAAAGTGGGAAACCATGCTCATTTTGTCCAGAAATACCATGATGGCATCATTTTGTTTGGTTGATTTTGGTAACCCTGTGATGAAATCCATGGAGATGGTTTTGTATTTCCATTCTGGGATTGGTAGGGGATGCAATAGCCCTGCTGGATGTTGGTGCTCTAGATTAACCTGTTGACATTATAGACATTTAGCTAAGTAATCAACTATGCCCTTTTTCAGTCTGGGCCAATAAAATAGTTTCCTAGTGGCTGCGATCATCTTCTGATAACCAAGATGACCAATATATGGTCTTTTGTGTAGTTCATCCATTATGAACCTCTTCAAGTCGTCAAAATTTGGCATATACAACCTACCTTTGTAAGTTAGAAGAACATCATTCAACAGTTGATAACCCTCATACTTCAACCCTGTGGGCTCTTGTTCTATGTATGATTTTACAGTCTTGAAAAATGCACATGTTTCTTGTGCACTTTTGACTCTCTCCTTGATGTCCATTTCAGAGGTGCTTACAACTTCCAAGTGAATCACTTTCATACTTCTAATAAGGGAATCAACCACCCTATTTTCTTTTCCTTTGATGTGTTTTATTTCAAAATCAAACTCACTAAGGAGAGCCATCCATATAGATTGTCTAGCATTGAGTTTTGGTTGATCAAACATATATCTCAACCCACTATGGTCTGTCATAAGCACAAATCTCCTACCTACGAGGTAATTCCTCCACATTTTAAAATCATGTACTATGACATTCAATTCTATATCGTGGGTCACATAATTGATTTCATGCTCATTTAATTTTCTGTATTTGTAGCAAATTACATGTCCTTATTGCATAAGGACTCCTTCGAGCCCTTCCTTGTAGGAATATATACACATAAGTAAGTCCCTGTGTGTGTCTGCAATATTCAACACATGTGCATTGGTTAGAAGGTATTTCATCTCTTGGAATCTCTCTTCACATTCTGATGTCCAAATGAATTTAACTCCCTTTTTCTGAAGGGAGGTGATTGGGAAACCAATCTTGGAAAATCCCTTTATGAACCTCCTATAGTATCTTGTTAGGCCCATAAAGGATCTGATATCGGATACATCCTTTGGGATATTCCAATCCATAATGGCTTTGATCTTGTCAGGATCAACTGCCACCCCTTATTTAGAAATAACATGGCCTAAGCAATGGACTTGTTTCTGGAAAAAGGCACACTTACTAAACTTAGCATAGAGCTGATGTTCTCTTAGCACTTGAAGCACTAGCTTGAGATGTTCTTCATGCTCTTTCCTATTCTTGGAATAGATTAGGTTATCAACAATGGAAACCAATACAAATATGTCCAAGAACTTACTGAGTACATTATTCATTAAGCACATAAAAGTGGTTGGTGCATTGGTAAACCCAAATGGCACCACCACAAATTCATAGTGACCATATCTTGTCCTAAATTGTAGCACCCCTTAATTGGTCAAACAAGTCATCGATTCTTGGCAAGAGATACCTATTCTTAATGGTCATATTATTGAGTTGTCTATAGTCTATGTAAAACCTGAGTGTGCCATCCTTATTTTTCACAAATAGGGATGGTGCTCCCCATGGAGACACACTAGGCCGAATGTATCCTTTGTCCATCCTCTCCTTTAGTTGTAGTTTGAGCTCAATCAACTCTAGTGTACTCATTCTATAGGGTGTCCTAGACATTGGAACTGCTCCTGGTACATTTTCTATTGAAAAGTTAATGTCTCTTCTTGGAGGTAGACCTGGTACCTCTTCTCGAAACACATCTTTATACTCTATTAATATGGGATGGTCCCCTAGGCTTGGTTTATTGTTCTCAATAGAGTTCAACACTTGTATTTCATACAAAGGAGATCCTTTCCTACAATACTTCTTCACTTGAAGGGATGATATTTTTCTCACTAAGACAAGATTTTGAATTGATTGTAGGGTTATATTTCTCCCTCCTTTATCTTCACTCTCCAAAGTTTTATTGTAACATTCCAACTTGGTTTTATGGGTAGTCAACCAATCCATGCCAATCAACAGGTCATAAGATCCTAAAGGAAGTATGTTTAAGATTTCTTGGGTGGGTAGTCCATTCATAATGAATTAACATGCTAGTATGACCTCTATTACTTTTATTTTGGTTCTAGTGGCTAGTTGTACCAACCATAATTTAACATGTTTACCTTGCTGCAATTTACATTTCTCAACAGTTTGAGGGGAAATATAACTCAAATTAGAACCAGGGTCAATTAAAATGGAAACTTGATGGTTGGTAATCATACCTTCCTGTTAGAATATAGAAGATTGTGCTCGTTTTACCATTGACGATTCCCTCGTCACCCAACCACAGGCCGAAGCCACCCTCCGAGCACCTTGACTTTGACAGAGAAGAGAATCATGGTAGAAATCCAATAGCCAAGAGAGGCTAATGCACCAAGAAAGAATAGAAACCAAGATGATCAGATAATCCCACCCAGAGGCTAGCTCACACCTTCCTAGAAACTTGTGCACAAGCTGCAACTGCACCTGGGCAGATCCAGTTCTCTCTGCAACTGTTGTGATGTGAATAATGAGAAATAGCACCCTGTATTTATAGTAGTCTGGGCAGTTTTACTGGGGCCGACTTATCCTCGTAGGTACTAATAAATTCATATTAAATATATTTTTTAAGACGACAACTTGTCTAGGGTTTCCTTTACTTCTTTTCTTCCTTCCAGAGTATTCTAATCTTTTCATAGGTCACAATAGAGGTTCATACCTCCCGAAGCTACCATAATATTAACACTTTCATCTCCACCACTTAAGCTTGGTGGTCACCTTGTCTATTATCCAAGGATACATAAATTTGTGGCATTCTCCTAGCCACATCATTGACTGTGGTAGCCTCTTAGATGTTGTAGATCCTCCTATTGTTCTGTTGCCTATGTGGGAAGTCCCTCAACAAATTTTCTTCTCCACAACTCCAACATTTCAAGGGTTCTCTCTTTGTGTTATCAGTCTTACTTGAGGATTCTCCAAAGGGTTTATTTCCACTCTGAGATGGGAAGTTTTTCTTATATAACTTTTCGTAGGAAGGCTCATCTTAGAACCTATCCCATGGTTCTTAAATCTTGAGGGTTTAAACCCCTTCTTCTCGAATCCTGAACTACTTTTCTTCTTCCAGTACTCATGAGGTTTTGTCTTAGTCTTGAATTTCTCATAGCAATACTTTGCTTTCCTAATAGTTTATTCTAAAGTCTTTGGTTCATCAAAATCAATTTTGTCGCGAAAGGACTCAGGTAATCCACTAATAAATCGTTGCATCTTTACTTTTTCATCCTTTATGTAGGGTACATACCTTATCAACTCAAAAAATTTGTTGATATATTCATCTATTGTGAGTTGTCCTAACTTGAGTTCATAGAACTCCATGGTCTTCTAATCAAAGTATTTCTCATATTGTTTCCATGACAATTCCTTGTCATGGATTCATTTCACATTCTTAAGTTCCTCCCTTGTAGGGTTATCTTTCTCGCTTCTTTATCTTCACACTCCAAAGTTTTATTGTAAAAATCCAACTTGGTTTTATGGGTAGCCAATCAATAGGTCATAAGATCCTAAAGAAAGTATGTTTAAGGTTTCTTGGGTGGGTAATCCATTCATAATGAATTAACATGGTAGTATGACCTCTGTTAATTTTATTTTGGTTCCAGTGGCTAGTTGTACCAACCATAATTTAACATGTTTAACTTGCTGCAATTTACATTTCTCAACAGTTTGAGGGGAAACATAACTCAAATTAGAACCAGGGTCAATTAAAATGGAAACTAGATGGTTGGTAATCATACCTTCCATCTCCACCACTGAAGTTTGGTGGTCACCTTGTCTATTATCCAAGGCTACATAAATTTGTGGCATTCTCCTAGACACATCATTGACTGTGGTAGCCTCTGGATGTTGTAGATCCTCCTATTGTTCTATTGTCTATGTGGGAAGTCCCTCAATATATGTTCTTCTCCACAACCCCAACATTTCAAGGGTTCTCTCTTTGTGTTATCAGTCCTACTTGAGGATTCTCGAAAGGGTTTATTTCCACTCTAAGATGGGAAATTTTGTTGATATAAACTTTTAGTAGGAAGGTTCATCTTAGAACCTATCCCATGGTTCTTAAATCTTGAGGGTTTAAACCTCCGCTTCTTGAATCCTGAACTACTTTTCTTCTTACAGTCCTCATGAGGTTTTGTCTTAGTATTGAATTTCTCATAGCAATACCTTGCCTTCCGGATAGTGTATTCTAAATTCTTTGGTTCATCAAACTCAATTCTATCCCGGAAGGACTAAGGTAATCCACTAATAAATCATTGCATCTTTACTTTTTCAACCTTTATGTAGGGTACATACCTTATCAACTCAAAAAACTTGTTGATATATTCATCTATTATGATTTCTCTTAATTTGAGTTCATAGAAATCCTTGGCCTTCCCATCAAAGTATTTCTCAAATTGTTTCCATGAAAAGTTCTTCTCATGGATTCATTTCACATTCCTAAGGTCCTCCTGCCAAATATAGGCCTTTCCATTCATGTTGAAAATGGTTATTCGATCCTTTAAGTTTTCAGTGTAGTCATGGACTCTAAAGTACTTCTTCAAGCCAAGTAGCCAAACTTCTGCTTCTTCCCCCTTCTTAATTTCTCCATCGAAAGTGGGTGGTTTGGCTTTCTTGAACTCTTAAGGGTCATGGCTCTTGGAATGTTTTCTCTTCTTCCTTATCCTATGGGAACGTGAACTAGTTTTTCTACTAGAATATCCCTTGGATTTGTCAATTTCCTCACCAGAGGATTCTTCTGATGAGTGTCTCTTGAATCCATGTTGGGCCTTCTTTGAGGTGCTTCTCCTTGTGTGGCCACTTTCAGGACCATGATTTTGTATCTCAGGTGGACTTTGAGTTTTCTTAGTATGATGTCTGTCCACGTGACTGGCTGATGGTCCATGTTGCAACTGCCTTTGTGTATCTGATAGTATTTGAAGTAGGACAACATTAATTTCCATTTGTTTTTCTTTCTCTTTTATCATCCTTTCATTGTCAGCCTTACAACTATGTAATTATTTCATGAGGCTTCTTACGGTTTCAATCAGATATGGAGGGGTTTCCACCACCCTCCTCTAATGAGATTCCTCTTCTATGTTGTGGGATATTTCCCCCAACTCATGGTGTGTCACCATCCCTTACGTTGTTGTTTTACCGCTATCCACTAACTGCTTGAGTGATGATAAAATATTTTCTGTTAGCTAATCATTTACTAGTTTATGAACAACACAGTTCAGGTTTTAATTTTTTTTAAATATATACAACCTAGGTATGCATCCCTTGCCTCTCCTCTCTTTTTCCCTATGCCTTCATCAAAATTTTTGTCTTCTAGTTGGTTAAGTCATTTTCCCACTACTGAGTGTCTTGGCCCTTACTCGTTTTTTAGTCTTTGCTCATTTCTTTTCTATTTTTCTGGAAGGATAAAATACATGTCATATTTGTTTTGGAATGCTTGTCATCACGTGCACCAATTATTGAGCTCACCACAAGACTACCAAGCCTTTTATATGTACAAGAAATTACCATGCACACGATGCAACAATCCAGAACAACAATTTTTCAACGGTAAAGATCCACCAAGCGAATCATAGATCAACGTCTCTCGTCCATTCGGGTTCTATAATCACGTGGGTTTTAATATCAAGTTCGAAGCACTGAGTTCTCGAAGACCCAAAACCTCCGAAGAGCCGAAGAGCTGAAGTCCCAAGAACCCGACACGTCGCTTCAACGATTTTCCTCCGAGATATTTTTCATGCTTAACATTTGAAACTCCTGAAGCTCATATTTTCGAAGAGAATCTGGACCATCCACAAGATGGGACACATGGCGACAAATCAGTTACTTTGGAAATTTTCCTCCGGGAAGTTTCGAAGCACTAACATTTGAAACTCTTGAATCCCGAAGTGTTGAAGTAAGTGGCAACCAACAGTTGAGACACATGGCACACTCATGAGGTAGGACACGTGGAATTCATCTCAGGTCATTTGGTTGTGTCATTCGCCCATTTCCACGTGACATGTTTCACCATTCTTCCGAAGAAACCTCAGTAGTCATGACATCATACGACATCAGACTGCCACGTCACTTCAACGATTTTCCTCTGGCAGATCTTCACGTTTCACATTTGAAACTTCTGAAGTCTAGACTTCCAAAGTGAATCTGGACCATTCATACATCATGACACATGGTGACAGATCATTCACTTCAGAGATTTTCCTTCGCGATATGTTTCATGTTTCACATTCAAAAAACCCAAAGCCTGAAAGTCCGAAGTGAATCTGGACCATTGATCCCAGGTCAACGAGAATCGTCGATCCTTGCAGTAGGTAAATGTCACCAAGATCTCGGATCGTAATCAGATTGACATGTACAATTCATTATGGGGACGCAAACTGCGAGGACGTTAATTTTCCAGAGAAGTCCCGCAATTTAAACCATGGTTTTGTTGGAAGGGTACATGGCAGATTATGGTGGATTGCGGGCCCAAAGGCGGTCTGGATCCAAACCACCCTCAATAGCTCCTGAAATCACATGCTAGAATGACATCAAATCACCGCGTCACCTCCACATCACTTCCACTCATCCCATTCATTACTCCCTCTCCTCTCACCGCCTGACACTATTCCTTTGTTAACCCCCACGTTGATCTCCATCAGCGATGACCCACCTCTCGAGATCGACGTCCCTTGTCATAGCTTAGACCCCCCGACCTTTCTATATTTAACGATGGGGTTGGGGGGGTCTGAGAAATTTCTTTTCTCATCGCGGGCCCTACCTAATGTGGCGCCTTCTCAAGAACTCAGACACCCCCCTCTCTAACCCGCTTACCACCTACACCCCCCTTCGAGTTCCTCTCGGGTTGTTTTTCAATACCGCCCCCTCTCACCTTTTGTTACATGTTCTCCACTCACTTCCCAACCTATCTACTCCTCCTCTCCCTACACTCCACCTATATCCCTCACTACACATCATCTACCCTCATGTCCATCCATCCCGTCTCCCGATTGGATGCTCACCTCCATGTCTACCCTCATGTCCAATGGGTCGACAACCATTCTAGTGAAGCTATTTCATAGGTACATATGGAAGCTGATGGGGTTAATACAGAGTGCGCTTGGATTTTGAAAGCTCAAGAATAGACAGAGAGCTAAGTCTTAGTCACAGGTCGGCACAGACTAGTTCCAGAAACACTTTAGCAAGCTCTACTCATGCATTTGGTTATCTCCAATGGTCTCCAACAACTCACATACATGCCATCGTTCAACACGGATCCCTTCTCTGTCACTCCGAGGCCTATTTTCGGCCACTTAGTTCCTCCAACACATCCATCAGTTCTGTCACAAAGACAGTAGTAGTTTCATTTGATTAAGTCCATCATTTTCCTAGATTAGATGGAAGAGTGGTCTTTTGTGTGTGATAAGAAACACTCTTGTTGTTTAATTCCAGTATCTTAGTGAAGTTAATATTTTTTTTTACGAACAATTACCTAGATCAAGGTCTCAGTCCCCTAAGGATGAGATCCTCTAGAACTCTTTTAAATAGTCAGTTTTTGGATATTGTAAAGGTCGGATTTTTTAGGAAGGAATAGCAATAAAACATACTGGTTGGACCCGTTTTACACATGTATTAAATATTTCTACCTGGTAAACATATTCTTGACGACAGTGTTTTGTTCAACTCTTCATGTGTTTTCATTCTTATCTTGAATACAATTTTTTATTCATGCAACGTACATTTCATTTCCTTTCAACTATTGTATGACTTATTTTTACTGATATGCAACCTGTCAAACAACTAATGCTTTGGTAAAGATATGTTTTCTGCAACCTATGGGATTTATTGTGTTTTGATACATGTTTTATGTCTTGAAATGATATTTTAAGTATTGAACTTCTTGCAGCAAATTATTCATTAAGTAGTTTGTTGTTTCTCTCTGTTTTCTATTATTTCATTGGTCTGTCATTAGTGTGCCATTAGCCAAGGAGGGCCCTCATCCATATCATTCTCCCAACCCAACCTTGCCTTTGTCTTGATAGAATAACCCTCTGACCAACCAAAAAAATGTTAAAGAAACAATCATTCTAAACTGATAGGTGGCCTAGCTTTTCCCTTTAGCAGTCAAGTGCAGAACTTAGGACCAACATCTTCCGGCACCACTGCCAGGGAACGGAGTAACGAAATATATTTCTCTGGGAGAACGAAAATGATCAGATCTAATATTTGATGGCGAACAAAGACTAGACACATTCAGACTGCATATCATTCACCCGACGACTCTGTGGTTAAAGAATCCAATGGCGACTCCATGGTTTTAAGAAGTCATAGTTTCAGATGGAAGCCATCTTGGCTCAGAGGTTTTCTCCTTTAAATTTCTTTGTTGTTCCTAGTTTTCCAAATGTTGTTCCTACTATAGATGAGTGGGGTGACATTTTCCCCAAATTTAGATAACATAGAGATGACAACCCTGTTGAGCATTTGCTTGAGTTTCAGGAACTCATGCATCAATGGGGAATACATCATGAGGATGTACTAATGAAAATGTTCATGTAATCATTAGAGGGAGATGCTCGTGAGTGGTATCGATCCTTGCCCCCTTCTAATGTCTCTTCCTTGGAACAGTTCCATGCTGCATTCAGTAAGCATTGTAAAAGGTTTTTTCTAGCTGATTTACTTTTTGAGAAATGCTGTGAAGAATTTGAATCTCATATTTGATAGTCACTTATTAGTTCTTCTAGTAGTGAAAGTAAAGGGGACTTTTCTGTTGAGGAAGTGGAGGAAGATTCAATTACATATGAGCCTTCTTCTGATCCTTTTGTTCAAAAGGATAATGTTGGTAATTACATTAATGAGGAAATTGATGATAACAGGGCTTTGGATACATCTTGCATTATTCTAGGTGACTTAGATTGTTGTTGTTATGATACATCTGGTGTTATATGTTCTCAAAAAGATTTGATTAACTGTGAGGAAAGTGATGTTGAAGGTCACGAACATGTTTTTCCCAGTCCTTCTAAAATTTTTGAGCAATAGGAAATCTATAAGTCTGAAGATGACATTCTGGAGCTAGAACATGGACAAGCCAGCAATGCACAAGACATATCCATTCATTTCAAACAACAAGATGAGCAGTATCAAGGGCATTTTGATGCCCTTTATGGTTGTGAATCACATGACTTTCATGAGTTGTTTCAATGAGTATAGGAGCAGCTCAGTCTTGTTTATAATGAAAATCTCACACAACAACAAGATTGTCCTCTCAACCAGTTGGAGGCTTTTCATGAGTTTCAGTATCCAATAGCGATATGGATGGATTCTTCTTTTTCCAGAATCCCAAAGGTTGAAAGTTTTACCATGATCATCATTTGCAACTATAAGTACTAGATGCCTACCAATTTTTTGTCACGTTTGATATATCCTCTTTGGATTATTCTAAACAGTGACCTGCACATAGTTACGATTCTTAGTCAAATGTTTTCTTGGTTTCATTGGAAGTGGAATTACACATAATTTTGTTGGTTTTTAGCTGAATAGAGTAGGTAGTAGGAGAATAAGCTCGTAGTTTGAGAATTTAATTTTTAGTTCGCATATTGTTTTTTATTATGTTGGTTTTCAATAGCTTGTTTGAATAAGAGACTCCATAGCCCAACAAAGGCATTGGGGTTTAGTTGCATTTTCAAGTTTCAGTAATGACTCCATAGGCTAATGCAGGCACTGGGGTGCAGTCTCATTTTTTAATTCAATAAAATGCATGGCCTAGGGATAGTAGTAAATACACAGGGTTGGCAGACAAAAACGAGGGTAAGTATGAAAGGTAAGAGAAATTATCTAATCTCAAGGCACCGATATACAGTTCTTAGCACCTCACAGGGATGAGTTATTCCCAGTTGGAGCCAATGTTGTAACCTAGGTCTGCATCCCTTGCCTCTCCTCTCTTTTTCCCTAGTCCTTCATCAGAATTTTCCTCTTCTGGTTGGTTAAGTCATTTTCCCACTACTGAGTGTCTTGGCTCTTATTTGTTTTTTAGTCTTTGCACGTTTCTTTTTTGTTTTTCTGGAAGGATAAAATACATGTCATATTTTTTTAAGAATGTTTGTCATCCTGTGCACCATTGATTGAGCTCACTTCATGACTACCAAGCCTTTTATATGTACAAGAAATGCCCATGCACATGACATAGAAATCCAGAACAACAAATTTAAGGCTCAGACTGTGGGAAAAGATAGGCAAATTTTCAATGGTAAAGATCCACCAAGCGAATCATAGATCAACATCTCTCATCCATTTGGGTTCTAGAATCATGCGGGTTTTAATATCAAGTTTGAAGCACTGAATTCTTGAAGAGCCGAAGCTTCCAAAGAGCCAAAGAGCTGAAGTATCGAGAACTTGACATGTTACTTCGGCGATTTTCCTCCGCGATATTTTTCACCCTTAACATTTGAAACTCCCGAAGCCTAGATTTCTGAAGAGAATCTAGACCATTTTTCTGTCATGACACGTGGCAACAGATCATTCACTTCTGGTATTTTCCTCAGGGAGATTTTCAAGTTTCACATTCGAAAGTCCCAAAGAGATAAGGACCCAAAGTCCCGAAGTAAATCTAGACCATCCATCAGACGGGACACATGGTGACAGATAAATTACTTCGGCGATTTTCCTTCGAGAAGTTTCGAAGCACTAAAATTTGAAACTCCCGAAGCCCAAAGTGTTGAAGCACGTGACAACCAACAGTTGAGACACGTAGCACACTCATGAGGCAGGACATGTGGAATTAATCTCAGGTCATTTGGTTGTGTCATCCACCCATTTCCACGTGACATGTGTCACCATTCTTCCCAAGACACCTCAACAGTCGTGACATCATACGACATCAGACTGCCATGTCACTTCGACAATTTTCCTTCGAGAGATATTCACGCTTGACATTTGAAACTCCTGAGGCCCAGACTTACGAAATGAATCTAGACTATTCATTCATCATGACATGTGGCGACAAATCATTCACTTCGGAGATTTTTCTCCGGGAGATGTTTCATGTTTCACATTCAAAACACCTGAAGCCCAAAATTCCAAAGTGAATGTGGACCATTGATCCCAGGTCAACAAGAACCATCGATCCTTGCAGCAGGTAAATGTCACCCAGATATTGGATCGTAATCAGATCAACGACTACAGTTCATTGCGGGGACGCAAACTGCTAGGATGTTAATTTTCTAGAGAGGTCCCGCAATTTAAACCATGGTTTTGTTTGAAGGGTATGTGGCAACTTGTGGTGGATTGTTGGCCCAAAGGATTTTTGAATCCAAACCACCCTCAACAGCTCCCGCAATCACGTGCTATAATGAAATCGAATCACCGCATCACCTCCATGTCACTTCCACTCATCCCATTCACTACTCCCGCTCCTCTCACTCCCTGACATTTTTCCTCTGTTAACCCTTGAGTTGATCTCCATAGACGGTGGCCCACCTCTCCATATCGACGGTCCTTGTCGTAGCTCGAACCTCCCTGACCTTTATATCTTTAATGGTGGGGGGGGAGTCCGAGCAAGTGGTTTTCTCATCGCGGAAACTACCTAACATGGCGTCTCCTCAAGAACTCAGACACCTCCCCTCTCTAATCCTCTTACCGCCTACACCCACCTCTGAGTTCCTCCCAGGTTGTTTTTCAATACCTACCCCTCTCGCCTTTCGCCACATGTTCTCCACTCACTTCCCAACCTATCTACTCTTCCTCTCCCTACGCGCCACCTGTATCGCCCACTACAGGTCATCTACCCTCACCTCCATTCATCCCAAATCCTGATTGGATGCTCGCCTCCACATCTCCCCTCATGTCCGATGGGTCAAAAACCAATCTAGCGAAGCTATTTCATAGGTACAGATGGCAGATAACGAGATCAATACATAGTGCGCTTGGATTCCTAAATATCAGGCATAGACAGAGAGCTAAGTCTCAGTCAGAGGTTGATGCAGATTAGTTCCAGAAACACTTCAACAATATCTTCTCATGCAACTTGTTATCTCTAGTGGCCTCCAACAACTTGCAGACATGTCGTCGTTCAACACAGAGCCCTGTTCTGTCACTTCGAGGCCTATTTTAGGCCACTCATTTCCTCTAGCACATGCATCAGTTCCATTGCAGAGACAGTAGTAGTTTCATTTGATTAAGTCCAACATTTTCCTAGATTAGATGCAAGAGTGGTCTCCTATGTGTGATAAGAACCACTCTTGTTGTTTAATTCCAGTATCTTAGTGAAGTTAATATTTTGTTTTACGAAAAGTTCCCTAGATTGAGGTCTCAGTCCCCTCAGGATGAGAGCCTCTGCAACTCTTTTAAATAGTCAATTTTTGGATATTGTAAAGATCAGATTTTTGAGGAAGGAATAGAAATACAACAGACTGGTTGGACCCATTTTATGCATGGATTAAAGATTTCTACCTGGTGAACATACTCTTGATGGTAGTGTTTCGTTCAACTCTTCGTGTGTTTTCATTCTTATCTTGAATATTGTTTTTTATTTGTGCAACGTACATTTCATTTCCTTTTAGCTATTGTATGACTTATTTTTACTGATATGAAACCTGTCAAACAACTAATGCTTTGGTAAATATTTTTTTTCTGCAACATGTGGGAGTTATTGTGTTTTGATACATGTTTGATGTCTTGAAATGATATTTTAAGTATTGAACTTCTTGCATCATATTATTCATTGAGTAGTTTGTTGTTTCTCTATGTTTTCTATTATTTCACTAGTCTGTCATTAGTGTGCCATTAACCAAGGAGGGCCCTCATCCATATCGTTCTCCCAACCCAACCTTTCCTTTGTCTTGATAGAATAAACCTCTGACCAACCAAAAAAAAGTTAAAGAAACAATCATTCTAAACTGATAGGTGCCCTAGATTTTCCCTTTAGCAGTCAAGTGCATAACTTAGGACCAACACTTTCATTGTCAACCTTACAACTATGTAATTATTCCATGAGGCATCTTACAGTTTCAGTCAGATCTAGAGGGGTTTCCACCACCCTTCTCTCATTAGATTCCTATTCTATGTTGTGGGATATTTCCCCCAACTCATGGTGTGTCACCATCCCTTACACTATAGTTTTCCTGTTGTCCACTAAGTTCTTGAGTGATGATAAAATATTTTTCTGTTAGCTAATCATTTACTAGTTTATGAACAACAAACAATTCAGTTTTTTTTTTTTTAAACATATACAACAACATAAAGTTTCATTCCTCTCTTAAGCAAAGGTTTAAGTAAGCCTCTCAGGAATGAGGTAATATAGGGTGCTACCTTAAAAGGGTCTCTAATAATATTTTCATGTGACTCATTCATGAGCCCAAGAAGGCCAAGTGTTGTTGCATGCTCTGATACCAATTTGTAACACACCCGACTCCTAAGTACCCTTTTTAGGGATGGGGAATAAATTTTTTTATTACTTTAATTGTCTCACATCATATTTCCGAGGTATTCATCCTCTTCTACTCGATTGTATATTTCTAACGACTGTGACCAAGCTCAAATCCAAGCTCTGGATTGCAAGTTATGGCCTCCCAAAGCTCTTCGGGCATTATTAGTCAAGGGACACATGGCACCAACGTGGGTGCATATCATTCGTACCATCCCCAAGTTCCTACATCCATGGTGGAAGTCCATCCACCATCCAATCCAACAGTGGGACCTGATCCTTGTTTAACACATAAGCCAAAGGGGAGTTCGACGTTTGACGGTGACCACCCCTTTTTATTTCGACGTGCCTATCCTCCCAAGTCCCGAAATCTTGAACTCCCAAAGGATCCTAGAATATCACCATGTAGCTTCAGCCTTCGGTCCTTTCAGCTTATCTACGACACTACACTCCAAACCTCCAGAGTTCTAAAGTCTCGAACACCTGAAGGGTCCACCCTTGCTTGTAGTGGCATGTTAAACATAGAGGCAAGGAAAAGTGGGTCCCGAGTACTCCACCTTCCAATAGGCCAACAAAATATGTGCCAGGGGGTGACATGTGACAAGGAAGAGATGGCGCATGGCCCCTACATTGGGTAACACATGTCATGTTTTAATGGGCACATAGGGTCTACGAAAAGTATGAATCTAGGTGACATGTGGCATGTCAAACGTGGGCCCACGTCACCCTTAGTGATGTTAGTGTACCACTTCACTCTAGATTGATAGCCTTCCAATGCCCTTAGATGTCATATTCGAACACGTCCACATAGATTTGATGAACTACGACCTCCATTACTTCATAAATTCAATGTTCAGGGGATCCGTTGTGTGACTTCCTCCTTGCTCCTAGAGTGGTTAGCTCCAAGCTGACCACGGTATAGATCTATGGTCATAGGAGAGCTTGAAATGTCCTCATATCTATGGCTCTTATCACTTCATGAATTCGGTGTTCAGGTATTCTGCTCGCTTACCACCCCCTTTCCCCCAGAGTGGTCAATGTCGGACTGACCTTGGCATAGATCCAACGGCCAGGGAGGATCCCGAAGTGTGCCTAGATCTACATTTCTCATTAATTCACATATTTGGAATTTTGGGGTTTTGTGGTTATGAAAACCCCATTCTCTCGAAGTAGGAATTCACCGAAGTGTTTTGCACAAGTCCCTCTACTAGTCGATCAGATGGTTAAGAGGGGTTCTCGATGGACTCCCCGGATCCATGGATCACTTTAATTCACAACTCCGACATTTAGGAAATTTGGTGCTATGAAATATCTATTCTCCTGAATTAGTCAATTCTAGATTGACCTCAACATAGATCCAATGGCCAGGGATACTTCTAAATACCCTTGGATCTGCGACTTGCGTTACTTCACGATTGGTAAGTGGGTCAAGGTTTAATGGTGGGACAAAGCCATCTTTCATGGATAGGAACATTGACACATGTCGGTTGACCTTGTGGGTAACCATAGCAACAAGTTGCCTTCGGTTGGTTTGAAAGTGGAAGGGTCATGACACCTCGAAGCTATGAAATCCTAAAGTTCTCAAGATAGAAAATCTTATCTCCTTTCGGGCCTAGCACAGGATTCCCAGACCTTGTTCATATGGGTTCTATGGAAATTCTTGTGGTCTACACGCTTAACTCTTAACCATGAATTGGTTACGGCCATGGGCATGAGCCCTCACTCACACAGGTGAAGGGTCTGAAGGAGGCACCCTCCTTCCACTGAGTTCGAACTTAGTATTCCCGTGAAGGTAAACTCGAGAGTTCAGAAGGAATTAAGACTTCCAGTTAACCCTACCCTAAATCTCTTGTATACCCACATCCCATAACTCTCTAGCTGCTAAGTTGAGGCTAACGAAAGATCATTCAAAAGAATGGGTTCACAGAGAAACAATGAGCATTTCTACCTTAACCATTCAATACAAAATTTAGTCATAGACATGTATATTCAATCATCATTTCCATTCCAGTACATAGAGTATGAAAATACTTATCAAAAACTAGAATCGTGAAGCGACTGCTAAAAGGGGTGCATGTTTCCACCTAATCGTAGGAACAACCACTCCTAAACAGATTTACCGCTAACCACCCCCTATATGGATTATGATTCTCTGAGAGAGACTCTTTCTTCATGATCATGATAATCAAGGACAAATATTACTCTCCTCCTCCCACAGGAACTTAGAAAACAATTTTCTATGTAGCAAGGGGGCTTGCAACAAGTACTTCCATAGTCACACGTCTTCTCTACAAATTTGTTGATCAACTTGGATTGAAAATGATGCCAAAATGTTCTTTCACCCAGAATGAACTTGTTTCTCACTTTACCCTTCGAACCGAAGAGCAGCAAGTTCTCCCCTCGCCTTGGGATATTGGTCTCTTGACTCTTCTTTCTCGTCGGCCTACCTCTGCCCATGAATCACTTCCTTTCTTGCCTTCCTTAGCAAGATTGCGTGGGTACGAATCCCCAGCTCAGGATCAGGTCTTGAGGCCTTTTCCATGGGTACTCTACCCCATCTCCTCATTAACTCTTGAGGAGGCCCTTTCCAACTACCATCTTGA
The DNA here is from genome assembly GCA_009831015.1 of Picea engelmannii. Taxonomy (NCBI): domain Eukaryota; kingdom Viridiplantae; phylum Streptophyta; class Pinopsida; order Pinales; family Pinaceae; genus Picea; species Picea engelmannii. The sequence continues at coordinate 361,904 of ML788567.1, read as the reverse complement.
CTGGTAATTCATTTCTGGGTGAGAGGATTTTTCTAGTAAGGTACTGGTTTGGTGGGGATCATATAAACTATTTTTGGTTCCCCTCACCATATCTCTCATAGCATCATGGTATATCTTGGGAAACCCCCTTTTCAACAATTATGCAACACTATCCATTTTAATTAATAACAAAAATACATACATTACCTTTCAAAAAAAAAGGTTAATCAAATCCAACATTAACACATATTCAGTGTGCTATAGTATTTTGGAAAGTTATAGTTATATTTACAAGCTAGGGAAACGAGGGTATTACAAAGGGATTCCATGAACAAAAACTTGATGGGATCTTCTACTCCCCCATTCATCTTTTCTTCCTTCAATAGAGGCCGCTTGGGTTGGCGAGAGCGGTTGTCATCAAGAGAAACTAGCTCGAGAGCCAACTTTCTATACCCTGACCTCGTTGGGGACATGCACTAAGAAACGAAAATGAGTAGCCTGATCTGATACCACTGATACATATTATTTTGAGAATGAAATGAAGACATAGATATAACAATGAAATATACAAAGATATTGCAATAAACACAAAGATACATTAATGCACAATTTTTATTAATGAGAGAATGTACATAAATAGTAAAATTACAGAGTGAATGACTCACTAGAATGGTGGCAACTTATCTATGAGAAGAGATGTGATGGCTATGCTCATTCAAAATAATATGATGATGTTTACAATTAGGCTCCAAATTCCTTTTTAAGATAAAGAAAATCCAAAATCCTAACCCTGGAAGATGAAACATCAAAAGGTTTTTGGGCCCCGATGCAGGTAGTTGATACGTCAATTTCTCAATGGTGTAACTTTTGCATGCGATCTCTATTTGAGGTGTTCTATACCTCATCGTAAAGGTCTAGTTGAGGATTACATATTCCATTTGTCCCATTCTTTAAAATATTGTTTGGGCATTTTCGTGCCAAAAAATTGTCATTTAGAGCCTCAAAATGACCTTGGAAGTTCAGGACCCAAAAAACCATAGAAAAAATGCCAAGGTGGAAACCCGTGTTTTGAGCCAGTGGAATAGGTGGGTGGCCACCAATATCTATATGAATCAATCCTTCCCACTTAGGAATCAATGGTCCCCATTGCATCAAGTTCTTGTGGGAGATGGGGAAGCTTTCGCTGAATCTTCACCTTGGTGAGTTGCTTGCCTTGTTGCAGAAGTTATCTTTCTTAGGTTGTTGCAGGATGTTATGAACCTATTGTTGGAGGGGTTGGATCCATTCAATTGATATAGATAAATAATATTCCAAAGTGTGGGAGGATTATTTTGGGGATGATTCAACAACAGTAGTATGAATGGCTCTTTTATAACTTTGCTTGATTGGATAGTGTGGAAGTACCCCCATAAATGAAGCAATGATATTTTGTTTCCCCTCTACAATATGCTTCTGCTAGATAGAAAGGTCTTGGGCCCAGGATGTAGTGGTTTAAGTTTCCTTTTCAACTTCTTATCGAATCATGAAGAGTCTAATTAACTTTGTGGTATGAGAGATTACTTTGTGGCATTGTTTTGTCGGGATAGTAATCAGAACTACCTCTGGTATCCTGTAGAGATGAACCCCCAAAGTAACAATGATGTTATGGGGTCAAGATTCATAAATATCATGATGCTTCCATGATGTAGGAGCATCGCTCACTCATCAAGCGAGCCAGTACATATAGAGGAAACAGCTGGACAGCGCCAGCACACGAATTTTGAAATACTTGAAAGTTGTTGCGCCGCTCTTTGATGAAGTCACTCATAAAGAAGCGCACTTGTATTGTAAAGGGGACCTTGAGCCTTTAAGCTCACGTCCTTAGTAGATAAGAAGGAATTTAATAGATTTAATGCTGTTAGATAGGAATTAATTGTAGATTTGATAGTTGTAGAATTTGAGAGGGCAAACGGAATATAGGCACCCTCCTTTGTATCATTGTATCATCATCAAGCATTCAAAAGAGAAGAGCAAGCAGAGAACTTGTGGAGAGCACCCATGTACAGATTGAATTTATAGAAGAAAGTCTCTGATTCAATTTCATGGTTTGTGTTGTTTTCTCTGTGTTGATATTATGCTCATGAATGTCTGGTTTTCTTGTATGCGTTTGCTTTGAATATGTTGTGCATGTGATTTTAGAGGTTTACTGAAGTCTGAGAGAGAAGAGAATGAGTTTCAATTGTTTCTCTGTTTGAGCTGGGAGATTCCTGCATAGAGTGCAGTCGAATTCATTCGCATAAAGTGCATTGATGAGGCTCAATAGTTAAACTCTCATTCTCGTTCACCCAGAAGTTGATTTGGGTTGGTAGAGTCGTGCAGGAGAAGTGGACACTGAGATTGAAGTCTCAGTAGCTAGTCTGAGCGCAGGAAGAAAGGGATACTGTGGCTGCAAGTGCACAGGATCTAAAGGACTCAACACTTTGAGAGCTGTTGGAGGTCGAAAGCGAGAATCGTGTGCAAAGTCTCTGAGGGAGTCAGAGTTGACAAAGCTCAGGGGGGATAGTTCCTTGTGAATTATGTGAGGAAGAACTCAAGTGAGGTTCGAACCGAGAGAAGCCGTGGAGCAAAATAAATCTCTAAGGCAGAGAATTGACGGCCAGGGTTCGCAGGACAGATTCGCGAAATCTCGTTGACCGTCAGATCTTGAGGAGTTGCAAGGGATTAAACCCTTATACACAAAGAGAAATGAGAGCCATCAGGATTCGGCATATCAGGTTTCCCAGGGTAAGGATTTCATAGTTGCTGGAATTGCGATTGGCGATTTCCTGATTTAATCGGGGCCGCTGATCATTATAGGGACAGGTGGCACGAGATCCTGAAAAGTTGGGGTTCGGCACTTTGGAACTTTTGGTGTCGAAAGGACCACGGAGAAATAGCAAAACCCTGAGCTGCAATGGGTCCCATAGTGATCGCGTGGAGCACTAACACGTGGCATCGCATATTCGGGGTTTGGGACTTGGAAGGTCCTGTGAAACGTTACCGCGGGAATCGCAAATTCCCGATCGGCGAATTCCCGACCGTTACAAGTGTGTGGGGTCCAAGCGTCAGCAGTGAGGATAGGTGTCATCGGAGAATCGTCACATCGGGACTTGGAGGTTTAAGTTCCAAGTCGTTGACGTCGCGAGTAGCGATTTCCCGATAGGGAGAACTCCGATAGAAAAGGAGGAAGTTAGCGATTGACCATATCGGGGTTCAGGGATCCGCAAGACAAAGGGTTGTGACCACAGAATTCGCGAACTCGAGAATTCTAATTTCCTGAATTGAAAAGGAGGTCAATGGAGAGTTGTTGTGGGTAAAGAACTTCCAGCGGGGAAGTCGAAGGGCAATTTATCTCTTCGGGCCAAGTGAGAGAGGGTCCTGGTGGAGGCGGACTGCACGGGGAAGCAGTTTTCACCAAGTGGTATCAAAGCCAGAGAAGAGTTCTCTTTGTTTTGGTAGAGGGAGAAGAATTCAACATGCCGCCAAGAAGAGAAAGGCAATCACCTGATCGAGAAGACAGGGATGCACGAAGAAGAGGTAGGCCGGCAGGAAACCCAGAAATAGAGCGTCAAATGAGAGATCTCCAAGCAAGGCTTGAGGAGATGGAGACAGTGCAGAGACGCAGAGTTGGCGCTGGAGAGTTCAGTGATTCCGAGGTAGAAGAGGAAGCTGGACATGATGAAGGAGAGGTCACAGTAGAGGATGCATCAACGGAGCGGTTGATCAAGGCCATTGCCAGAATGAGCTCAAAGACCAAAATGGACATTCCCGTCTATGAGGGGAATCTGGATGCAGAAGAGTTGCTGGACTGGATCAGGGCTCTTGATACCTACTTTGACCATGAATATATCGAAGAGGATAAGAAGGTAAGGCATGCTGTTACCAAATTAAAAGGACATGCAGCCTTATGGTGGGACGAGCTATAGGCGGATAGGCATTACAAGGGAAAACAAAAAATCAAGAGCTGGGACAGGATGATCGATAATATGAAAGCAAAATTCATCCCCAGAGATTATCAGATCACACTGTTCAGGTGAATGCAGAACTTGAGATAGAAGTTGATGAAGGTGAAGGAGTACACCGAGGAGTTTTACAGACTCAACATCAGAGTAGGTCATCGAGAGAGCGATGATGAGAAGGTGGAGAGATACCTGAATGGTTTAAGGTATGACATTTAGGATGAGTTAAGCATGCTAACCATTAGGACGGTGGAAGATTCTTACCAATTGGCTCTGAAAGCCGAGGAGAAGCTGAGCCGCAAGTAAGGTCAGTGAGGGCGAGGCAGGAGTCAGCCCAGAGGCAAGGCAGTTGCCCAAGAAAGAATTCATAAGCCCAAGGAGGAATGGAAGAGACCTCAGGGTAAAATTGAAAGAGGTGGAACCTCACAACAGAGGCAGCAATATGCTGAGCTGAGAAGGCAACAGAATGATCAGCGAGGTGATTATGCTGATGCAACCACTTTTCCTCATACCAGAGGTAGGGGAAGAGGTCGAGGAGGAATGATCACATGTTTCACATGTGGGAAGGATGGACATAAAGACGTTGACTGTCCAGACAGGAAACCTGATAGAGGAGAAGCTCACATCACTGAAGCACAGAGGCATAATGTTGAGGATGAAGACACCGGGAGTGGGAGGTCACTGACGGTGCATAAGGTCCTTTTGAAACCTAAGAAAGAGGTGGAGGACACAGCTCAGAGAACCAGACTGTTCAGGACCACATGCAAGACCAAGGGCTAGAAATGCAAGGTCATAGTGGACAGCGGAAGCACAGACAATCTCCTTTCAACTGAGATGGTGGAAAAAATGGAGCTGGAGATGACCAATCATCCGAGTCCATACAAAGTTTCGTGGCTGCAGAAAGGACACCAGGTAAGTGTCACTAAACAATGTTTAGTTGATTTTAAAATGGGTGACTATAAGGATAAAGTCCAGTGTGATGTCATTCCCATGGATGTCTGTCATGTATTATTGGGAAGACCATGGCAGTATGACAGAAATGTGGTTCATGACGGTAGAATGAACACATACACCTTGGAGAAGGATGGGAGGTCACATACATTGCTTCCGATAAGGGATAAGGAAGTGAAGCCGGAAGCGAGCAACACAATACTTTTCATGAGTGGGAAGGAACTTCTCACAGAGATGGAGAAGAAAGAAGATCCACAATTCTTTGTGGTCAGGAAACTGAGGATTGTCATGACTAGCACAAGAGTGGACGACTTGCCAGAAGAGATTCAGAAACTTCTGGGAGAGTTCGCTGATATCATTGTGGACAAACTACCTCGTTCGTTGCCACTGATGAGAAGTGTGAGTCATCACATTGACCTCATACCTAGAGCAAGTTTACCAAATAAGGCCGCGTACAGGTTGATGCCGCAGGAGAACGAGGAGGTCAAAAGGCAGGTACAGGATCTGCTGGACAAAGGACTGGTCAGAGAGAGTCTGAGTCCATGTGTCATTTCGACAGTACTGAGTCCGAAGAAGGATGGAGGCTAGAGGATGTGTACAGACTCCAGGGGGATAAATAAAATCACCATCAGGTACAGATTTCCACTGCCGAGAATGGATGATCTGATGGATTGCCTAAGTGGGGCAAATTATTTTTCGAAGATTGATCTCAAGAGTGGATATCACCAGATTCGCATGAGAGAGGGTGATGAATGGAAGACAACATTCAAGACAAACGGAGGTTTGTATGAATGGCTGGTCATGCTGTTTGGTTTGACAAACGCGTCGAGCACATTCATGAGACTGATGAATGAAGTCCTGAGGGAATTCATCGAGAAATTTGTAGTTGTATATCTGGATGATATATTGATTTTCAGTAAGACGAAGGCTGAAAATTTGAAGCATTTAGCCATTGTGATGAGAAGACTGCAGCAGGAGAAGCTGTTGGTCAACATGAAGAAGTGTTCCTTCATGAAGACAAAACTCATTTATTTGGGTTTTGTTATTTCGGATAATGAGTTGAAGATGGATCCTGAGAAGGTGGAAGTGATCAAGAATTGGCCATCACCGAGAAATGTTTTTGAGGTGAGAAGTTTCCATGGTCTGGCTAGTTTCTACAGAAAGTTCATTAGGAATTTTAGTGGAATTAGCGCAGCAATGATGGACACCGTGAAAAAACGACATAAAGTTTTTCATTGGACAACAGAGGCTGAAAAAAGCTTCAATCTGTTGAAGCGAAAGATCACCGAGCAACTGGTGTTGGTGTTGCCTGATTTTCAGAAGACATTTCAAGTGAAATGTGATGCCAGCGGGTATGCTATCGGAGGGGTCTTGAGTCAGGATGACAGGCCAGTTGCATATTTCAGTGAGAAACTGGATGATGCAAAGCTGAAATACTCCACATATGATAAGGAATTTTATGCCATCATACAGGCATTAAAGAAGTGGAGGCATTACTTGATACCCAAGGAGTTTGTGTTGTACAGTGATAATCATGCATTGCATTTTGTGAGTCAACAGAATAAGTTGAACCAGAAGCATGCAAAATGGGTAGAGTACATGCAGAATTTCACATTTGTGATCAAACACATTTCAGGAACTGCTAACAAAGTGGTTGATGCTTTGAGCTGGAAATGTTTGTTGCTGCAGGAGTTTAGAGTCAAAACCTTGGGTTTTGAAAACCTTAAGGACATGTATGCAGGTGATGCAGATTTTGCAGAAGCATACGAGGCAATGGAGAATCCATTTCTCAGAGATCGGAGCCCATGGATAGATTACATGATCCAGGAAGGATTTTTGTTTCGAGGCAATCAACTATGTATACCAATTTTCTCCATGATGGAGAATTTGGTGAAGGAAAAGCACAGTGGAGGATTAGCAGGTCATTTTGGACATGAAAAAACATTCACAAAGCTGAGTGAATCGTATTTTTGGCCGGGCATGCGAGAAGATGTCAAGAGGTTTGTTGACAGGTGTAGAATTTATCAACATTCGAAGGGGAGAAAACAGAACATGGGTTTTTATCAGCCATTGCCCATACCGGAGAGACCATGGGAGGCGATCAGCATGGACTTCGTATTGGGATTGCCGAGGACGCAGAGAGGGGTTGATTCCATCTTTTTGGTGGTAGACAGGTTTTCGAAGATGGCACATTTTATCCCGTGTCAAAAGACCAGCGATGCGACCCACATCGCAAATTTGTTTTTCAAGGAAATCGTCAGACTACATGGATTTCCGAGAAGCATAGTCTCGGATCGGGATACCAAATTCATAGGTCATTTTTGGAGGACGCTATGGAAGAAGCTGGGAACTAATATAGCATTTAGTTCAACTTATCATCCGCAGACAGATGGGCAGACTGAGGTGGTCAACAGAATTCTTGGAGACTTATTGAGAAGCCTGGTGACAGAGCACCACAACAGTTGGAACCAGATATTACCACAGGTAGAATTTGCGTACAATGATTCAGTGAATCGAAGTATAGGTAAAAGCCCATTCCATATTTTGTATGGGACACAACCGAGGGGATTTTCTGAGCTCGGGGAGTCAGAACAGGCTGGAACTAGCAGTGCTAGCGCGAAGGAGTTCGTTGAGGCGATGCAGGAACTTCACAGCCAGGTGAAGCAGTGACTAATAAAGTCAAATCAGGAGTACAAACGCAGAGCCAATCAGCGGAAGAGACAACTTCAATTTGAAGTTGGTGATATAGTTCTGGCACACTTAAGGAAGGAAAGGTTCCCAAGGGGAACATATAACAAGCTCAAGATGAAGAAAATCGGACCATGCAAAGTCCTGAAGAAATTCAGGGGGAACGCATATGAGCTTGAGTTGCCAGATGGCATCGGGATATCTCCAATATTCAATGTTTCGGATTTATACCTATATAGGGCTGGAGAGGCAAACACTGGAACTAAGGAACCAGTGATCCAGTGGGAAAAGAAGTTACCAGTTGCAGAGAAGCCACAGATGGAGTACATACTAGACAAGTGAGTGGGAAAGAAGACCAGGCGGAAGCAGTACTTCGAGTACCTGGTGAAATGGAAGAATCACCCAGTGGAGGATGCTAGCTGGTAAAATGAAGCAGTCATACAGAGGCATGGACAGACCATGCAGGAGCTCATGGACAGGAGCCCATGAATATTTTCAAGCCGAGGAGTATGATGCAGGAGCATCGCTCACTCATCAAGTGAGCCAGTACATATAGAGGAAACAACTGGACAGCTCCAGCACATGCATTTTGAAATACTTGAAAGTTTTTGCACCGCTCTTTGATGAAGTCATTCATAAAGAAGCGCACTTGTATTGTAAAGGGGACCTTGAGCCTTTAAGCTCACGTCCTTAGTAGATAAGAAGGCATTTAATAGATTTAATGTTGTTAGATAGGAATTAATTGTAGATTTGATAGTTGTAGAATTCGAGAGGGCAAACGGAATATAGGCACCCTCCTTTGTATCATTGTATCATCATCAATAATTCAGAAGAGAAGAGAAAGCAGAGAACTTGTGGAGAGCACCCATGTACAGATTGAATTTATAGAAGAAAGTCTCTGATTCAATTTCATGGTTTGTTTTGTTTTCTCTGTGTTGATATTATGCTCATGAATGTCTGGTTTTCTTGTATGCGTTTTCTTTGAATATGCTGTGCATGTGATTTTAGAGGTTTACTGAAGTCTGAGAGAGAAGAGAATGAGTTTCAATTGTTTCTCTGTTTGAGCTGGGAGATTCCTGCATAGAGTGCAGTCGAATTCATCTGCATATAGTGCGTTGGTGAGGCTCAATAGTTAAACTCTCATTCTCGTTCACCCAGAAGTTGATTTGGGTTGGTAGAGTCGTGCAGGAGAAGTGCACACTAAGATTGAAGTCTCAGTAGCTAGTCTGAGTGCAGGAAGAAAGGGATACTATGGCTGCAAGTGCACAGGATCTAAAGGACTCAACACTTTGAGAACTAGTGGAGGTCGAAAGAGAGAATCGTGTGCAAAGTCTCTGAGGGAGTCAGAGTTGACAAATCTAAGGGGGGATAGTTCCTTGTGAATTCCGTGAGGAAGAACTCAGGTGAGGTTCGAACCGAGAGAAGCTGTGGAGCAAAAGAAATCTCTAAGGCAGAGAATCGACGGCCAGGGTTCGCAGGACAGATTCGTGAAATCCCGCTGACTGTCAGATCTTGAGGAGTTGCAAGGGATTAAACCCTTATACGCAAAGAGAAACGAGAGCCATCAGGATTCGACATATCGTGTTTCTCGGGGTAAGGATTTCATAGTTGCTGGAATCGCGATTGGTGATTTCCCGATTTAATCGGGGCCACTGATCATTATAGGGACAGGTGGCACGAGATCCCGGAAATTCGGGGTTCGGCACTTCGGAACTTTTGGTGTCGAAAGGACCATGGAGAAATAGAGAAACCCCGAGCTGCGACAGGTCCCACAGTGATCGCGTGGAGCACTAACACGTGGCATCACGTATTCGAGGTTCAGGACTTGGAAGGTCCTGTGAAATGTTACCGCGGGAATCGCAAATTCCCGATCGGTGAATTCTCGACCATTACACGTGTGTGGGGTCCAAGCATCAGCAGCGAGGACAGGTGTCATCGGAGAATCGACACATCGGGACTTGGAGGTTGAAGTTCCAAGTCATTGACGTCGCGAGTAGTGATTTCCCGATAGGGAGAACTCCAATAGAAAAGGAGGAAGTAAGCGATTGACTATATCGGGGTTCGGGGATCCGCGAGACAAAGGGTTGTGACCACAGAATTCGTGAACTCGTGAATTCCGATTTCCCGAATTGAAAAGGAGGCCAGTGGAGAGTTGTTGTTGGTAAATAACTTCCAGCGGGGAAGTCGAAGGGCAATTTAGCTCTTCGAGCCAAGTGAGAGAAGGTCCTGGTGGAGGTGGACTGCACGGGGAAGCGGTTTGCACCATTCCACATATATGGTTGGCCTAATAGGAAATCACATTCTTCTAGTGGGGAAACATCACATAGTACCTCATCCTTGAAGGGATTGATGTCATAGGTAGGCGACACTACTCGCTAACACGAAGATATCATCCCGAGCAAAGCCACCCAATGTTGTATGGTTGTGGGTGTGGTGTTGTTGGAAAATCCAACTGCTTGACTACCTCTGATGTGATGAGGTTCTTCTAGTTTTCTCTATCAACAATAAAATGCAACAAGGTCTCCCTCACCCACATCTGTGAATGGAAAAGGTGGTCCCCTTCCTCAAGATCCTCTAGTTGTTTTGGTTGGATTGTTGCAGTTGTGGCAGTAGAAGTGGGTTCTGCATTAATTATCTGTTTCCTTCTATTATTTTCCGAATTAGATTCTGAGTTAGGGCTCGAATATGTTTCTTTGAGCTCAGACACCAATGACTATTTCAAACAACATTCATCGGTGTTGTACCAAGGGATTTTGTGGAAGTTGCACCACTTCCCAGTGTCCTTCATATTCATGTTACCTTTATTTTTTTGTGGCTTGGAATAGTTTTCTTGAGGTTGATTGTTCTATGAGTTAGGATTTCCTTTACCATGCTTTGGTTTTTGTGGATTTGCAGACCGAAATTCCCTCTTGTTCTTCTGCTTAAATTTATGCTTGATTTTGACATCATATCTATAAGCGGCTCCCAATGATGAGATGTCCATAAAATCCATTTTGGTTTGGATGTACTTGTGTAGGGACCCAAGATATTTCAAAACCAAACGTCACTCAAAGTCTTTGATACCCATCTTGATGAGCAAGGTATGGAGGGTATTTGTGAACTTCAAAATTGTTTGGTCCCGCTTTTGATGCAGCGTGGTCCATCTCATATTCTGGTCATGATATTTTTCCTTAAGGTAATATTTCTCCTTGACTACATCGATAAAACAATCCCAAGTGGGATCGGCCCCCAATATTCTAGACTCCTCTGTGGAATTTTTCTCCCAGTAAGTTTCTAAACAATGTTTTACATGGGGGGGAGCCTTGAGGAGTGCAAAGGTGATATTTTCTCTATCAAATTTTTTTTGAATAGAGAAATAACCCTCTAGAAAATTTAACCATTTTTCCAAAACATCTGCATTGATATGACCTTAAAATATGGAAATATCAAAATTAACTTTTAAATTGAATGAGGTAGCATCTCCAAAGTGACTGCTTGACGAAGACACACTTGTTATTGTCGACAAGCATTGAAGGATTTTGGAAAAATTATCCAACATCCTATTCCTCTATTATGTGATGGATTCTATGAGAAACAACTTGATGGGATCTTATGTTTCCTGATTCCTCTTCTCTTCTACCATGGGAGTCCTCTTGGGCTGGCGAGAGTGGTTTTCCTCAAGAGAAACTAGGTTGAGACCCGACTCTCTATACCATGACCTCGTCGAGGACATGCACTAAGAAACATAAATGAGTAGCATACTCTAATACCATTGATCCAAATTATTTTGAGAATGAAATGAAGGCATATATATAAAAATTAAATATACAAAGATATTGCAATAAACACACAGATACAATAATGCAAATTTTTTATTAATGAGAGAATGTATAAAAACTGTAAAATTACAGAGTGAATGACTTGCTAGAATGGTGGCAACTTATCTCTGAGAAGAGATATTATGGATACAATAATTATCAAGAAGATGATGATGTTTACAATGAGGCTCCAAAGGCATTTTTAACATAAAGAAAATTCAAAACCCTAACCCCGAAAGATGAAACGTCAAAAGGTTTATGGGCCCCGATGGGGGTAGTTGATATGTCAACATCTCGAGGGCGTAACGTTTTCATATGATATCTGTTCAGGGTGTTCTATACATCATTGGAAAGGTATAAATGAGGAGTAAATATTCCATTCGTCCGAGACCATGCCTTTGGATATTTTCTGGGTATTTTCATGCCCAAAACACGTCGTTTACGGCCTCGAAATGACCTCGGAAGTTCAAGACCTGAAAAATCGTAGAAAAATTGTCAAGGTGGAAAACCATGTTTTGAGCCAGTGGAATAGGTGGGTGGCCACCGATATCCATATGTATCATGAGTGACTTCCACTAGCCTAACTAAGTGTAACTAAATGTAACTAACTCTTAACTGAAGAGGAGCGCCCTATTTTGTAGGTTAATATTTTCTAGGGAGAATATTCTCATCTAAGGAAGCATTCTCAACATTGGACTATCAACCTTAGGAAAATAATTACCTAGGTAAGTGTGTAATATCTCCAACAAAAATGCCAATATAAGGCTATATATAGGTGTAAAATCACAAACTACAACTTATGTAAGTTGAACCACTCAATTTGGGTCAAAATTGAGACTAGGGCATGCATTTTACCTTAAGGCGGTTTTGCCTTCAAATTTACATGAAATACCAAACCTAGGTGCATGAAAGTAACCTCTCTTGATATTAAATTTCACTTTGGATGACATAGTTAAATTTACCATATATCTAAATCCACCTTAAAACTTTGAAAACAATTTATGGAGCTACACAAAAGATTAGGCAAGCATTTGTATTTGGTCACTTACTACAACTTCAACCTTCCAAATTGCAAGGAAAACTTTTCCTCTTTTGCACAACCCTTTTTAAACTTGAAATTGCAATATTAAGAAATTGAATAGGTCTAATATGATAAGCCGCACAACAAGTAACTTGCACAACTTAAATCTAAGGTATAACACAACCTTGCCTTAGTTTTTACAAACAAATTGTGCATTTCTAGGATTTTACTAGGCATCTTTCTTTTTATGAATATGAAACCTATACGTATGGAGATTGCACATGGCTTGTAAAAAAAAATTGTTGATGAAAATTACAATACATACACAAGCTACAAACACAACATTTTCCCAATTTCCTCCACAATGGTAATTTTCATACCATGACCATGCATAATCCAATATATGGATACAATGTATATAACTAGCACTTAGCACATGCACTACACACACACACACACACACACACACACACACACAAACCTTAAAATTCAATCATTCTTTCCTAAATAGCTTGCCAGGTATGTTCATATACAACAAAAATCCACAAACACTTGTGGAATCATTGATCTGTCATCTGTCACTATAAAGGATTTCAGAGTTGTATAGGTAACAATACATATTAGTTTATGCACGTAACCCCAAACCAAAATGTATATTTCACCATTCACCAAATTCCAATATAAGGCTATATATATGTGTAAAATCACAAACTACACCTTCAACAAGTTGGACCACTCAATTTGGGTCAAAATTGAGAAAAGGGCATGCATTTTAACCTAAGGCGGTTTCTCCTTCAAATTTACATGAAATCCCAAATCCAGGTGCATGAAAGAAACCTATCCTATTATTAAATTTCACTTTGGATGACATAGGTAAATTTACCATATATCTAAATCCATCTTAAAACTTATAGAATAATTTAGGGAGCTACAGGGAAGATTGGGTGTGCATTTGAATTTGGTCACTTACTACTGTTTTAACCTTCCAAATTACAAGGAAAACTTTGCCTCTTTTGTGCAACAACCCTTTTAAAACTTGAAATTGCAAACTTAACAATATAAAGAGGTCTAATATGATAAACCACACCCCCAACAACTTTGACAACTCAAATCTAAGTTGTAATACAACCTTGCCTTACTTTTTATAAACATGTTTTGCATTTCTAGGGTTTTACTAGGCATCATTGTTGTTATGAATATGAAACCTATATGTATGAATTATGCATATGGATTGGAAAAAAAAATTGTTCATGCAAATTACAATACATACACAAGCTACAAATGCAATATTTTCCTAATTTCCTCCACAACAATAATTTTCATACCATGACCATTCAGAATCAAATATATGGATAAAATATATATAACTAGCTCTTAGCACATGCAATATATATATATATATATATATATATATATATATATATATATATATATATATATATATATATATATATATATATATATTCCGAAGATTGCATATTTATATATACATAGTTTTAAATCCTAATGTGCAAGCATTCTTGCATAAATACCTTACTGGGTATGTTCACATGCGACAACAATCTACAACCATAATATTTCACTTGTGGAATCATTGATGTATCATCTATCACTATAAATCACTTCATAGTTGTATATGTAACAATGCATATTAGTTCATGCATTCAACCCCAAACCAAAATGTATATTTCACCCTTCACCAAATTTTGGGGACACAACAACATATATACATCCTGCATTTTCCCTAGTAGGGCATGCATTTTCCTCAATTCCATATTTTATGAAATTTCATAAGGATAATGTGCATAATTTCATGTTAGGTATTATAATTGCATAATGTGCATAATTTCATGAAATTTTGTAGCTTTCATTCCACGCTTTGGATTTTTATATCTTATATAAAGTAGGATTTGATATATAAAAATAGATCTAGGGTTTGGTTAAAATCCATCACTAATATTTTTCTTGAGGCTCAACCCACAAATATTGAGCTTAAGGGGATTTTATCCACTCTTGTGACCAAAACCCACCAACAAAGTGCATTATTTCAGTGTTTGTTTTCTTGGGCTACCTAGTGATCTTGGTTTTAAAAAAGTGAAATATATTCTACTACAAATAATATTTCATATTCAGTGACAAGGTTCAAATTTCATGGGAAATAACTATCATAAACATCAAGTAAATGAGGTCAAATTTTTTAATTTTCATTAAACATGGATTTTCAAAATTTCCACATTGAAATGGGAATTGGCTTAAGTATGTACTAATTATGTGTGTTTTTCCCTACAAAATATTAAGGTGGTTGGTCCTTAATGGAACAACACAAAATATAAGCAACATATTTACCTTTAGCAACAACAAATTACATACAACCCTAGTCTTAAACCCTAATATGAAAGTATTGTTGCATAAATACCTATCGGGTTTCTTCATATACAACAAAAATCCACAACCACAATATTTTACTTGTGGAATCATTAATATATCGTCTATCACTATAAAGCACTTCAGAGTTGTACATGTAACAATACACATTATTTTAAGCATGTAACCCCAAACCAAAATGTATATTTCACCCTTCACCAAATGCCAATATAAGGCTGTAGACAAGTGTGAAATAAAAAAACTACATCTTTTGCAAGTTGAACCACTCAATTTGGATCAAAATTGAGACTAGAATGCACATTTTACTATAAGGAAGTTTTGCCTTCAAATTTACATGAAATCCAAAACCTAGGTGCATGCAAATTTAACATATATCCAAATCCATCTTAAAACTTATAAAATAATTTATGGAGCTATATGGAATCTTGGGTGTGCATTTTAATTTAGTCCCTTAGTACAGTTTTGACCTTCTAAATTACAAGGAAAACATTGTCTCTTTTGCACAACAACCCTTTTTAAACTTGCAATTGAAAAATTAACAACATGAATAGGTCAAATATAATAAAACACACCCCCAAAAACTTGATCAATTGAAATATAAGGTAATGAACTTGCCTTACTTTTTACAAACATGTTGTGCATTTCTAGGGTTTTACTAGGTAGGTCTTGCCTATTTTTGCACAACATATTCTTTTATGATTGCAAATGAAAAAATAAGTATATAGACCTATGTCAAATGACTTAAAAAATCATTTACAAATTGCACCACTCAAATTGATTGAGATTTGAGACGTGGGTGTGCATTTTAGTGTATCCTAGTGTGAATTTTGCACCAATGAAAAATTTAAAACAACATAAAATTTTCCCTCTTTGTCCGACATGACAATTTTTGGCCTTTTTGCACAAAAAAGGGTTTTAAGTTTCCAATTTCACAAACAAAGGTATAGACCTTGTAACTTTTAATATAATTTCTGATAGGTATTCAAACTGAAATATCAAACAATTGGTAGAGTTCCTATAGGTATGCAAATTGAAATATCAAATTGATATAACTTGTAATATAATTTCCTATAGGTAAATTCAAACATTATTATAAATATGCATTAAATATCCCTTAAATATTGCATATAAACACTAAATATCACAATAGTAATCACATATAAGATAAGTATGAGTCAAAACGATATTGATCTTCCATTAATTCCTCATAATAGTAGGATCTTTACATGACAAACATTAGTACAGTTACAGTCTCCACTAGAAAACTTGGAAAAGAGTAATACATACTATGCACCTTTCTTCTCTCTGAATATTCCTCCCAAGGTCTCTCTATTATGATCCAATTCCTTAAAAAATGATAAAAAGTCAATGATTATAGTACACTTCAAAAGGGAAAGCTCCTTTTACAATATATCCAATTCAAAATACAATATGAGATAGATATTATGATCCTAAGACTAGTTCTCCTTGGTATATATATGTATATATAGGAGACAAAGGATATAATTATAATGAAATGGTACCATGAAAGGTTCTAGCCAACAAACAATTATAATACTATAAATGTAATAATTCAATATCTAGGGATTAATAAGAGGTTTTACACATAAAAATGGGCTTTGTCTAGTGTAAATGTGTTGAACCTGCACATAATAGATCTAACTAGAAAATACTACACACATTTACAGAGAGAAATTGAGAAAGAATAAGAAAGATAGAAAGAATGGATGAATTCTCATTAACCATATTCCACACTCAAAGAGTGAATAATTTACAATAGATATAGGATACATGAGTAACTAATGAGCCCTAGTGGTGGTCTAGATTGATCTGGACACACACCAACAATTACAAGAGTAAACTACCACCTAGTCTAGTCTCTCAGGCAATTACGGGAGTGAACTGCCACCTAGCTAAGTTAACTAGTCAACTAGTCTCCAGTTAACTGATTGAACAAAGAGTAGTGAGTTGGTGATGATCCCAATGTTGCATGGTGACAAAACCAATGCAACATCTAAACTCAACTCTAGTGAAACTGAAGTGTCAATTGAAAGAGAATATTCTCCAGGTGGAATATTTTCCCCTAAAATATAGGAGATTGGATAATGACTAATTATGACTAATAAAAAAGGAATAACCTTAGGAAAAATAAATCCTAGGTGTGTGTGAAGTAACTCCAACACCCCCCATGAACATCACTATGGTGAAAATAAAGAATGGGTCCAAGTTACGAGGCCGTGTTAGGTACCGAAATAAAAAACATACACTGAACTAAAGAAGGAAAGAGGGAAAACCTCATGGGAACAACCNCCCCCCCCCCCCCCCCCTCAAATTACAATGCATAAAATAAAAAATGATAAGGAACAAAAGGCAGTTGCTAAGCAACCATGTCCTTCACTCCAAGAAGACCTCGCAACTGTGCAAGTTTGTGTTCTTTTAATATTTTGTTGACGATGTAGATGTCTGCACAGATCTGATGAAGTATATGCATCATTGATATTTCCACACATATCCACTTTATCTTCTTGTAATGAAAAATATCCAAATAAATTTTGGATGAAATTTTGAAGACCGTGCGACCGTTTCCAGAAAAATGCTAAAATTTTGTTGATTTTAAAATGATCATAACTTCACTTTTCGGACTCTGTTTCGAACGATTTTTTTTTTTAAATTGGACATTTTCCTGAGAGGAATTCAAATATCCAATTTTTTTTTGCAATTTTTTCTCATAAAATATCCGAATGGCGTCTAATGTGCACGGCTCTCTTTTTGTCTCCTGAGATGCATGCATGGTGGATGCAAAAGTGTCTGCATGTGACTCCTGAGATGCATGTCATATATCTTCCACATGAATTTTAGAAAATAAATCTGAAATGGAGTAGACATCATCTTCAATTATTGGAATACTAATTTATGCAAATACTTTTGTAGAAGACTCTTCATAATAAGAGGCTTGATCTTCTGATGGCTTCTCTTCTGGCTCTATCTATTCGACCTCCTGCATGAAATCTTCACAATATTCTTTATTCCCAAATAGAACCTCCAATCTGGTCCATAATTCATTTGGAGTTAATCCTTGTGATTCTTTATATACTTGATGGAAAAGTTCGGGAGAAACAAACATGCTAGTACTTCCTATGGCCATATCTTGTCTATTGAGAAAATCATTTTTCTCATCGACAGAATCAAGCTCTACTTCCATTGCCATGGTTATTTGGTATAAGCCTTTGCATCTTAGCAGAAGCAAAATTTTTGGCTTCCATTCCAAATAGTTATGAGGTGTGAGAAGTATTTCTGGGAAATAATCCATCATTTGTTGTCTTCAATCTTTTGTACCTGCAAAAAATGATTTGGTATAGATTTTTCTTAGCATTATATCGTCTCTGGTACCATGTAAATGTGTTGAACCTACACAGAATAGATCTAGATAGAAAATACTACACACATTTACAAAGAGAAATTGAGAAAGAAGAAGCAAGATAGAAAGAATGGAAGAGTTCTCATTAACCGTATTCCACACTCAAAGAGTGAATAATTTACAATAGATATAAAATACATGAGTAACTAATGAGCCCTAGTGGTGGTATAGATTGATCTGGACACACACCAACAGTTGCAAGAGTAAACTACCACCTAGTCTAGTCTCTCAGGCAGTTACGGGAGTGAACTGCCACCTAGCTGAGTTAACTAGTCAAATAGTCTTCAGTTAACTGACTGAACAAAGAGTAGTGAGTTGGCAATGATCCCAATGTTGCATGGTGAAAAAACCAATGAAACATATAAACTCAACTCAACTAGTCAAACTAAAGTGTCAACTGAAAGAGAATATTCTCCAGGTGGAATATTCTCCCCTAAAATATAGGAGACTAGATAATGACTAATTATGACTAATAAAAAAGGAATAACCTTAGGAAAAATAAATCCTAGGTGTGTGTGAAGTAACTCCAACATCTAGGTCTTCCATTGTATTTGAAAATAAGATGGAATACTTTTCAATATTAATGGAACAAGGCATCACAAAACCATCATTCAACAAGATATTATCATAGACGAACATCTAGTACGAATTGGAGAAGCTTCAACAACAATACATGGAATCAAGGAAAATAAAATTATGAAACAACTAGTCACCAAGGATTATGACTGAAAATGATTGATTTTGGGTGGATGGATCATCATCAATGGAAAGAAGAAATAAGGAACATAATAAAATCATATTAATTGGTTTTATCGCAATGTGAATCCTTTAACTGCAAATCTTTGAGGACAAAGCTTTTTGGAGGAGGGTACTATGTTATGACCCAAGCGGGGCATACATAGGGTTAAATTTATATGATATGAATCCAAGGGGGGGGATATATTGGGATAAATGTACATGTAATGAGTAAATATATATGTAATAGGGTTGTCCCAATAGTAAAGGGGCCTCATGTGTAGGTGTGAATAGGTATATATAGAGATCATGTATTCATTATTGAGAACATGTGAATTGTGATGTATGAATGTATTTGGTTATGCCAAGGAGCTTCTCCTATTATTTAAGGAGTTATTGTGTAACTCATATTTGTTATCTATATTGGATTTGTGATCCACACTCACATTGTTGTACATGGTGTGTACTTATGTTTTGTTATGATAATTTAATCATTTGGAAGATTACAATCTCTAACAAGACTCTCCTTTCCTATCTCTCTACTTACAACCTTATATATTATGTTCCCCATGGGGACCACCTCAGCCCATAGGTTTAATATTATGTGCTTACTTGAGGCACACTCTGCCTCGTTGTAGCCAATCATATGTCACAATTGGTACTCAGAAGTGTGTTTTATCTAGTCACCAGCTTCACCCCGTGGGGTGTTATTGAAGGATATTACAATGCGATTGGGTTCCAAACTTGGTAGTGCACCAATGGGTGTAATGGAATATACAAAGTGTGATATGGAGATGGAGGGTGCACCACTAGGCGGGAAGAGAGTAGTGGAAGTGATGGTTAATGGTTGATGATGTGTTATGAACTATCTTGAGGAATATGATTATGGTGGGGATGGGTAGGATTGATATAATGAGGTTTATGTTCACCATGATTTATGGTATTTTTATGCGGAAATTGCTACAGTATCCTATACATGGTTCAAGCACCTTCAACAATGGCCATTTAGCCTAACCAATATTAACATGTTCCTTCTCACGAGCTAATTTCCCTCCCATCTCCTTATACTGTCGCAGTCCTTCATTAGTGTTGGGATCATTGATTCCTCCCCTCAAGATGTGCTCCTTTTCCTTTGGTCATCCCAGTACTAATGGAGACCCCTCCTTTCTCTATATTGGGGCCTCCTAGACTGTTGATGTTGATGCGAAATGTATCTTCTTGATTGGTGGCATCATATTCAATATACAGGTGCAATACTATGACATATGATCCTTCCACCTAAATCCTTCCCAAGTTTCCCCCATGGTCGACATATCGTGCAACAATCCTGCCCACTATAACACAATAGCTACTTGGTCCTATATCTCACATCAACAAGTTAATTTAGTGACAGATTGATGATTGACCCTAATTATAATTCCATGGACTATTGTCCCTTCATTATATGAAGAGGTAACAATGGGATGTGGAACAATTTAGAACCAACCATCATACATTGTCTTTGGTCACATTGACTAACTTTGGACTTCATATTCCCCACATATTTTCTCATAGTCTATCTCGCGACAAAATTGATCTGTGTTAGGTCCTAATTACTGACATCATGCAAACTTTTAATCTCACTGTATTCATCCATTAATCCTTGTCCTTTCCAATATCTCTCACCCAATCATGTTTAATTAACGTCTAAAGACAATGTAATATACCAAATATAAAAAGTATGTAGAACATAAACAAAATGCTAGAAATGGCAGAATAACAACAATATAACCAGAACATTCACCACAATAGCACTGAAATGATATAGAAATAACAACAGAAATATCATTTTGAATCTAAAATCAATGTTCACAGGCCTCTTCAAGGGGGAAACCTCCAGTTGAGCAGATCTCTATTACCTTAATATCCAAGCTAGGGTTCTCATACCCTCGACTCCTATTTATACTAAATATGTCTATCAAAAGAAGCATCTAGAGGAAGATCCTTCTAGAAGCGAAATATTCTATTAGGTCTTCTTACATCCGACTTATTCTATTTTATTGTAAGGCCTTATTAATATTGACCTCTATTACATCCGAGTATATTTTTCTACCTATGTGCGGGTTAGGACCCTAACATGTCTTCACCCTTAAAAACAACCTTGTCCTCAAGGATGGAGATGTGGAAATTGCTGCAAAATGGTAGTTGGTTCCCAAGTGGCACCTACTAGAGTTGTATCTTTCCACTCGATTAACACTTCCTTGATGGTTCTCTGACACAGGCGATGCTCATGTTGGTCCAAAACTGCTTGTGGCTGTAGCCAAATGGATCCTTCTTCGGATAACTCGAGAAATTTGGTTTGAATTTGGCACTTAGTTTTGATCACCTTATTTAAGCAGGAAACATGAAAAAAAAGATGTAGCTTCAAATGACTGGGCAAAGCTAAATAATAGGCCACATGTCCCACATGCTTGAGAACTGTATAATGACCATAAAATTTGGGTGCTAGTTTTTGACAATGCTCGGCCTTTAGGGAATTCTTCTTGTAAGGTTGCAAGCGAAGAAACACCTGATCCCCTTCTTCAAATTGACGTTCAGAGTGACCTTGATCTGCTTGTTGCTTCATGTGATTCTATGCCATGACCAAATTCTCTTCGAGGGTATGGAGAATCGCCTCTCGAACTGTAAGTGTTTGGTCAGCCGCCTCGACCTTCGATGTTAAGCCCTAATATTGGCTCATTACCCCTTAATTGGGGCATGTTAGATTAGTAATGTTATTTTATTTATGTCAGCTTTAGGCCATTAGTTGTAATTATACCTCCTAGTCTCCTATGTATACCAAGGAGACATTTTCATTTTGAATCATTTGGTACTTGAACATTTAAGTGGGGTAAAAGGAGGTTGCCCCCTCAAAGAGGCTTATTATCTGAAATTATCTCTTTTTCAAGGCATTGAGTACTTTTTATGAGGTTTTTCTATGCTATATTGATATTTGGTTCCTAACATATGGTATCAGAGCTCAAGGTCTTGGGGTTTCGCTGCTACATCTGAGACACCGTGGCATTTTCGCTATAACTTTTTTTCTACAACGTTTCAGAAGGAACAACTTGGAGGATATTTAGAAGACGGATCAAGACCCTGAACTTCGGAGGCCATTTACATAAATTAGTAATCTATCTGTGGTAAAAATTTCAGCTTCTGGGTCATCTTAAATGTGTATATACACCCTGTGCAAGATAGGGTATCTGACTAGTCCTATTGACTAGTCTCAAGAAGGTGTTCCAGAGAAGAAATATCAGAGAACTACATAAAAGAAAGTTTCATACCCAGAAGGGCCAAAACTTGGGAGATACTACAGAAGAAATATTTTCTAGCAAAACCACCTCAAAATCAAGGTTCAAAAGTGACACTTGGCCAACATGCCACCCAAAAAGGAAACTTCTACACCAACTAAGCCTCCAGAAAATCCTACTTGGACTCTTGATGAAGGTGAAGAAATGCGTAGGGACATAAATGATTTACAAAATAAGATAGTTACAAAAGATGAAATACAAGAGATGATGGAGGGTTTAAAAGGGGAGATCATGGAAATATTGAAAAATTTCATAACAGAGAAGACACCTGAAAGTGAAAATGCATCCCATGAAATTCATGATGTGGACACAAGGAAGGTGAATCAAGAATGGAGA
>ML788567.1:289987-318535 GCA_009831015.1 Picea engelmannii | reverse complement strand
GCTTCAACTTCTCCTTCGGAGTCACTCAAATCTCCCGCACTAGCTGTGCGTCTCTGCGTTGCCTCCATATCTTCCAACCTCACTCGAAGATCTCGTATCTGCCTCTCCATTTCTGGATTAGTTACTTGTCTGCCCCTTCTTCTCACCTCCCTATCCTTGGGTTCAGGTGACTGTCTTTCTCTTCTGGGCGGCATGGATAATTTTCTTCCTCTGCTATAGAAACAAGATAAAAATCCTGCTCTGATACCACTCTGACGCAGAGCGCACTCCACAGAGCACATCCGCTTCCACCAGGACCTTCTTCTTTTCTCAGCCCGAAGAACTAAATTTTCTCTTCAAACCCCTTATCGGGAGTTTTCTGCACCCAAAGGATGCTCTTTATGATCTCCCTTTGTCGTATCAGGAAATCGGGCCTCGCGCTATCGTGATTTCTGCATTCATGAGATCGGGTCTCACAAATCCCCGAACCCCGATGAGATATTTACTCACGTGTTTCTTGTTTCTGTCGGGGAATCGCACTTGCGAGGTCTTGGATCACTCACCTCACAGATCCCCGACTCTCGATGGCTCAGTCAAACGTTGACCTCTTCCCGCTTGATCGAAACCTTGGCTCTCTCGCAACTTCGTTACTCTCGACTCCTAGCACTCGGTTCTCCAACTTTCGAGTCCCGATGTGCTGAGACATCGGTATCCTCCTGTCGCGCTCTCACAACCTCGCGTCCTTGCGACTTTGAATGAAATTCCTCGAAGCTCCAACTCACGAGCCTCCGAGTTCGCGATATGCCGATCTCACTTGGCGTTGGCTCCTTGGGAGGGATGGTCATTCGACACCTGTCCTCCGCTACAGGCCTTAACCCTGTCGAGAAATCGTGTATCGGGATATCGCGATTCCCGTTTTCGTTATACACAGGACTTACAATTCCCCGAACTTCGATACAAATGGCCACCTGCCCCTGCTCTAGCACCTGGGACCCACACTTTGGTGGTGATCAGGAAATCGCAAGTTGGAAGTTCACGATTTCAAATGCGCTCGTCCACAGACCCTTCCAAATCTTGAACTCTGATATGGATGACACCTGTTCTCCACTCAACACGCTGACTGCGTGGTTGTCGCGTTTCGGGATATCGCGACTTCTCTGGTCATGAGTCTCTCGTCACCGAGAACTCCGAAATGTCGAACCCCGATGCACGTGCGGGCTCTCTCCTCCATGTCACCCCCTCCTCGTCGCGCTATTGGTTCTCGCGAAATTGTGATTCCTAATGCCTCAATTCCTTTATATGCGGAAACCCCGAAATGCCGATTTCCGACTCCTTTGGATTCTCTGCTCCTTCGGTCTTATCCCCGGAGAAACTTTCCTGAGATCTAACGGCTGACGGGATTTCACTGTTTTCCACTGTGAATCCTGAGCGTCAGTTCCTCCTCCTTGAGGATTTCTTGAGAAGGCTAAGTGTTCCTTCTCAGCGTTTTCTATCCAAGCCTACGCTTGCAACTCCTTCTCGAATCTTCTTTGGTACAAACCTCCTATGCTCCCTTTCAATGATTATCATGAAGGTTCTATACCTCCTGAGATTTTACACTCTGACTCTTTCAGAGGAAATTTGTGCGCACTCTTCGCACCCGACATTCAACAACTTTCCAAGTATTGAATCTCTCAGACTCTGCGCACTTCGTGCGGCAACAGTCTTCAACTTACTTTGCTCGGATTTACAACTGAGACTTCTTCTTCAGCCTGCACACTCCTTGCATGGCTTCAACAACCTATTTCCACTTCTGGGTGAATGAGAACAAAGTCAAACTGCTGAGCCTTCATCAACGCACTCCTTGTGGATGAATTCAACTGCACACCTTGCAGGGATCTCCTGGCTCAGACAGAGAAACAATTGGAACTCATTCCATCTCCCCTTCAAATTTCTGCCTCAAACATGAAATCTCATGCACAGCATATACAAAGAAAATGCATATCAAGAAAACAAACATTCATAAGCACATGAACAATATACACAGAGAAACAACACTAGCCATGATTTTGAATCAGAACTTCTTCTATTAATTTAAAAGCCTGTACATGGGTGTTCTTCACAATTTTCTCTGCTTGCTCCTCTTTCCTGAATGTTTTATGAATAATGTTACAATGTACAAAGGAGGGTGTCTATATCCGTTTTCCCTCACGAACTCTAAACTGTCTATTCTGGAATTAAAATCCTATCTACCTGCATTAACTAAAGTAAATGCCTCCTATCTACTTCAGACAAGAGCGTAAGGCTCGAGGTCTGATACAATACAACAGGCGCTCCTTCATAAATGTTTCATTGAATGATATGGCACTTCATCTTTAATGAAAATTCAAAAAGAGTTCTCAAGCTTATATGTCATGTGTTTAAAAACACATGCGTTGGCTCCACGCTTGCTTTGGTAGTCGCGATGCTCCTGCATCACTAATCCAATGGCTATTGTGGTTTCTCCTCCTTTGTAGATCTACTTCCCTTCAAAAAAGGAATTTTCTCAAGATTTCAAAGGATTGGACTTTGATATTTCCTCTGCAAGGTCAACTCCTTGGCCTCCTCTTGTTTTCTATGAAAGTTTGTCCCTCCTAATCTTTGTTCATCACTTCAATTGAAGAGTGGGAACACTCCTTGTGCTTCTCCATCATGATCTTGGAACTTATGATAAGTTCTCTAGCGCACACTTTCTCTTCTCCTGTAGTCTAAAACTTTATAAATTTCTCACCCTCTACACTCCTTGCATAGGCTCTGCACACACTAGTGTGATCTCTCCTGAGCTTACGAATATTCTAGCATCAAAGGGGATCAACCCTTTGTTCTCCCAAATAACTTATTTTTCCCTCCTGGCACTCCCACTCTTTCTCCTGAGCTTTCAAACACAGTCAAAGTGTTCTTTCAGTGCCCTCCTAGCACATTTTTCTCTTCCTCATGATCTTAACCATCACTTTAACAAATTCTTGGTTTCGTGCACTCCTTCCACTCACTCTTATGATTCTTGGACTTTATAGACTCACCTACACACTCCTTGTGCTTACTCTGTGCAGAATTGCACTATCCCTCTTGAGCTTAACCTTATGTAAGGATACAGTTGTCCACTCCTTTCACTGGCCTTCCCTTGATATTTTACACTTCTTTGAGTTTAGGTGCACTCCTTGTGCTCACTCTGTGCACTCCTTGCACTATCCCTTCTGATCTTGTGACTAGTTCTAGTGTGCCCACCTGGAATGCTCCTCACAAAACTCCTGAATGAGTTCTAGCACACTCCTTCCTCTGGATTTTCAAAGTTTTTCCACAATTCTAACGTGCACTCCTTGCATAGCCTTGAGAGCCTACAACGCTCAGAAATTTACACAAACAGGGAAATCTATCTATTCTTACAAAGGGAACATTTATGCATTCATGGAATTCATAAACATGCATAGTAAACATTCAGAAAACAAACACTCATTCATAGAGAAGACACATAGAAATTCATATGTAGGGAAATCTACTTTTCTATTAAATCTGAATGTTTTTTACAATGTTTACAAGACTCGACTGTAACAGAGTCTCAGTTCTTCTCTCCTCTCATCTCCTCTCCAGAATTCTCCTCTCTTGAGAGCTATTCTCTTCTCATGCTCTTCTCATGCATTATGATTTAAATACATTGATCTTTTTACAAAAGAGGGGCTTCTTGAGCATTCCTCCACCTACTACATTAAATTACAACTAATTTACAACTCATCTGAATCGGATCTAAGATCATTTTCATGTCATCCATTAAAGGAGAATTACATGTATCCTATACAAATACAATGGATCTACCCTCCTTGAGCCTTTACAACACTAATTATATTAAATTTGATATTTAAACCCAAAATGAGAAGGTGGGTGCTTCTCTATCCTCGGGATCTACTCCCTTAATGTGTGTTGTTGCATTGGATGTTGACGCGCTACAGAGTAGGAGTGATGTTTATGCATCACTAAACATCCCCTTCTACCAATGCATTCTCTTCACTATCCTTCTTAACAAATCCATTCCAATCCCATCTTCTGAGTTCCAACTGGCAATGGAAGCATTTTTTTTGGATGTTTGGGCTGATCTAGGTTCTAGATTTAGGCTTCCAACAAAACCATGTAAACCGTCGGCCCTTCTCGAGACCAGAAGGAAACACTATGCATAGAGTGCACAATGAAGTCTCACCCGAGATGGATTATGGGTGACAGTAGGACCCAAATTTATGTAGTCATGGAAGGGATGTTGCTCATGGAGGTGTTAAGCATAATACTCTTCTTCAACATTCATCAGATCTACCATTATATAACCATATTCATTCATTAACATTCATTATGCAGTAAACATCATGATTTATTCTAGTGTGCATTGCATTTTACTACTACTAGATTCATTCATTTACTCATATTGCAACACATAAGAGAAACATTCCACACAATGACACAAGGTTTTACCATGGTTCACCCCCTAGGCTATGTCCACAAAGATTGGCATTATCAGCTTCTTTATTCATCTTCATCAAAATATTTCACTTCACACATACATAATAGGTTTGGTGTGTGAGGATGACCAGTGTCGCACCAAGCTCCACAGCTTGCAACCTAACCCTCAATTACAATCCATAAGTCTCCAAAAATGACTCAACATTATCTCCACAATTCTCAACCAAAACTAGTAATTGTGACTCATACTCATCAAAAAACATACATATGATGATATAATGATGGATCTCCTTAGACCTTACAATACATATTTATACTACAAAAAGTGGGCTAGACCCATTACATCATAACCAAAACCCTAACCCAAATTTGATTAGGTTTGTCCACTTTGTAATTTCATGTGCATGGGTGGTCCGCGATTCAACCATTTCTTCTTCACAATGTCCTTCTTTCTACCTTTGAATTTCCTCTTCCTTGYGTTGAWTTTCCTTATTTTCTAGAGCACTTCTTTCCCTTGTCTTCTGGCATGTGCTGCTATTTTGGTCCCTTTCTCAATGCTATTTTGGTCCCTTTCTCAACTACTTTATTGATTRTTGAGATGTTCCCCAAAATAACCTGCACCAACAAACACAACCATCAATTCCTTTTTATTTGAGTATTTTKTTTTTTCTATATAGGAAAATACTACAAATTACATACCCTATAGGGCAGGAATGGAGAAACATTTCTCGCTTTAGGTAAAGGACTTCACTACGGGCAGGAATGGAGAAACATTTCTCGCTTTAGGTAAAGGACTTCACTACTTGAAGAGCCACCATTTAAAGAGAAGGAAGTCACACATACAAGATGCAAAAAGGCATTATCTATCCACAAGCATAGAGTCTATTGAAGTTGAAAAGTGGCATGGTATTCATACGATGTGTATCTATTTGGATTTCAATCTACATGGTTGTAAATCTATGTGAAAAAATTCATTTAAAGAAATAATTAGCGCAAGATGAGTATTTAAGGAATGAAAGAACACATTGTAGGGGTCGACATTTTATTTAGACAGGCATACACTACTTTCTTGAGATCTCACTTGGATGAGAATTTTAATTTGAACTACTTATTAAACAACACATGACATTTATGAAGTCTTGTAATGGATTTTCCACTTATCCTAAACTGTGTGTATTTTGTTGTTCAAATCTAAAGTTATATATTTATTTTCTTTAATTTTCCACTTGTTTTTTTTTTTTTAGCTTTATCTTGGTTTAGTGTTTATGTGTGATGTGTCGATATGTTCAAAGAAGGATGTGCATAAGAGTTAAATACATGATATTTATTTCTGATGTATACTTATTTTATTACTGATTTAATTTATGTTTAGTTAATAAACATTGTTATTTTGAATCGCCATCTAAATATTGTAGGTGGATGTTTTGTATATGGAAGTATTTAAAAATCTTTATGGTAATGACAAGTATTCAATATTGTATTATTTGGTGATTGAGTAGTTCGTGTTTCAGATTGTTTGGGTTATGTATTTTTTATTTAGTTATTTGGTATAAATTTTCATTATCTGATACTCAAGAAACATGTTTTTTTCATAGGTTGTATATAATGGATGTTTTAGTTTCAAATTAATTGATGATTCTTGGAGTTAAAAAAAATTGTTATTCTCTTTAATTATTTAATGTTTGTTAGGATAAGAAAAATGTTTTTATTCTAAGTTGGAATGGTGATGTGTGTTTTATTTTTATAAAGATTCAAAGTAATTTTTATTTGAAAGAAAATTCCTTTTCATTTAAAATATTTTTTATTAACGAGGGATATCCCCTATGATTGCTGAATTATTTCAAATTATCCTAAAGTGGGAAGGTTTTCAAATCCTCCATAGGATGTCAAGAATATTCTGAGGAACAACATCCATTTTGGCATCGTTACTGGTGAAAAAAGATTTGAATTTATATTCTCTATGAAGTGACAAATGAAACGTTTTTTCCTATCAATGGTGAACAAGGGTAAGACAATAGGTTTCATGGTTTGACTAAATTAATATTATTTAATGTTTCATTCACCTAGCGACTTCATTATTTCAATATGGAGCAAGGTCGAAGACACACAAGATCTAATCCCAGTCCTTAAGATACTCCAGTTCACTCTAATCCGGAAAATATAATTTCATAAGAAAACATACAATGGAAAGTAGGTTCTTCATTATCAGGTATGTGTATTATTGAAGAAATTTACATTCCTAAATCTAAATACTATGAAAATTTTCCTGAATCCAAAACTCCCCATAGGATGCCTTTTAGTCATCCTTTAAAATAAGACACACCATTAGTCGACTTGTCAAATTTAGGTCTTTCTTTGTATCCTTTGGGAAAAGTGTCACATATCTTCAATCAAAGCTCTCCCAAGTGTAGGCCCATATCTCCTAAATCCAAACACCTAATTTTACAACATATAATGGCTCATAATCAAAATCAACCTAGAGTCAACCCTTGGGTTGTTGCTAGATATGGACCTCTTAGAATTCCCCAAAACCTAAATGATATGCCCAAAAACTATTTCAAAATTATTCCAAAGTTCAATGGGGATAGTGAAACATAAACAAAAAACCACATTATCTCCTTCGAAGATTGCATGGATAACCTTGATATTGAAGAAGATGTCTAGATGAGTTTATTTGTTCAAATGTTGGAAAGGGATGGAAGGAAATGGTTCTACAATTTTCCCGTTAATTCAATCGGCAATTGGGATATCCTTCATACTACTTTCATAAATTAGTGGGGTGAAAAAAGGGATCATCAATACTTATATAAATTCAATAAAAGATTCAATAAGATGTATAGCAAGATAATCATTGATAATAGACATTCACAAGTACCAACTTATGTAACTTATGTAGCTTCCCATGATTCTGATTTTTCAATGATGTTAAGAGAATGAATATATATTACTAAGACCATGTGCAAAATGATGTTGTGGACATTGAAGAGAAAAAATGGTAGTCTCTAGAAATAATAATATGAAGGTTAAAAATGTTGATAAAAAGAAACAAAAACAAGAAGATCATGCTCAAGCTTCTACGTGCTCAAGTAGTCGACATGTAAATATTGAAGAGATGATAAATATGATTAAATCATTGTCGAACAAAATCACAAGGCTTAATTTGGGGAATAAAGCAGTTGGCCTAGCACCTATAAATGTTGGCCAATGAAAAATTCCCCAAAATTGTGGTGGGTAGAGAAATAAAAAAAAATATGATTCAGAATCAACTTCCTTTCAAAATATTGTTTAATCCTCATATACTGAAACAATAAATGAGGGATGAAGAGCCTTCCCCTCAACCTCATTTAAAAAATAATAATAACAATGTAGTGAAGGACTATGTTACTAAAGAGATGGACATACAAAAATTGCTCGATGAACAAGACGCACCCCCAAAAATGAATTAGATACAGGATGAAGGGAGTTATACACACCTAACTCAAGATGATTATTAAGAATCCTGAGCATTACACAATCAAAGCTCAAACATGCTTCAGAAGGACAATAAAGATTTATGAGCTACTCAATGAAAAAAAACATTGTTGATTCCTTGCAGGGTAAACTAAAACGTAGATATGATCTATATCCAATATAGATTTCAAATAAAAAATTAATTGAAAATCCTCTTGATGTCGTACCTAAAGTGACCAAAGCAAATACTCATCCAAGAAAGAATAAGACAACACTAAGGAAAGAAAATTAGGTAAAATAAAGTGATGAGGCTCAAAAACAAAGTCAAAGTTCATTATACAAGACAAGTGAAATTAATAAAATATGAGATCCTGTACCTTTGAATGAACTACTAAAGGTTCCTTCCTTTAGAGGAGATATAACTTAGTGCACGGGGTCTTCTAATTCTCATGTTCGTGCAACATCATTAGTACTTTTTGTTCTATTAATATCCAAGATGATTCACCGCAAGTGTCGGTGGGATCACACTAATAAAGAGAAGACAATATGACTCCTCTATTCTACATTAGTTTAACTATACATGATCAAATTCTTTACAACTCTATGTTAATTTTAGAGATGTCGCATAATTTGATTCCAAAATATTTCTTGGATAACTTGACGCTAGATATTACAAGAGAATACAAAGACCTATAATCTTTTGATTCGAGGAAGGTTCAATGCTTAGGCATGATTAAAAATCTTGTAGTTAATTTATCTCAAATCTTAAATAAAAGAATTATGATGGACATCGTAGTGGTAGATGTACCTTTCAGATATGGTATGATTTTATCCAAATCATAGGGTGTAAAGTTAGGGGAAAATTTGTAGTTGGACTTATCCTATGCAACTATTCCAATTTTCATGTAATATGTAATAACATATTACATGTAATATGTAATAACATATTACATGTAGTATGTTATTACATGTAATATGTTATAACATATTACATGTAACTATTCCAATTTTTGGTGGAAAAACGAGAAGGCTTTATCATGAAACAATATTTTCATATACCATCAATGATTCCAAGAATCCTCAAAACTTTCTATCATTAAACATACCGATCAAGTGGACATAATGCAATAAGTGGTGATACAATATCAACCAAATGAAAATGGAATATGGAAGATGTATTTTGATGGTTCATAATCAAAATAAGGTTATGTGGATATGATCCTATTTATATCTCCTATAGGATAAATTATTATGTTATCATACAAGCTAAGTTTTGAGACTGCAAACAATGTGCTCAAAGGAAGCCTTGGTCTTAGGGATCGAAGCTACAAGAAGGATGAAAATTCAAAACTTGTTTGTTTTTGCAGATTTAGAGCTCGTGGTAAATCAAGTAAAGAATAAAGTTAGACCAAACATACAATAATGCAAGCATATAGAAATCAAGTTTAGGATTTGGTAGAAAATTTCCTTCTAGTTGGTAATTTTGTAGTATTCCCAAGAGAAAAGAATCAACAAGTTGATTCCCTAGCCATGGTAGCAATTGTTTTCAGGCCACCAAATGTTTCTCATTTGAGATATGAGGTTGAGGTTTTGCATATACCATCAATTCAAATAGCATCAAACATTGACAAATTTTTGAAGAACCAATAGATAAAATGATTGCTAGAAATGGTAAATTAGTACTCATCCACATGCATTCATGAGTATGAAGAAGAAAACCAAATAGAAAATGGGGATACTCAAATCTCAGTTGCAACTCAAGAATAACTATATTCCCGTAGGAATTATTCTCCTCAAACAACTTTTTGATCAAAAGGACGTAGTGATAAAGAAAATCTTGAAGCCTTTTGTCGAAGACATTGAAGAAGTTAATCTTGGCACTCTACAGAAACCTAAAATGATAAGGATTTCCAAGATGTTTGTGGAGTAGAAGCATAGGTATGTTAATCATTTTTAAGATTTTATCAATATATTTTCTTGGAGATATGAATATATTAAAACTTACGACCTGTTTATTATTGGGCATTAGATACCATTAAACGAAGGAGTTCATCCTTTCAAGAAAATGCTCCAAAAATTTAATCCTTCATTGTTTTTAATGATTGAGAAAGAAATTAAAATGTTGTTGGGAGATATGATTATAATACCTTTGAGATATTATGAATGGGTTTCCAACTTGGTACCTGTTCAAAAAAAGAATGGAGAGATGTACCTTTGTGTGGATTTCAATAACCTTAACTGGGTCTCTTTAAAAGCTAACTACCCTCTTCCAAAAATGGATGATATTTTGTAGATGGTGGTAGGAACACAAAAAAAACTTCATGATGGATGTTCTTTCTAGGTATGATCAATTTTCATTACATAAAGATGACAGATATAAGGTTGCATTTACTATGCCTTGGGGTACTTTTATGTATGACAAAAATCCTTTTGGATTAATGAACAAAGGATCAACGTTTCAAAGAGATATGGAAATTCATTTTGTGGATGAAAATAATGGATTCATATTCATCTCTTTTTATGACACGATATTCTACTCTCGGTATGATGATGAATATCTCAAGCGTTTGAGACATGTCTTCATCAAGTGCAAAAGGTATGGATTGTCATTGAACCCCAATAAATTTGTTTTTACTATGACTAAAGATAAACTAGTTGGTAATATTATCTCCAGGGAGGGAGTTAATATTGATCCAAAAAGAATGGAAGCCATTCAAGCTATTAGCTTTTCAAAACAAAAAAAAAGAAATTCAATCATTTCTTAGAAAAATCAATTTCCTAAGGACATTCATTCCCAACTTCACTGAAATGATCAAATTCATAACTAATATGTTGAATAAGGGAAGTGAAGTGAAGTGGACAAAATATGCTAAAGCCTCTTTTATTGAATCAAGAAATCATTGGGAAAGGATCATGTTCTARGTAGTCCTTATTATACTAAATGTTTTCTAGTCTTTCCTTAACATCATAACCTACCATTGTTGTTATGAGTTGTTATGTTGTTATAGAAAAATAAGGATGGTCATGAACAACCTATAGCATTTTTCAGTAGAGCATTGAGAGACATTGAATTGAAATATAACATTATGGAGAGGCAAGATTTTTATTTGGTGAAATATCTGAAATCTTTCCAAGATTATATTTTGCATTCTAAGGTGATTACATTTGTTCCCAATGCAACTATCAAAGATATTATTTCCTATAAAGATAGTGATAGTAGAAAGGGAAAGTGGATTTCCAATATCTAGGAATAAAACATGGAGATCAAGACAACTAAATTGATTAAAGGACAAGGTTTGGCAAAGCTTGTGGCAAAGTCTAATTGCAAGGATTTGGGGATAAACAAAATTTCAAAAGAGAACCTCAATGAGATATTTGGAGATCAATCTCAAGATCAACAGTAGGTATTATTAACACCAATGCAACCACATCTACAAGTTGATTAGACGCTTGCAAATTCCTCCCGGTATGCATGTATTATTGTCTATCTTTAGAATTTGAAATGCACTACACAATTTAATAAATCACAAGCACACTCCTTAAAGTTAAAGGTTGTGTTGATGGGTCAAAATGACCTTGGTCAATAGTAGGGGTTACACCCAGTGAAAAGTCCCAATTAGACTCCTCACCATTTGGAATAGGGCCAGATTCTATCCTGCAACCAATATTTATTTTTGGGTTCACTGGTTGTGGCCCAATCCAACGCTTATGGTTTTCTAAACTAAATAATGAAATGAAACTAATCAAAGATGAAAATGCATATGTATTGACATTACTAATATTGATCAAGAAGTAATCACAGAACCAAACATTCTCGTGTCAATGACCCATGAATTAGCTCATTGATAATAAAGAAAATATTACGAGTAAATGATTGTAAACCCAGAACAATCCAATATTAAAACAACCATATATAATCATATGCTCACATATTCATACAAACATTTCTAGATAACCTAAATAATAATGTGATAGCTACACATAATAATAGTATATAGTGTGAGATACATTCTTACACAACTCCAATGCTCAACAAAATCAATAGAATAGTCCATAACAAATACACACATAAATCATAGTTCTCCAGAAATTGCTTAGCCATAAGAAACTTCTCCTCATCAAAAGTTTTAGTAATATTACATAAAAGTTCCAAAAACCCAAAACAAAAACCACTCTTCAAAAAAATAAAATTACATTTATAGCTTCAAAGAATAATCATCCTTTTCTATTCTAATGCCTAGTGGCATTTTCAATTTCGATACAAGAATCGCTTACCTTCCTTGCTTAACTCTTCAAATCCTATTCTCTTCTCCCCTGTAAAACTTTATGTTTAGATGAGAGATAGAATATAATATCATTTCATGACCTTCAAGTATTTGCAAGGTTTTAGCTTTTTTTTAATCCGTGTGGAAGTTATTAACATGTCATTTTATACACTAAGGTCTCCTTTCCCATTTGTTTGCCTTCACCCTTTGATAGAGAATGGTATAAAAAAGATAAATAACTTTATAACTTGCCTCCTTGAAAAAAGATTGTTGTTTTAGGATGAGCACCATTTAAAACTTTTACTTATATGCTACCATTTAAAAACTTTGGTTCTCATTCGCACACTTGTAAACTTTGTATATATGCTCACACTTTTTTGTTGTGACCTCTCCAAACTTTAGAGAGATGCACCATATCACACCTATTTAAACTTTGTGCAAAAAAGCACACCCCTATACACTTTGTTGCACCATATCACACCTATTTAAACTTTGTGTCAAATACCGCACCTTTGTAAACTTTGTGTGCAATGCACCTTAACTTGTCCCAACCTCTCTAGTTGGGATACATGTTTTTTCAAGCTTGTTAGGTGATTTACGGTATAAATAGAACAAGCGTTGTTCTTAATAGTATCTGATTATTAATTTGAGGACCATCCACACGTAATTTGAAGTGGCTAGTTCATTAACCCAAACTAGTGCCATGCGATGTGATATTAGAAGCATTTAATTGGTTTTATTCTATGTATTTCTCGACATCTTTGTACCATACGTGTTTTTTTTTTTTTTCAATTATATGCTCTCTTTTTATCTATAGTTCGAGTTCTTCCTTTTGAAATTTCGCTTTCCTTAGGTTTAGAATTTTATGCTATAAAGGATTTTTTTATTTTTTTTTTTAAGGCAAGAAGGGAATGTCTATTATTGTTTTAAATTTTTTTCTCACCAATTCTACTTTATTGCAATTCTTTTTTTAAGGCAAGAAGGGAATGCCTATTGTTATAAAAAAATTTCTCACCAATTCTACTTTATTGATTGCAAGCTTGTTTTGGTGTTCATTGTTTTCTACAATTAATTTTTTTCATCTAAAGTTTTAATTTTTTTTCATCTGAAGTAGACTGGTATAGTTTTCCTTAATAGGTCTTTTTATAAGACATCTTAGCCACAATCCCTAAATGATTTTGGAGTTTTGTTTTTCTATGCATTTTTCTGTTTTCCTATTTGCATATAGACTGTTGAGAGAGTTTTCTTCCATATTCCTTTTAGAGTGCTTCCCTTATTGATGACCATGTAAATGCTTTGGTGAAGCCTCTTTTGCACTAGAAAGGTAGTTCTTGGCAAAATAAAAACCTTAAGAGTGTATTTGGAAACATAGATTTCTATGGCTTCTTAACTAGAAAAAAAATACATTTCCTTTGCATTCTTAAGAAAATCTACCCAATGAGGAGTTCATTATAATGTCTTAGCATTTCCCACTATCCATAAAGAGAATTTTCCCTATGTTGAAGAGTCTTTTGTCCACAAAACATCTGAGACAAATCCAATGCCACCTAATTCTAAAGTTGACAATTCTTTATCTTATGATGATGCCCAAATAGTTGAAAATATGAACATGTCCACTTCAAGCCCTTGAAACCCATCAACAATATTGAATTCCATATTCCCTACAATGTTGGGCCCAAATTCATTTTTAAATTGTAGTCTTAGGTACTTAAGTTTTTTTTGGTAAGGTATAATGATTCCAATTCTTTCTAGGTGAAATTCCTGAGGATACCTTAATTTGAGAAATTTCAAAATCTCCAAGGAAACATCAAATTCTCATTGATTGAAAAGAGATTGTGATCTGATGGGCCTTCCACTTTCTTCACAACCATCCACAACATCATAAAACACATATGGTACTAGGAAAGAGTTCTCATGAAATAGTGAAATCTTTTTTTCCTCCATTCGCCCACCATCCTTTAATTGATTGCCATAAAAGTCAGCATATGGGAATTGGAATATCTCAAGATGCAAGCGATGCTATGTGGAGATGTTTACAAACTAACATATGCTACTAAAGATTATAATTATAGAGAATAATCTCTAGCATGGTTATTAATTTCCATTACTCCTGCTGAGACCATGATGATAATTCATCTTCCATTTCTTTCGACCAACCAAGTTGTGACTATAGTCATCAAAATCTATAATAACCCTAAGCCAAATGATGCAGCATTTTCTAAGGATATCCCAACTTCTTGAAATATATAACCAATATATAACATTATTGAATTGATTCCTAAAAATTATTGAAACAATAGCAAACCTATTACTGCAAACAGAGGCCAAAACATCGATCTCTCGAAGAGATCTGACAAATTTTGTCTTTGGTTGAAGTTTGAAAATTTGCACTACTTCTTCCATATCCATTGCCTCTCTAGCAATGTCAAATTCCTTACCCCACAACTCTTGAAGAGAAACATAGAATTGGTCCTTTAATCCAACTTTTTTCATCCACCGAGGAGTTTATGGAATAAATTATAATTCAATTACCATAAATACACCCAATATAGAACCCGATTTATTTTGGCATATAAAATGTGTAGTTTTCCAAAATGATATCTTATTGATATGTTGTCTGAGAATGGGGTTATCCATCAACATATAAGAGATTGTATCCTAGGAAAAAAGTACATTGACATATAGAATACTTGATATTAGGAACTTGGTGGGGGTGTCATTTCTTTCCAGAAAACAATTTAGCATCGACCTATGCCTTATGGATGCTACAATCAACCTAGGTGATGCTATATGGAAATTCCATGGGTTAGGCTTAATCAAAGAACCAAGAGGTGCAAAAAACACATGCAATAAGAACCATATGCAAAACAACAGGAAGTTGAGAAGCAATCACCCATTCAAACATCAAACTTTCAATGATTAAAAAACCAAAAGGATGCAGTCAATGGACTAAGCAATCAAAAGATTTGATTTGAAAAAATTTAGAAGGAGGGGCCTGAAGATGATGGACTTGGGGGCTTGTTGAGGCCACAATAATTGGCAACACACTAGATTAAGCTAGAATCTCAACTTTCCCTCCCTGAATTATGAGCATAAAATGCATATGGTCACATTCTTACACTACTAAATATGGTGTTGAAGTTTGACAAGGAGTTCCAACGTTACAAATAAAATTGACCTTACCGTCGGAAATTACTAACTAATTCTCAATTTTTTGTTATATTTTGTTCTTGGTGCCCCAACATTCGTCGGACTTCATATGACATTAGATAATCATTAGACTTCTGACTCTTATTTGACAGTTTGAAATAAAACAAACTTCTCCACAACCCGCTCAACTATGGAAAAAACTTCATGTATCTGGGCAAGATCAATGATTCACCCATGCTAACATCATCATCGTGACCCCACCACCACCCCATGGCTTACCACTGTGGCACCCATGTGGAATTTCCACATCAACAAATTATCCGTCTCATGGGTGCATTTGACACCTTGGGGCTTAATTATGTTGGCTAGGAGAGATAAAAATGTTTGTTAGGGGATTATTATGTCGGCTAAGGTGTAATAGGTTGTTTGTTAGGGTCCTAACCCACACATAGGTAGAACAATATATTCAGATGTAATAAAGGTCAATATTAATAATGCCTTGCAATAAAACAGAATAAGTCGAATGTAAGAAGACCTAATAGAAGCTTCCACTTCTAGAAGGATCTTCCTCTAGATGCTTCTTTTGATAGACATATTTAGTATAAATAGGAGTCGAAGGTACGAGAACCCTGGCTTGAATATTATGGTAATAGATCTCTACTCAACTGGAGGTTTCCCCCTCGAAGAGGCCCGTGAACATTTCTTTCAAATTCAAAGTGTTATTTCTGTTGTTATTCTTATATCATTTCAGTGCTATTATGGTGAATGTTCTGGTTATATTGTTGTTATTCTGCCATTTCTAGCATTTTATTTCTGTTCTACATACTTTTTATATCTGGTATATTACAAGTGGTATCATATCACTTTCCTCGACAGAAAGTGTGGGTTAATTTTTTTTTTTCAGGGTAGAGATGTATTCTAGCGTCTTTAAGCCACAGAGATCTGTCGTTACGCGCATAAACCTGCGTTTGAAGGATTCATACATGCAGGAAATACAAGTGGTGCTTAAGCGCACATATGTTGGCCACCCTTGTAACCCATGTTGGTACCCCTTCGAGTGGTAGTGCATTAGAAATCACCTATGTACGGATCGACCTAGATTACCTGAAGCCCTCTTTAGATAAATCGATCGGTCGCCTGACGGCTATAGTGTCACCGAGAACAACACTCAGGAAGATACTCTCTAGTACTTGGGTAGTTGAGTAGTACGGCTAAGGGTACAGTCTATCCTCCTTAGTTAGTACCCTGAGATATTGGGCCGAGTACTACTGTTGGACCCCGCAGGTATATCAGAGAGCTATAGAACAGGGCAAACCATTGTCTGTAGAACCCTTGAATACCTAACCCTTGCAGACAGAAACTTAAACAAATTAAAACAGACAAGATCTATTGCCACACACCTGTGTTCGGGTTTCCAAGTAAATACACATTTATTTCTATTTAAGCATTTG
This sequence comes from Picea engelmannii, assembly GCA_009831015.1. Classification (NCBI taxonomy): domain Eukaryota; kingdom Viridiplantae; phylum Streptophyta; class Pinopsida; order Pinales; family Pinaceae; genus Picea; species Picea engelmannii. Next base: position 301,779 of record ML788567.1, on the reverse strand, counting down.
GGCATTTCCTCTCAGCAGTATTCTTTAGACCGGAGTTTAACTCTGCAGGTGTAAAAAAAAAAAAAAAATTATGGAATTTTTTTCACCATTATTTGAGACCTATTCCATTGGATTCATCTCTTCACCCTTATCACATTCATCCATATCATTTTTTGGCAAAATTTTTTACCCCGCCCACCCCTTTTCAGTTCCCCCATCCTCATGGCCCATACCCGTAGCCAAGACTTGAAAGCTCACTTCAACACCTTGCAATATGGTCTCATCGAGACCCAACAAGAAGTGAAACAACTCAATGCCAATGTTGTCGCCATCAATACAACCATGCAGTCCTCAATGGAGAAAATCAAACAAGACCTCGCCACCCAGCTTGACTCTGTCTTTTCTGCACTCTGCACCAAGCTTCATATTTCTACAGATAACCCTTCCTCCTCCTCACCTCCACATACTGAAGATGACCATTCCTCTCATTCCCATAACTTTCAGAACCATCACTTTCAACGTGACCTACGCCTTCCGCGGGTAGATGTGACCAAATTTGATGGCTCAGACCCCACTAGTTGGGTAACCCCAAATGGAACATTGTTTCTCTTTATACGACATTATAGATGACTTGGCCAAACTCCGATATGGTGTTCTCCATCTAGATCAAGAACGTTGGCAATGATGGCAATGGAGAAAAACTTCTCGTCAAGGGTATATTACTTGGACACACTTTGTGGAAGAGCTTTATGAACGCTTTGACACTGACACCAACCATTTGGGTCGTTTGACAAAGTTGAAACAATTAGGAACAATGGAAGACTTTATAGTTGCCTTTGAGCGTCTGGCATTTCGGACAGAGGGCATGTTTGATTCCCTTTTCTAAGAATGTTTTATCAGTGGCCTCAAGGATGAGATTCGGGCCCATGTCCTCATGGCTCAGCCTCAGAGTTGGGTGGAGGCTACTAAAAGAGCTAAAGAAGCACAACAGATTGTATCTTCTCAAAACCAAAAACCCTCCTTTATCCCTCGCCCTAAACCAATAAATCCCACTACCCCCTCTGCTCCACTAAAGATCCAAAAATTGACCAGGGATGAAATGGTTTAACGCCAACTCAAAGGCCTTTGTTATAATTGTGATGACAAATATTTCTCGGGCCACAAGTGTAAGGAACAAAAGTTGTTTATGGACATCTCCGAGGATATTTCAGAAGAGGATATTGAAACTCCCCTTGTGTTTGAGTCACCTGAAACCCCCAACATAACCCCTCCCTCAGACCCTCCCGAAGTAGAACCAGTCATTTCCCTCAATTCCCTCACTAGCTTCTTCGCTCCCCAAACCCTCAAGATAATCGGTTACATCAAGCATCAAAAGGTCATCATTCCAGTTGATAGTGGAAGCACCCATAATTTTATTCATCACCACATTGCCCAAGAAACTCATTGCTACATCCATGTCATCAATAATTTCCAAATCATGATTGCCAATGGTGGCTCCATGAAATGTGGAGGGCATTGTGAAAATGTGCGTCTCCAAATTGGTGACTACCACTTGAAATCTCATATGTTTTCTATCAACATGGGCGGTTGTGACATTGTGTTGGGTGCAGAATGGCTATGGACTTTGGGTCCCATTCTCATGGATTTTCAGGAATTAACCATGCAATTTGACCAGGAGGGCCACCAATATAAGTTCCAAGGAATCACCGTTGGTTCACCTGAGATCAGTAGTTCCCATCGCATGGAAAATCTGCTCAAAAGGGGTCATTTTGGTGTTATTTCTCAACTCCATGCCATACAAGAAACAAAAACACCCTTGATTCCACAAGACCTCCAAGCCATCCTATCTAAACATCAAGTGGTCTTTTCCACTCCCCAGGGACTCCCTCCTTCATGTGGTGTTCATGATCATTCCATTCCCTTGTACCTAGAAGCCTTCCTCCCAATATCCATCTGTATCGTCACCCCTTTTCCCCAAAAAATGAAATTGAGAAAATGGTCCAGGAAATCCTTAATGTAGGCGTTATCCGCCCTAGTACGAGCCCCTACTCTTCTCCTGTGGTCATGGTCCCGAATAAAGAAGGTTCTTGGCGAATGTGTCCTGACTTCCATGCCCTCAACAAACTTACCATTAAAGACAAATTTCCCATTCCTGTCATTGATGACCATCTGGATGAACTGAGTGGCGCCCAATTGTTTACTAAACTTGATCTTCGTTCGAGCTTCCACTAGATACGTATGAAAGAGGAAGACATTCCCAAGATTGCCTTTAGAACTCATGAGGGCCACTATGAGTTTTTGGTCATGCCCTTTGGCTTGTGTAATGCCCCCTCCACCTTCCAATGCCTCATGAATCATGTCTTCCATCCTTTTCTCCGTCATTTTATCTTAGTTTTCTTTGATGATATCCTCATCTATAGCAAGACCTGGACAAAACATCTTTCTCATGTGGATCAAGTTCTCCATCTACTCTCTCAGCACCAACTTTTCCTGAAACAGTTTAAATGTTCTTTTGGCACCTCGGAAGTAGAGTACTTGGGTCATCTAGTTGGAAAAGACGACGTTAGGGTGGATCCTAAAAATATTGAAGCTATGCAATACTGGCCTCACCCAAAGACTCTCAAAAGCTTGCATGGATTTCTGGGCTTAATAGGTTATTATCGCAAGTTTGTTAAGAATTATGGAAATATTGCAACACCTCTCACTGCTCTCCTAAAAAAGAACTCTTTCACTTGGAATCCAGTTGTTGCTCAAGATTTTCAAACCCTGAAGATGGCCATGCACACCACTCCAGTCCTGACCCTTCCTGATTTCACAAAGACCTTTGTCTTGGAATGTGATGCTTCAGGGAAATGAATTGGTGTTGTCCTTATGTAAGAGGGTCGGCCTTTGGCCTTTACCAACAAGCAACTCTTTGAAACAAATCTAGGAAAATCTATCTATGAAAATGAAATGTTGGCTATTCTACATGCCGTTGATTTGTGGCGGCCTTATCTATTGGGGAAATGCTTCCAAATTAAGACAGACCATCAAAGCCTCAAGTATTTTTTGGAATAACTCATTTCCTCCTCAGAGCAACAAAAATGGGTAACTAAGCTATTTGGCTATGTTTATGAGATCATTTACAAGAAATGCAAAGAAAATGTGGTTGTGGATTCACTTTCCTGCAAATATGAAGATGAAGGATCCATTTTTTCTCTTTCTTTCATTGTACCAGATTGGCTCCAAGATGTTTGCCAGGAATGGCTACAAGATCCAAAAAGTTCGCAGTTGATCCAACAATTGCAGTCCAGTGCTCTAGCTCCCCCAGGGTACTCTTGGTTCCATGATGAGATTCAATACAAAGGTCATTTGTACTTAAGTAAAAAATCAAAGCTTAAATCCACGGTACTTTCTGAGCTTGATGCTACACCGACAATGGGGCACTCAGGGTTCACCAAAACCTATGACAGGGTCAAACGTTCTTTTTTCTTGGATGGTATGAAACAAGACATTCGTATTTTTATCGCCGAATGTGTGTCAACACAACAAGGGAGAAATAGTCAAATCTTCGAGCACACTACAACCGCTCTCGATTCCACCTGCTATTTGGAAGGACATCTCTATGGATTTTATTACAGGCTTACCCAAATCGGGAAATAAATCAGTCATCATGGTGGTTGTTGATCGCATTTCCAAGTATGCTCATTTCTACACTCTTCAACACCCGTTTACAGCATCCATGGTGGCTCAAATTTTCATGGATCAGGTCTTCAAGCTTCATGGCATGCCACACTCTATTGTTTCTAATCGCGACCCAACTTTCACAAAAAATATTTGGCAAGAATTGTTCAATCTACAAGGCACCCAATTACATCTAAGTACAACTTATCATCCCCAGACTGATGGTCAAACAGAAGTTGTCAACAAGTGTTTGGAAACATATTTGAGGTGTTTTGCCTTGAAAAAGAAAAATCAGTGGGCTCAATGGTTACCCCTAGTTGAATGGTGGTACAACACTTCATACCATACAGCTACACGCATGACTCCTTTTGAAGCAATATATGGACAAAATCCACCTTCAGTTCTCTCATACTTACCTAGTGTCTCGAAGGTCCAAGCAGTTGACCAAACACTTACAGTTTGAGAGGTGATTCTCCATACCCTCAAAGAGAATTTGGTCATGGCACAGAATTGCATGAAGCAACAAGCAGATCAAGGTCGCTCTGAACATCAATTTGAAGAAGGGGATCAGGGTGTTTCTTCACCTGCAACCTTACAAGAAGAATTCCCTCAAGGCCAAGCATTACCAGAAGCTAGCGCCCAAATTTTATGGTCCTTATACAGTTCTCAAGCATGTGGGACATGTGGTCTATCAGTTAGCTTTTCCCAGTCATTCGAAGCTACATCATGTTTTTCATGTTTCCTACTTAAAGAAGGTGATCGGAACTAAGTGCCAAATTCAAACCAACCTTCCTGAGTTAGCCGAAGAAGGATCCATTTGGCTACAACCACAAGCAATTTTGGACCAACATGAGCATCGCCTGTGTCAGAGAAACATCAAGGAAGTGTTAATCCAGTGGAAATATACAATTCTAGCAGATGCCACTTGGGAACCAACTACCATTCTGCAGCAATTTCCACATCTCCAGCCTTGAGGACAAGGTTTTTTTTAAGGGGGAGGACATGCTAGGTTCCTAACCCGTACATAGGTAGAACAATATATTCGGATGTAATAAAGGTCAATATTAATAAGGCCTTGCAATAAAATAGAATAAGTCGGATGTAAGAAGACCTAATAGAATCTTACGCTTCTAGAAGGATCTTCCTCTAGATGCTTCTTTTGATAGACATATTTAGTATAAATAGGAGTTGAGGGTATGAGAACCCTAGCTTCGATCTTATGGTAATAGAGCTCTGCTCAACTGGAGGTTTCCCCCTCGAAGAGGCCCATGAACATTGCCTTCAGATTCAAAATGCTATTTCTGTTGTTATTCTTATATCATTTCAGTGCTATTGTGGTGAATGTTCTGGTTATATTGTTGTTATTCTGCCATTTCTAGCATTTTATTTATGTTCTACATACTTTTTATATCTGGTATATTACATTTTATTGAGACATTAATTAAACATGATTGGGTGAGAGATATTGGAAAGGACAAGGATTAATGGATGAATAGAGTGAGATTAAAAGTTCGCATGATGTCGGTAATTAGGACCTGACACAGATCAATTTTGTCATGAGATAGGCTATGAGCAAATATGTGGGGAATATGAAGTCCAAAGTTAGTCAATGCGGCCAATGACAATGTATGATGGTCGGTTCTAAATTGTTCCACATCCCATAGTTACCTCTTTGTATAATGAAGGGGCAATAGTCCATGGAATTATAATTAGGGTCAATCATCAATCTGTCACTACATTAACTTGTTGATGTGAGATATAGGACCAAGTAGCTATTGTGTTATAGTGGGTAGGATTGTTGCACGATATGTCGACCATGGGGGAAACTTGGGGAGGATTTAGGTGGACGGATCAGATGTCATAGTATTGCACCTGTATATTGAATATGATGCCACCAATCAAGAAGATGCATTTTTCATCAACATCAATAGTCCAAGAGGCCCCAATATAGAGAAAGGGGGGGTCTCCATTAGTACTGGGACGACCAAAAGAAAAGGAGCACATCTTGAGGGGAGGAATCAATGATCCCAGCACTAATGAAGGACTGTGACAGTATAAGGAGATGGGAGGGAAATTAGCTTATGAGAAGGAACATGTTAATATTGGTTAGGCTAAATGGTCATTGTCGAAGGTGATTGAACCATGTATAGGATACTGTAGCAATTTCTGCATAAAAATACCATAAATCATGGTGAACATAAACCTCATTGTATCAATCCTACCCATCCCCACCATAATCATATTCCTCGAGCTAGTTCATAACACATCATCAACCATTAACCATCACTTCCACTACTCTCTTCCCGCCTAGTGGTGCACCCTCCATATCCATATCGCACTTTGTATATTCCATTACACCCGTTGGTGCACTACCAAGTTTGGAACCCAATCGCATTGTACGATCCTTCAGTAACACCCCACGGGGTGAAGCTGGTGACTAGATAAAACACACTTCTGAGTACCAATTGTGACATACAACTTGCTACAACAAGGCAGAGTGTGCCTCAAGTAAGCACATAATATAAAACCTATGGGCTGAGGTGGTCCCCATGGGGAACATAATATATAATGTTGTAAGTAGAGAGATAGGAAACGAGAGTCTTGTTAGAGATTGTAATCTTCTAAATGATTAAATTATCATAACAAAACATAAGTACACACCATGTACAACAATGTGAGTGTGGAGCACAAATCCAATATAGATAACAAATATGAGTTACACAATAACTCCTTAAATAATAGGAGAACCTCCTCAACATAACCAAATACATTCATACATCACAATTCACATGTTCTCAATAATGAATACATGATTTCTATATATACCTATTCACACCTACACATGAGGCCCCTTTACTATTGGGACAACACTATTACATATATATTTACTCATTACATGTACATTTATCCCAATATATTCCCCCCCTTGGATTCATATCATATACATTTAACCCTATGTATGCCCCACTTGGGTCATAACATAGTACCCTCCTTCAAAAAGCTTTGTCCTCAAAGATTTGCAGTTAAAGGATTCACATGCGATGAAACCATGTAATATGATTTTCTTATGTTCCTTCTTTCTTCTTTCCATTGATGATGATCCATCCACCCAAAATCAATCATTTTCAGTCATAATCCTTGGTGACTAGTTGTTTCATAATTTTATTTTCCTTGATTCCATGTATTGTTGTTGAAGCTTCTCCAGTTTGTACTAGATGTTCGTCTATGATAATATCTTGTTGAATAATGGTTTTGTGATGCCTTGTTCCATTAATATTGAAAAGTATTCCATCTTCTTTTCAAATACAATGGAAGACCTAGATGTTGGAGTTACTTCACACACACCTAGGATTTATTTTTCCTAAGGTTATTCCTTGTTTATTAGTCATAATTAGTCATTATCCAGTCTCCTATATTTTAGGGAGAATATTCCACCTGGAGAATATTCTCTTTCAGTTGACACTTCAGTTTGACTAGTTGAGTTGAGTTTAGATGTTTCATTTTTTTTTACCATGCAACATTGGGATCATCTCCAACTCACTACTCTTTGTTCAGTCAGTTAATTGAAGACTAGTTGACTAGTTAACTCATCTAGGTGGTAGTTCACTCCCGTAACTGCCTGAGAGACTAGACTAGGTGGTAGTTTACTCTTGTAACTATTGGTGCATGTCCATATCAATCTAGACCACCACTAGGCCTCATTAGTTACTCATGTATCTTATATCTATTGTAAATTATTCACTCTTTGAGTGTGGAATACGATTAATGAGAATTCTTCCATTCTTTCTATCTTGCTTCTTCTTTCTCAATTTCTCTCTGTAAATGTGTGTAGTATTTTCTAGCTAGATCTATTTTGTGCAGGTTCAACACATTTACATGGTATCAAAGCCAATAGACTGCTAAACAAAAGCTACACCAAATCATTTTTTGCAGGTACAAAAGATTGAAGACAACAAAAGATGGATTATTCGCCAAAAATACTTCTCACGCCTCATAACTATTTGGAATGGAAGCTAAAAAATTTGCTTCTGCTAATATGCAAAGGCTTATACAAAATAACCATGGCAATGGAAGTAGAGCCTGATTCTGTCGATGAGAAAAATGATTTTCTCAATAGACAAGATATGGCCATAGGAAGTACCAGCATGTCTATTTCTCCCGAACTTTTCCATCAAGTATATAAAGAATCACAAGGATTAACTCCAAATGAATTATGGACCAGATTGGAGGTTGTATTTGGGAATAAAGAATATTGTGAAGATTTCATGCAGGAGGTCGAACAGATAGAGACAGAAGAGAAGACATCAGAAGATCAAGTCTCTTATTATGAAGAGTCTTCTACAAAAGTATTTGCAAAAATTAGTATTCCAATAATTGAATATGATGTCTACTCCATTTCAGATTTATTTTCTGAAATTCATGTGGAATATATATGGCATGCATCTCAGGAGTCACATGCAGACACTTTTGCATGCACCATGCATGCATCTTATTAGACAAAAAGAGAGCCGCACACATCAGATGCCATTCTGATATTTTCTGAGAAAAAATTGCAAAAATAAATTGGATATTTGAATTCCTCTCGAGAAAATGTCCAATTTCAAAAAATGAATCGTCTGAAACGGAGTCCGAAAAGTGAAGTTATGATCGTTTTAAAATCAACAAAATTTCAACATTTTTCTAGAAATGACCGCACGGTCTTCAAAATTTCATCCAAAATTTATTTGGATATTTTTCATTACAAGAAGATAAAGTGGATATGTGTGGAAATATCAATGATGCATATACTTCATCAGATCTATGCAGACATCTACATCTTCAACAAAATCTTCAAAGAACACAAAATTGCACAGTTGCGAGGTCTTCTTGGAGTGAAGGACATGGTTGCTTAGCAACTACCTTTTGTTCCTTATCATTTTTTATTTTATGCATTGTGATTTGAGGGGGGGTTTTGTTCCCATTAGGTTTTCCCTCTTTCCTCGTTTAGTTCAGTGTATCTTTTGTATTTGGGTACCTAACATGGCCTCGTAGCCAAGACCCATTCTTTATTTTCACCATAGTGATGTTCAGGGGGGGTGTTGGAGTTACTTCACACCCACCTAGGATTTATTTTTCCTAAGGTTATTCCTTGTTTATTAGTCATCATTAGTCATTATCCAATCTCCTATATTTTAGGGGAGAATATTCCACCTGGAGAATATTCTCTTTCAGTTGACACTTCAGTTTGACTAGTTGAGTTGAGTTTAGATGTTGCATTGGTTTTGTCACCATGCAACATTGGGATCATCACCAACTCACTACTCTTTGTTCAATCAATTAAATGAAGACTAGTTGACTAGTTAATTCAGCTAGGTGGCATTTCACTCCCGTAACTGCCTGAGAGACTAGACTAGGTGGTAGTTTACTCTTGTAACTATTGGTGTGTGTCCAGATCAGTATAGACCACCACTAGGGCTCATTAGTTACTCATGTATCCTATATCTATTGTAAATTATTCACTCTTTGAGTGTGGAATACGGTTAATGAGAATTCTTCCATTCTTTCTATCTTGCTTCTTCTTTCTCAATTTCTCTTTGTAAATGTGTGTAGTATTTTCTAGCTAGATCTATTCTGTGCAGGTTCAACACATTTACACTAGACAAAGCCCCTTTTTATGTGTAAAACCCCTTATTAATCCTTAGATATTGAATTATTACATTTATAGTATTATAATTGTTTGTCGGCTAGAACCTTTCATGGTACCATTTCATTATAATTATATCCTTTGTCTCCTATATATATACCAAGGAGACCTCATCTTAGGATCATAATATCTATCTCATATTGTATTTTGAATTGGATATATTGTAAAAGGAGCTTTCCCCTTTGAAGTGTACTGTAATCATTGACTTTTTATCATTTTTTAAGGAATTGGATCATAATAGAGAGACCTTGGGAGGAATATTCAAAGAGAAGAAAGGTGTATAATATGTATTACTATTTTCCAAGTTTTCTAGTGGAGACTGTAACTGTACTAATGTTTGTCATGTAAAGATCCTACTATTATGAGGAATTAATGGAAGATCAGTATCGTTTTGACTCATACTTATCTTATATGTGATTACTATTGTGATATTTAGTGTTTATTTGCAATATTTAAGGGATATTTAATGCATATTTATAATAATGTTTCAATTTACCTACAGGAAATTATATTACAAGTTATATCAGTTTGATATTTCAATTTGCATACCTACATGAACTCTACCAATTGTTTGAGATTTCAGTTTGAATACCTATAAGAAATTATATTAAAAGTTACAAGGTCTATACCTTTGTTTGTGAAATTGGAAACTTAAAACCCTTTTTTGTGCAAAAAGGCCAAAAATTGTCATGTCGGACAAAGAGGGAAAATTTTGTGTTGTTTTAAATTTTTCGTTGGTGGAAAATTCACACTAGGATACACTAAAATGCACGCCCATGTCTCAAATCTCAATCAATTTGAGTGGTGCAATTTGTAAATGATTTTTTAAGTCATTTGACATAGGTCTATATACTTATTTTTGCATTTGCAATCATAAAAGAATTTGTTGTGCAAAAAAGGCAAGACCTACCTATTAAAACCCTAGAAATGCACAACGTGTTTGTAAAAAGTAAGGCAAGGTCATTACCTTAGATTTCAATTGAACAAGTTTTTGGCGGTGTGTTTTAACATATTTGACCTATTCATGTTGTTAATTTTTCAATTGCAAGTTTAAAAAGGGTTGTTGTGCAAAAGAGACAATGTTTTCCTTGTAATTTAGAAGGTCAAAACTGTACTAAGTGACTAAATTAAAATGCACACCCAGGATTCCATATAGCTCCATAAATTATTTTATAAGTTTTAAGATGGATTTGGATATATGTTAAATTTGCATGCACCTAGGTTTTGGATTTCATGTAAATTTGAAGGAAAAACTTCCTTATAGTAAAATGCACATTCTAGTCTCAATTTTGATCCAAATTGAGTGGTTCAACTTGCAAAAGATGTAGTTTTTTTATTTCACACTTGTCTATAGCCTTATATTGGCATTTGGTGAAGGATGAAATATACATTTTGGTTTGGGGTTACATGCTTAAAATAATATGTATTGTTACATGTACAACTCTGAAGTGCTTTATAGTGATAGACGATATATTAATGATTCCACAAGTAAACTATTGTGATTGTGGATTGTTGTTGTATATGAAGAAACCCAATAGGTATTTATGCAACAATACTTTCATATTAGGGTTTAAGACTAGGGTTGCATGTAATTTGTTGTCGTTAAAGGTAAATATGTTGCTTCTATTTTGTGTTGTTCCATTAAGGACCAACCACCTTAATATTTTGTAGGGAAAAACACACATAATTAGTACATACTTAAGCCAATTCCCACTTCAGTGTGGAAATTTTGAAAATCCATGTTTAATGAAAATTAAAAAATTTGACCTCATTTACTTCATGTTTATGATAGTTATTTCCCATGAAATTTGAACCTTGTCACTGAATATAAAATATTATTTGTAGTAGAATATATTTCACTTTTGTAAAACCAAGATCACTAGGTATCCCAAGAAAACAAACACTGAAATAATGCACTTTGTTGGTGGGTTTTGGTCACAAGAGTGGATAAAATCCCCTTAAGCTCAATATTTGTGGGTTGAGCCTCAAGACAAATATTGGTGATGGATTTTAACCAAACCCTAGATCTATTTTCATATATCAAATCCTACTTTAGATAAGATATAAAAATTCAAAGCGTGGAATGAAAGCTACAAAATTTCATGAAATTATGCACATTATGCAATTATGCTACCTAACATGAAATTATGCACATTATCCTTATGAAATTTCATAAAATATGGAATTGAGGAAAATGCATGCCCTACTAGGGAAAATGAAGGATGTATATATGTTGTTGTGTCCCCAAAAATTGGTGAAGGGTGAAATATACATTTTGGTTTGGGGTTGAATGCATGAACTAATATGTATTGTTACATATACAACTATGAAGTGATTTATAGTGATAGATGATACATCAATGATTCCACAAGTGAAATATTATGGTTGTAGACTGTTGTTGCATGTGAACATACCCAGTAAGGTATTTATGCAAGAATGCTTGCACATTAGGATTTAAAACTATGTA
>ML788567.1:204492-288803 GCA_009831015.1 Picea engelmannii | reverse complement strand
TGTTCTAAGTGATAGTTATATATATTTTATCCATATATTGGATTATGAATGGTCATGGTATGAAAATTACCATTGTGGAGGAAATTGGGAAAATGTTGTGTTTGTAGCTTGTGTATGTATTGTAATTTTCATCAACAATTATTTTTTTACAAGCCATGTGCAATCTCCATACGTATAGGTTTCATATTCATAAAAACAAAGATGCCTAGTAAAATCCTAGAAATGCATAATTTGTTTGTAAAAAGTAAGGCAAGGTTGTGTTATACCTTAGATTTAAGTTGTGCAAGTTGCTTGTTGTGTGGCTTATCATATTAGACCTATTCAATTTCTTAATATTGCAATTTCAAGTTTAAAAAGGGTTGTGCAAAAGAGGAAAAGTTTTCCATGCAATTTGGAAGGTTGAAGTTGTAGTAAGTGACCAAATACAAATGCTTGCCTAATATTTTGTGTAGCTCCATAAATTGTTTTTTAAGTTTTAAGGTGGATTTAGATATATGGTAAATTTAACTATGCCATCCAAAGTGAAATTTAATATCAGGAGAGGTTACTTTCATGCACCTAGGTTTGGTATTTCATTTAAATTTGAAGGCAAAACCGCCTTAAGGTAAAATGCATGCCCTAGTCTCAATTTTGACCCAAATTGAGTGGTTCAACTTACATAAGTTGTAGTTTGTGATTTTACACCTATCTATAGCCTTATATTGGCATTTTTGTTGGAGATATTACACACTCACCTAGGTAATTATTTTCCTAAGGTTGATAGTCCAATGTTGAGAATGCTTCCTTAGATGAGAATATTCTCCCTAGAAAATATTAACCTACAAAATAGGGTGCTCCTCTTCAATTCAGAGTTAGTTACATTTCATTACACTTAGTTAGGCTAGTGGAAGTCACTCATGATACATATGGATATCGTTGGCCACCCACCTATTCCACTATCTCAAAACATGGGTTTCCACCTTGGAAATTGTTCTACGGTTTTTCAGGTCTTGAACTTCCGAGGTCATTTTGAGGCCCTAAACGACGTGTTTTGGGCATGAAAATACCCAGAAAATATCCAAAGGCATGGTCTTGAACGAATGGAATATTTACTCCTCATCTATTCCTTTCCAACGAGGTATAGAGCGCCCTGAACAGAGATCATATGAAAACGTTACGCCCTCGGGAAGTTGACATATCAACTACCCCCATTGGGGCCCACAAACCTTTTGATGTTTCATCTTCCCGGGTTAGGGTTTTGAATTTTCTTTATGTTAAAAAGGCCTTTGGAGCCTCATTGTGAACATCATCATCTTCTTGATAATTATTGTAGCCATAATATCTCTTCTTAGAGATAAGATGCCACCATTCTAGCAAGTCATTCACTTTGTAATTTTACAGTTTCTATACATTCTCTCATTAATAAAAATTGTGCATTATTGTATCTGTGTGTTTATTGCAATATCTTTGTATATTTAATTTTTATATCTATGCCTTCATTTCATTCTCAAAATAATTTGGATCAATGGTATCAAAGTAGGCTACTCATTTATGTTTCTTAGTGCATGTCCTCGACGAGATCATGGTATAGAGAGTCGGGTCTCAACCTAGTTTCTCTTGAGGAAAACCCCTCTCGCCAGCCCAAGAGGACGCACATGGTGGAATATAAGAGGAATGAGGCAGTAGAAGATCCCATCAAGTTGTTTCTCATAGAATCCATTGCACAATAGAGGAATAGGATGTTGGATAATTTTTCCAAAATCCTTCAATGCTTGTCGACAATAATAGGTGTGTCGTCATCAAGCAGTCACTTTGGAGATGCTTCCCCATTCAATTTAAAAGTTAATTTTTATATTTCCATATTTTAAGGTCATATCAATGTAGATGTTTTGGAAAAATGGTTAAATTTTGTAGAGGGTTATTTCTCTATTCAAAAAAAATTCGACAGAGAAAAAATCACCTTTGCACTCCTCAAGGCTCCCCCCCCATGTAAAACATTGTTCGGAAACTTACTGGGAGAAAAATTCCACAAAGGAGTCTAGAATATTGGGGGTTGATCCCACTTGGGATTGTTTTATGGATGTGGTCAAGGAGAAATATTACCTTGTGGAAAACTATCATGACCAGAATACGAGATGGACCATGTTGCATCAAAAGCGGGACCAAACAATTTTGAAGTTCACAAATACCCTCCATACCTTTCTCATCAAGATGGGTATCAAACACTCTAAGTGACATATGGTTCTGAAATATCTTGGGTCTTTACACAAGTACATCCAAACCAAAATGGAGTTTATGGACATCTCATCATTGGGAGCCGCTTATAGATATGATGTCAAAATCAAGAAGAAATTTAAGCAGCAAAAAAAGAGGGAATTTGGGTCTGCAAATCCACAAAAACCAAAGCATGGTAAAGGAAAACCTAACTCATAGAACGATCAACCTCAAGAAAACTAGTCCAAGGCACAGAAAAAGAAGGGTAACATGAAGATGAAGGACACTAGGAAGTGGTGCAACTTCCACAAAATCCCTTGGTACAACACCGATGAATGTCGTTTGAAACAGTCATTGGTGTCTGAGCTCAAAGAAACATAGTTGAGCCATGACTCGGAATCTAATTTAGAAAATAATAAAAGGAAACAGATAATTAATGCAAAACCCACTGCTACTACCACAACCGCAACAATCCAACCAAAACAACAAGAGGATCTTGAGGAAGGGGACCACCTTTTCCATTCATAGATGTGGGTGAGGGAGACCCCGTTGCATTTTATTGTTGATAGAGGAAGCTAGAAGAAACTCATCACATCAGAGGTAGTCAAGCAGTTGGATTTTCCAACAACACCACACCCGCAACCATACAACATCGGGTGGCTTTGCTAGGGATGATATCTTCATGTTAGCGAGTAGTGTCGCTTGCCTATGACATCAAGCTCTTCAAGGATGAGGTACTGTGTGATGTTTCCCCACTAGAAGAATGTGATGTCCTATTAGGCCAAACATATATGTGGAAGCGTCATGATATTTATGAATCTAGACCCCATAGCGTCATTGTTACTTTGGGGGGTCCTCTCTACAGGATACCAGAGGTAGTTCTGACTACTATCCCAACAAAACAATGCCACAAAGTAATCTCTCATACCACAAAGTTAATTAGAATCTTCATGATTCGATCAGAAGTTGAAAAGAAGGACACTATAACCACTACATCCTGGGCCCAATACCTTTCTATCTAGCAGAAGCATATTGTAGAGGGGAAACAAAATATCATTGCTTCATTTATGGGGGTACTTCCACACTGTCCAATCAAGAAAAGTTATAAAATAGCCATTCATACTCCTGATGTTGAATCTTCACCAAAATACTCCTCCCACACTTTGGAATATTATTTAGCTATATCAATTGAATGGATCCAACCCCTCCAGCAATAGGTTCATAACATCCTTCAACAACCTAAGCAAGATAACTTCTGCAACAAGGCAAGCAGCTCACCAAGGTGAAGATTCAGCAAAAGCTTCCCCATCTCCCACAGTAACTTGATGCAATGGGTACCATTGATTCCTAAGTGGGAAGGATTGATATAGATGGATATCGGTGTCCACCCACCTATTCCACTAGCTCAAAACATGGGTTTCCACCTTGGCAGTTTTTCTATGGTTTTTTGGGTCCTGAACTTCCAAGGTCATTTTGAGGCTCTAAATGACATTTTTTTGGCACGAAAATGCCCAAACAATATTTTAAAGCATGGGAAAAATGGAATATGTAATCCTCGACTAGACCTTTATGAAGAGGTATAGAACACCTCAAATGGAGATCGTATGCAAAAGTTACACCATTGAGAAATTGACGTATCAACTACCTGCATCGGGGCCCAAAAACCTTTTGATGTTTCATCTTCTGGGGTTAGGGTTTTGGATTTTCTTTATCTTAAAAAGGAATTTGGAGCCTAATTGTAAACATCATCATCTTATTTTGAATGAGAATAGCCATCACATCTCTTCTCATAGATAAGTTGCCACCATTCTAGTGAGTCATTCACTCTGTAATTTTACTATTTCTGTACATTCTCTCATTAATAAAAATTGTGCATTACTGTATCTTTGTGTTTATTGCAATATCTTTGTATATTTCATTGTTATATCTATGTCTTCATTTCGTTCTCAAAATAATCTGTATCAGTGGTATCAGAGTAGGCTACTCCTTTTCGTTTCTTAGTGCATGTCCCCGATGAGGCCAGGGTATAGAAAGTTGGCTCTCGAGCTAGTTTCTCTTGACGACAACCGCTCTTGCCAGCCCAAGCGGCCTCTGTTGGAGGAAGAGAAGAGGAATGAGGGATAAGAAGATCCCATCAAGTTGTCGCTCATGGAATCCCTCTATAATACCCTCGTTTCCCTAGCTTGTAAATATAACTATAATTTTCCAAAATATTGTAGCAGACTGAATATGTGTTAATGTTGGATTTGATGAACCTTTTTTTATGAAAGGTAATGTATGTATTTTTGTTATTAATTAAAATGGATAGTGTTGCATAACTGTTGAAAAGGGGGTTTCCCAAGATATACCATGATTCTATGAGAGATATGGTGAGGGGAACAAAAATTGGTTTATATGATCCCCACCAAACCAGTACCTTACTAGATTTAATTTCTTAGACCCAGAACAATCCTCTCACCTAGAAATGAATTACTAGTCAGGATGGTAGTTGGAAAGGCCCTCCTCAAGAGTTAATGAGGAGATGAGGTAGAGTACCCATCGACAAGGCTTCTAGACCTGATCCTGAGCTGGGGATTTGTACCCACGCAATCTTGTTGAGGAAGGCAAGAAAGGAAGTGATTCGTGGGAAGAGGCAGACCGACGAGAAAGAAGAGTCAAGAGACCAATCCCCCAAGGAGAGGGGAGAACTTGCAGCTCTTCAGTTCAAAGGGGAAAGTGAGAAACAAGTTCATTCTAGGTGCAAGAATATTTTGGCATCATTTTCAGTACAAGTTGATAAACAAAGCTGTAGAGAAGACGAGTGACTGTGGAAGTACTTGTTGCAAGCCCCCTTGCTTGGTACATAGAAAATTGTTTTCTAATTTCTTGTGGGAGGAGGAGAGTAATATTCATCCTTTATTGTCATGAGCATGAAGAAAGAGTCTCTCTCAAAGAATCATAATCCAGCTAGGGGGTGGTCAACGGTAAATCCATTTAGGAGTGGTTGTTCCTATGATTAGGTGGAAATATGCACCCCTTTCAGCAGTCACTTCACGATTCTTGTTTCTGATAAGTATTTTCATACTCTGTGTACTGGAATGGAAATGATGATTGAATATACATGTCTATGACTAAATTTTTTATTGAATGATTAAGGTAGAAATGCTCATTGTTTCTCTGTGAACCCATTCTTTTGAATGATCTTTCGTTAGCCTCAACTTAGCAGCTAGAGAGTTATGGGATGTGGGTCTGCAAGAGATTTAGGGTAGGGTTAACTGGAAGTCTTAAGTCCTTCCGAACTCTCGAGTTTACCTTCATGGGAATACTAAGTTCGAACTCAGTGGAATGAGGGTGCCTCCTTCAGAACCTTCACCTGTGTGACTAAGGGCTCATGCCCATGGTCGTAACCAATTCATGGTTAAGAGTTAAGCGTGTAGACCACAAGAATTTCTGGAGAACCCATATGACCAAGGTCTGGGAATCTTGTGCTAGGCCCGAAAGGAGCTAAGACTTTTTGTCTTAAGAACTTTAGGATTTCAGAGCTCCGAGGTGTCATGACCCTTCCACTTTCAAACCAACTGAAGGCAACTTGTTGCTACGGTTACCCACAAGGTCGACCAACATGTGTCGATGTTCCTAACCATGATAGATGGCCCTGTCCCACCATTAAACCTTGACCCACTTACCAATCATGAAGTAACGCAAGTCGCAAATCCAAGGGTATTCGGGAGTATCCCTGGCTGTTGGATCAACGCTGAGGTCAATCCAGAATTGACTAATTCAGGAGAATAGATATTTCATAGCACCAAATTCCCTGAATGTCAGAGTTGCAAATTAAAGTGATACGTGGATCTGGGGATTCCTTCGAGAACCCCTCTTAACCGTCTGATCGACTAGTAGAGGGACTCGTGCAAAACACTTCGGTGAATTCCTACTTCGGCAGAATGGGGTTGTCATAACCACAAAACCCATGAATTCCAAAGATGTGAATTAATGAGAACTGTAGATCTAGGCACACTTCGGGATCCTCCCTGGCCATTGGATCTATGCCAAGGTCAGTCCGACATTGACCACTCTTGGGGAAAAGGGGTGGTAACCGAGCAGAATACCCAAACACTGAATTCGTGAAGTGATAAGAGCCATAGATATGAGGACGTTTCAAGATCTCCTGTGACCGTAGATCTAGACTGTGGTCAACTTAGAGCTAACCACTCCGGGAGCAAGGAGGAAGTCACACAACGGATCCCCCAAACATTAAAGTTACGAAGTAACGGAGGCCGTAGTTCATCGGATCTATGTGGACGTGTCTCGACTGTGACATCTAAGGGCGTTGGAAGGCTATCAATATAGAGTGACATGGCACACTGACGTCACTAAGGGTGACGTGGACCAAGTGTCACCTAGATTCATGATTTTCGCAGACCCTATGTGCCCGTTAAAACATGACACGTGTTACCTAATGTAGGGGCCATGTGCCATCTCTTCCTTGTCACGTGTCACCCCCTGGCACATATTCTCTTGGCCTATTGGTAGGTGGAGTACTCGAGACCCACTTTTCCTTTCCTCTATGTTTAACATGCCACTACAAGCAAGGGTGGACCCTTCAGGTGTTCGGGACTTTAGAGCTCTGGAGGTTTGGAGTGTAGTGTCGTAGATAAGCCGAAAGGACCGAAGGTTGAAGCCACATGGTGATATTTCAGGATCCTTTGGGAGTTCGATATTTCGGGACTCGGGAGGATAGGCACGTCGAAATAAAAAGAGGTGGTCACCGTCGAACGTCGAACTCCCCTTTGGCTTATGTGTTAAACAAGGATCAGGTCCCACCGTTGGATTGGATGGTGGATGGACTTCCACCGTGGATGTAGGAACTTGAGGATGGTACGAATGATATGCACCCATGTTGGTGCCATGTGGCCCTTGACTAATAATGCCTGAAGAGATTTGGGAGGCCATAACTTGCAATCCAGAGCTTGGATTTGAGCCTGGTAGCAGTCGTTAGAAATATACGGTCGAGTAGAAGAGGATGGATACCTCAGAAAGATGATGTGAGACAATTAGATTAAGAAAAAACTTTATTCCCCATCCCTAAAAAGGGTACTTAGGAGTCAGGTGTGTTACAAATTGGTATCAGAGCATGCAACAACACTTAGCCTTCTTGGGCTCATGAACGAGTCACATGAAAATATTATTAGAGACCCTTTTAAGGTAGCACCCTATATTACCTCATTCATGAGACGCTTATTTTGAAACTTTATGTTGTTGTATATGTTTAAAAAAAAAAAAAAACTGAATTGTGTGTTGTTCATAAACTAGTAAATGATTAGCTAACAGAAAAATATTTTATCATCACTCAAGCACTTAGTGGACAACGAAAAAACTACAGCATAAGGGATGGTGACACACCATGAGTTGGGGGAAATATCCCACAACATAGAGTAGGAATATGATGAGAGAAGGGTGGTGGAAACCCCTCCAGATCTAATTGAAACTGTAAGATGCCTCATGGAATAATTACATAGTTGTAAGGCTGACAATGAAAGTGTTGGTCCTAAGGTCTGCACTTGACTACTAAAGGGAAAAGCTAGGGCACCTATCAGTTTAGAATGATTGTTTCTTTAACTTGTTTTTGGTTGGTCAGAGGTTTATTCTATCAAGACAAAGGCAAGGTTGGGTTGGTAGAATGATATGGATGAGGGCCCTCCTTGGTTGATGGCACACTGATGACAGACCAGTGAAATAATAGAAAATAGAGAGAAACAACAAACTACTCAATGAATAATCTGCTGCAAGAAGTTCAATACTTAAAATATCATTTCAAGACATCAAACATGTATCAAAACACAATAACTCCCACAGGTTGCAGAAAAAAAATCTTTACCAAAGTATTAGTTGTTTGACAAGTTTCATATCAGTAAAAACAAGTCATACAATAGCTGAAAGGAAATGAAATGTATGTTGCACAAATAAAAAACAGTATTCAAGATAAGAATGAAAACACATGAAGAGTTGAATGAAACACTGCCATCAAGAGTATGTTCACCAGGTAGAAATATTTAATCCATGCATAAAATGGGTCCAACCAGTCTGTTGTATTTCTATTCCTTCCTCAAAAATCCGATCTTTACAATATCCAAAAATTGACTATTTAAAATATTCGCAGAGGCTCTCGTCCTTAGGGAACTGAGACCTCGATCTAGGGAACTGTTTGTAAAACAAAATATTAACTTCACTAAGATACCATAATTAAACAACAAGAGTGGTTCTTATCACACACAGAAGACCACTCTTGCATCTAATCTAGGAAAATGTTGGACTTAATCAAATGAAACTACTACTGTCTCTACGACATAATTGATGCATGTGCTGGAGGAAATGAGTGGCCTAAAATAGGCCTCGGAGTGATAGAACATGGCTCTGTGTTGAACGATGGCATGTCTACGAGCTGTTGGAGACCACTGGAGATAACAAGTTGCATGAACAGATATTGTTGAAGTGTTTCTAGAACTAATCTGTGTCGACCTCTGACTGAGACTTAGCTCTTTATCTATGCCTGAAATTTAGGAAGCCAAGCGCACTCTGTATTGACCCTGTCAGTTTCCATCTGTATCTATGAAATAGCTTCGATGGAATGGTTGTCGACCCATCGGACATGAGGGGAGATGTGGAGGCAAGCATCCAATCGGGAGCTAGGATAAATGGACGCGAGGGTAGATGACCTGTAGTGGGGGATATAGGTGGCGCGTAGGGAGAGGAAGAGTATATAGGTTGGGAAGTGAGTGGAGAACATGTGGCAAAAGGCTAGAGGGGTAGGTATTGAAAAACAACCCGGGAGGAACTCAGAGGGGGGTGTAGGCGGTAAGAGGATTAGAGAGGGGGGGGGTCCGAGTTCTTGAGGAGCTGCCATGTTAGGTAGTGCTCGCGATGAGAAAACCACTTGCTCGGACCCCCCCCCNTAAAGAAAGAAATGTCGGGGAGATTCGAGCTGCGACAAGGACCGTCGATATGGAGAGGTGGGCCATCGTCGATGGAGATCAAATCGAGGGTTAACAGAGGAAAAGTGTCGGGCAGTGAGAGGAGTGGGAGTAGTGAATGGGATGAGTGGAAGTGACACAGAGGTGATGCAGTGATCTGATGTCATTCTAGCACATGATTGCGGGAGCTGTTGGGCCTGCAATCCACCAAAAGTTGCCACGTACCCTTCAAACAAAACCATGGTTTAAATTGTGGGACCGCTCTCGAAAATTAACGTCCCAACAGTTTGCATCCCCGCAATGAACCGTAGTCGTCGATCTGATTACGATCCGATATCTGGGTGACATTTACCTGCTGCAAGGATCGACGGTTCTCGTTGACCTGGGATCAATGGTCCAGATTCACTTCGAAATTTCAGGCTTTGGGTGTTTTGAATGTGAAACATGAAACGTCTCCCGGAGAAAAATCTCCGAAGTGAATGATCTTTCACCACATTTCATGATGAATGAACAATCTAGATTAACTTCGTAAGTCCGAGACTCAGGAGTTTCAAATGTCAAGCGTGAAGATCTCCCGAAGGAAAATCGTCGAAGTGACATGGCAGTCTAATGTCGTATGATGTCACGACTGTTGAGGTGTCTTGGGAAGAATGGTGACACGTGTCACGTGGAAATGGGAGAATGACACATCCAAATGACCTGAGATGAATTCCACATGTCCTACCTCATGAGTGTGCCACGTGTCTCAACTGTTGGTTGTCATGTGCTTCAGCACTTCGGACTTCAGGAGTTTCAAATCTTAGTGCTTCGAAACTTCCCGGAGAAAAATCGCCAAAGTAACTGATCTGTTGCCATGTGTCCCGTCTGATGGATGGTCTAGATTTACTTCAGGACTTCGGGTCCTTGGCTCTTTGGGACTTTCAAATGTGAAACCTAAAAATCTCCCTGAGGAAAATCCCCGAAGTGAATGATCTGTTGTCATGTGTCGTGACTAACAAATGTTCTAGATTCTCTTCAAAAATCTGGGCTTTGGGAGTTTCAAATGTTAAGGGTGAAAAATCTCCTGGAGGAAAATCACCGAAGCAACTTGTCAGGTTCTCAGGACTTTAGCTCTTTGGCTCTT
Source organism: Picea engelmannii (assembly GCA_009831015.1). NCBI lineage: Eukaryota > Viridiplantae > Streptophyta > Pinopsida > Pinales > Pinaceae > Picea > Picea engelmannii. The sequence continues at coordinate 278,537 of ML788567.1, read as the reverse complement.
CAGAGGCTTCGGGTCTTTGGGAACTCAGTGCTTCGAACTTGATATTAAAACCCACGTGATTCTGGAACCCGAATGGATGAGAGTTGTTGATCTATGATTCGCTTGGTGGATCTTTACCGTTGAAAATTTACCTGTCTTTTCCCACAGTCTGAGCCTGAAATTTGTTGTTTTGGATTTCTATGTCATGTGCATGGGCATTTCTTGTACATATAAAAGGCTTGGTAGTCGTGCGGTGAGCTCAATCAATGGTGCACGGGATGACAAGCATTCTGAAAAAAATATGACATGTATTTTATCCTTCTAGAAAAACAAAAAAGAAACGTGCAAAGACTAAAAAATGAATAAGAGCCAAGACACTCAGTAGTGGAAAAATGACTTAACCAACCAGAAGAGGAAAATTATGATGAAGGACTAGGGAAAAAGAGAGGAGAGGCAATGGATGCAGACCTAGTTTACAACATTGGCTCCAACTGGGGATAGCTCATCCCTGTGAGGTGCTAAGAATTGTATATCGGTGCCTTGAGATTAGAGAATTGCTCTTACCTTTCATACTTACCCTCATTTTTTTCTTCCAACTCTGTGTATTTACTACTATCCCTAGGCCATGCATTTTATTGAATTAAAAAATGAGACTACACCCCAATGCCTACATTAGGCTATGGAGTCTTTACTGAAACTTGAAAATGAAACTAAACCCCAGTGCCTTTGTTGGGCTATGGAGTCTCTTATTCAAACAAGATACTGAAAACTAACATAATGAAAAACAATATGCAAACTAAAAATTAAATTCTCGAACTACGAGCTTATTCTCCTACTACCTACTCTATTCAGTTGAAAACCAACAAAATTATGTGTAATTCCACTTCCAATGAAACCAAGAAAACATTTGACTAAGAATCATAACTATGTGCAGGTCACTGTTTAGAATAATCCAAAGTGGATATATCAAATGCGAAAAAAATTTGGCAGGCATCTGGTACTTACAGTTGCAAATGATGATCATGGTAAAACTTTCAACCTTTGGGATTCTGGAAAAATAAGAATCCATCCATCTCGCTATTGGATCTTGAAACTCATGAAAAGCCTCCAACTGGTTGAGAGGACAAATCTGTTGTTGTGTGAGATATGCATTATAAACAATACTGAGTTGCTCTTGTCCTCGTTGAAACATCTCATGAAAGTCATGTGATTCACAACCATAAAGGGCATCAAAATGCCCTTGATACTTCTCATCTTGTTGTTTGAAATGAATGGGTATGTCTCCTGCATTGCTAGCTTGTCCATGTTCTAGCTCCATAATGTCATATTCAGACTTATAGATTTCCTTTTGCTCAAAAATTTTAAAGGACGAGGAAAAACATGCTCGTGACCTTCAACATCACTTTCCTCACAGTTAATCAAATCTTTTTGAGAACATATAACAACATATGTATCATAACAATGACAATCTAAGTCACCTAGAATAATGCAAGATGTATCCAAAGCCCTGTTATCATCAATTTCATCATTAATGTAATTCCCAACATCATCCTTTTGAATAAAAGGATCAGAAGAAGACTCATATGTAACTGAGTCTTCCTCCACTTCCTCAATGGAAAATTCCCCTTTACTTTCACTACTAGAAGAACTAATAAGTGACTATCAAATATGAGATTCAAATTCTTCACAACAGTTCTCAAAAAGTAAATCAGCTAGAAAAAACCTTTTACAATGCTTACTGAATGCAGCATGGAACTGTTCCAAGGAAGAGATGCTAGCAAGGGGCAAGGATCGATACAAATCACGAGCATCTCCCTCTAATGAGTACATTAACATATTCATTAGTACATCCTCATGATGTATTCCCCACTGATGCATGAGTTCCTGAAACTCAAGCAAATGCTCAACAGGGTTGTCATCTCTATGTTATCTAAATCTGGGCAAAAAATCACCCCACTCATCTATAGTAGGAACAACATTTGGAAAACTAGGAACAACAAAGAAATTTAAAGGAGAAAACCTCCGAGCCAAGATGGCTTCCATCTGAAACTATGACTTCTTAAAACCGTGGAGTTGCCACTGGATTCTTTAACCACAGAGTCGCCAAGTGAATGATATGCAGTCTGAATGTGTTGGTCTTTGTTCACCATCAAATATCAGATCTGATCGTTTTCGTTCTCGTTCTCCCAGGGAAATATATTTCGTTACTCTATTCCCCGACAGTGGTGCCAAAAGATGTTGGTCCTAAGGTCTGCACTTGACTGCCAAAGGGAAAATCTAGGCCACCTATAAGTTTAGAATGATTGTTTCTTTAACTTTTTGTTGGTTGGTCAGAGGGCTATTCTATCAAGACAAAGGCAAGGTTGAGTTGGGAGAATGATATGGATGAGGGCCCTCCTTGGCTAATGGCACACTAATGATAGACCAATGAAATAATAGAAAATAGAGAGAAACAACAAACTACTCAATGAATAATTTGTTGTAAGAAGTTCAATACTTAAAATATCATTTCAAGACATCAAACATGTATAAAGACACAATAAATCCCACAGGTTGTAGAAAACAAATCTTTACCAAAGCATTAGTTGTTTGACAGGTTGCATATCAGTAAAAATAAGTCATACAATAGCTGAAAGGAAATGAAATGTACGTTGCACAAATAAAAAACTGTATTCAAGATACGAATGAAAACACATGAAGAGTTGAACAAAACACTGTCGTAAATAGTATGTTTACCAGGTAGAAAGATTTAATACATGTGTAAAACAGGTCCAACCAGTATGTTTTATTGCTATTCCTTCCTCAAAAATACAACCTTTATAATATCCAAAAACTGACTATTTAAAAGAGTTGCAGAGGCTCTCATCCTTAGGGGACTAAGACCTCGATCTAGGTAATTTTTCGTAAAAAAAAATATTAACTTCACTAAGATACCGGAATTAAACAGCAAGAGTGGTTCTTATCACACACAAAAGACCACTCTTCCATATAATGTAGGAAAATGATGGACTTAATCAAATGAAACTACTATTGTCTTTGTGACAGGACTAATGGATGTGTTGGAGGAACTGAGTGGCCGAAAATAGGCCTCGGAGTGATAGAGAAGGGATCTGTGTTGAACAATGGCATGTCTGCGAGCTATTGGAGGCCACTGGAGATAACCAACTGCATGACCAGAGCTTGCTGAAGTGTTTCTAGAACTAGTATGCACTGACCTGTGAATAAGACTTAGCTCTTTGTCTATGCCTGATCTTTCATAATCCAAGCGCACTCTGTATTGACCCCATCAACTACCATATGTACCTATGAAATAGCTTCACTAGAATGGTTGTCGGCCCATCAGACATGAGGGTAGACGTGGAGGTGAGCATCCAATCGAGAGACGGGATGAATGGACGCGAGGGTAGATGACGTGTAGTGAGGGATATAGGTGGAGTGTAGGGAGAGGAGGAGTAGATATGTTGGGAAGTGAGTGGAGAACATGTGACAAAAGGCAAGAGGGGCGGTATTGAAAAACAACCCGGGAGAAACTCGGAGGGGGGTGTAGGTGGTAAGAAGATTAGAGAGGGGGGTGTCCGAGTTCTTGAGGAGCCACCACATTAGGTAGGGCCCGCGATGAGAAAAGAACTTTCTCAGACCCCCACACTCCCATCGTTAAATATAGAAAGGTCAGGGGGGTCTGAGCTACGACAAGGACCGTCGATATCGAAAGGTGGGCCATTGTCGATGGAGATCAACGTGGGGGTTAACAAAAGACAAGTGTCGGGTGGTGAGAGGAGAGGGAGTAGTGAATGGGATGAGTGGAAGTGACGTGGAGGTGACACGGTGATCTGATGTCATTCTAGCACGTGATTGTGGGAGCTGTTGAGGGTGGTTTGCATCCAGACCGCCTTTGGGCCCGCAATCCACCACAATTTGCCACATACCCTTCCAACAAAACCATGGTTTAAATTGCAGGACTTCTCTGGAAAATTAAAGTCCACGCAGTTTGCATCCCCATAATGAACTGTAGTCATCGATCTGATTATGATCTGAGATCTTGGTGACATTTACATACTACAAGGATCAACGGTTCTCGTTGACCTGGGATCAATGGTCCAGATTCACTTCAGACTTTTGGGCTTTGGGTGTTTTGAATGTGAAACATGAAACATCTCCCGAAGGATCATCTCTGAAGTGAATGATTTGTTGCCACGTGTCATGATGGATGAATGGTCCAGATTCACTTTGGAAGTCCAGACTTCGGGAGTTTCAAATGTGAAATGTGAAGATCTACCAGAGGAAAATCACTGAAGTGACATGGCGGTCTGATGTCGTATGATGTCACGACTACTGAGGTGTCGTCGGAAGAACAGTGACATGTGTCACATGGAAATGGGCGAATGACACAGCCAAATAACCTGATATGAATGCCACGTGTCCTACCTCATGAGTGTGCCACGTTTCTCAATTGTTGGTTGCCACATACTTCAGCACTTCACGATTCGGGAGTTTCAAATGTTAGTGATTCAAAACTTCCTGGAGGAAAATCGCCAAAGTAATTGATCTGTCGCCACATGTCTCGTCTTGTGGATGGTCTAGATTTACTTTAGGACTTCAGGTCCTTGGCTCTTTGGGACTTTCGAATGTGAAACCTAAAAATATCCGAGAGGAAAATCCCTGAAGTGAATGATCTGTTGTCGCGTGTCATGACCGGCAAACGGTCCAGATTCTCTTCGAAAATACGGGCTTCGGGAGTTTCAAATGTTAAGCGTGAAAAATATCTCGAAGGAAAATCATCGAAGCGACGTGTCAGGTTCTCAGGAATTCGGCTCTTTGACTCTTTGGAGGCTTTGGGTCTTCAGGAACTCAGGTCTTCGAACTTGATATTAAAACCCACGCGATTCTGGAACCCGAATGGACGAGAGTCGTTGATCTATGATTCGCTTGGTGGATCTTTACCGTTGAAAATTTGTTTTTATGGATTGTTGCGTCATGTGCATGGGCATTTCTTGTACATATAAAAGGCTTGGTAGTCCTGTGGTGAGATCAATAATTGGTGCATGTGATGACAATCATTCCAAAACAAATATGACATGTATTTTATCCTTCTAGAAAAATAGAAAAGAAACGAGCAAAGGCTAAAAAACAAGGGCCAAGACAATTAGTAGTGGGAAAATGACTTAACCAACCAGAAGAGGAAAATTTTGATGAAGGCATAGGGAAAAAGAGAGGAGAGGCAATGGATGCAGACCTAGGTTGTATATATTTAAAAAAAACAAAAATCTGAACTGTGTGTTTTTCATAAACTAGTAAATGATTAGCTAACAGAAAAATGTTTTATTAGCACTCAAGCAGTTGGTGAACAGCGGTAAAACAACAACGTAAGGGATGGTGACACACCATGAGTTGGGGGAAATATCCCACAACATAGAAGAGGAATCTGATGAGAGGAGGGTGGTGGAAACCCCTCCATATCTGACTGAAACTGTAAGAATCCTCATGGAATAATTACATAGTTGTAAGGCTGACAATGAAAGGATGATAAAAGAGAAAGAAAAACAAACAGAAATTAATGCAGTCCTACTTCAAATATTATCAGATATACAAAGGTAGTTGCAAAATGGACCATCATCCAGTCACATGGATAGACATCATACTAAGAAAACTCAAAGTCCACCTGAGATACAAAAGCATGGTCCTGAAAGTGGCCACACAAGGAGAAGCACCTCAAAGAAGGCTCAACATGGATTCAAGAGACACTCATCAGAAGAATCCTCTGGTGAGGAAACTGACAACTCCAAGGGATCTTCTAGTAGAAAAACTAGTTCACATTCCCATAGGATAAGGAAGAAGAGGAAACATTCCAAGAGCCATGACCCTGAAGAGTTCAAGAAAGCCAAACCACCCACTTTTGATGGAGAAATTAAGAAGGGGGAAGAAGCAGAAGTTTGGCTTCTTGGCTTGAAGAAGTACTTCAAAATCCATGACTACACTGAAAACTTAAAGGCTCGAATAGCCATTTTCAACATAAATGGAAAGGCCTACATTTGGTGGGAGGACCTTAGGAATGTGAAATGAATCCATGAGAAGGACTTTTCATGGAAACAATTTGAGAAATACTTTGATGGGAAGACCAAGGATTTATATGAACTCAAGTTAGGAGAAATCAAAATAGATGAATATATCAACAAATTTTTTGAGTTGATAAGGTATGTACCCTATATAAAGGATGAAAAAGTAAATATGCAATGATTTATTAGTGGATTACCTTAGTCCTTCCGGGACAGAATTGAGTTTGATGAACCAAAGAATTTAGAATACACTATCTGGAAGGCAAGGTATTGCTATGAGAAATTCAATACTAAGACAAAACCTCATGAGGAATGGAAGAAGTAAAGTAGTTTAGGATTCAAGAAGTAGGGGTTTAAACCCTCAAGATTTAAGAACCATGGGAGAGGTTCTAAGATGAGCCTTCCTACTAAAAGTTTATATCAGAAAAATTTCCCATCTTAGAGTGGAAATAAACCCTTTGGAGAATCCTCAAGTAAGACTGATAACACAAAGAGAGAACCCTTGAAATGTTGGGGTTGTGGAGAAGAACATATATTGAGGGAGTTCCCACATAGGAAACAAAACAATAGGAGGATATACAATGTCCAGAGGCTACCACAGTCAATGATGTGCCTAGGAGAATGCCACAAATTTATGTAGCCTTGGATAATAGACAAGGTGACCACCAAGCTTCAGTGGTGGAGATGGAAGGTATGATTACCAACCATCTAGTTTCCATTTTAATTGACGCTGGTTCTAATTTGAGTTATGTTTCCCCTTAAACTGTTCAGAAATGTAAATTGCAGCAAGTTAAACATGTTAAATTATGGTTGGTACAACTAGCCACTGGAACCAAAATAAAATTAACAGAGGTCATACTAGCATGTTAATTCATTATGAATGGATTACCCACCCAAGAAACCTTAGACATACTTTCTTTAGGATCTTATGACCTATTGATTGGCATGGAATGGTTGGCTACCCATAAAACCAAGTTGGATTGTTACAATAAAACTTTGGAGTGTGAATATAAATAAGGGAGAAAGATAACCCTACAAGGGAGGACCTTAGGAATGTGAAATGGATCCATGACAAGGACTTTCCATGGAAACAATTTGAGAAATACTTTGATGGGAAGCCCAAGGAGTTCTATGAACTCAAGTTAGGACAACTCACAATAGATGAATATATCAACAAATGTTTTGAGTTGATAAGGTATGTACCCTACATAAAGGATGAAAAACTAAATATGCAATGATTTGTTAGTGGATTACCTGAGTCCTTTCGCGACAAAATTGAGTTTGATGAACCAAAGACTTTAGAATAAACTATCAGGAAGGCAAGGTATTTCTATGAGAAATTCAAGACTAAGACAAAACCTCATGAGTACTGGAAGAAGATAAGTAGTTAAGGATTCAAGAAGCAAGGGTTTAAACCCTCAAGATTTAAGAACCATGGGAGAGGTTCTAAGATGAGCCTTCCTACTAAAAGTTTATATCAGAAAAATTTCCCATATTAGAGTGGAAATAAACCCTTTGGAGAAGCCTCAAGTAAGACTGATAACACAAAGAGAGAACCCTTGAAATGTTGGGTTTGTGGAGAAGAACATTTTCTGAGGGACTTCCCACATAGGCAACAGAACAATAGGAGGATCTACAACATCCAAGAGGCTACCACAGTCAATGATGTGGCTAGGAGAATTCCACAAATTTATGTAGCCTTGGATAATAGACAAGGTGACCAACAAGCTTCAATGGTGGAGATGGAAGGTATGATTTACAACCATATAGTTTCCATTTTAATTGACCCTGGTTCTAATTTGAGTTATGTTTCCGCTCAAACTATTGAGAAATGTAAATTGCAGCAAGTTAAACATGTTAAATTATGGTTGGTACAACTAGCCACTGGAACCAAAATAAAAGTAATAGAGGTCATACCAGCATGTTAATTCATTATGAATGGATTACCCACCCAAGAAACCTTAAACATACTTCCTTTAGGATCTTATGACCTCTTGATTTTCATGGACTGGTTGGCTACCCATAAAACCAAGTTGGATTGTTACAATAAAAATTTGGAGTGTGAAGATAAAGAAGGGAGAAATATAACCCTACAAGTGATTCAAAAGCTTGTCTCAGTGGGAAAAATATCATCCCTTCAAGTGAAGAAGTATTGTAGGAAAGGATCTCCTTTGTATGCAATACAAGTGTTGAACTCTATTGAGAACAATAAACCAAGCCTAGGGGACCATCCCATATTAATAGAGTATAAAGATGTGTTTCGAGAAGAGGTACCAGGTATACCTCCAAGAAGAGACATTAACTTTTCAATATAACACGTACCAGGAGCGGTGCCAGTGTCTAGGACACCCTATAGAATGAGTACACTAGAGTTGATTGAGCTCAAACTACAACTAAAGGAGATGATGGAAAAATGATACATTCACCCTAGTGTGTCTCCATGGGGAGCACCAACCCTGTTTGTGAAAAAGAAGGATGGGACACTCAGGTTGTACATAGACTATAGACAACTCAATAATATGACCATTAAGAATAGGTATCTCTTGCCAAGAATCGATGACCTTTTTGACGAATTAAGGGGTGCTACAATTTAGGACAAGATATGGTCACTATGAATTTGTGGTGGTGCCATTTGGGTTTACCAATGCACCAGCCATTTTTATGTGCTTAACGAATAATGTACTCAATAAGTTCTTGGACATATTTGTATTGGTTTCCATTGTTGATAACCTAATCTATTCCAAGAATAGGAAAGAGCATGAAGAACATCTCAAGCTAGTGCTTCAAGTGCTAAGAGAACATCAGCTCTATGCTAAGTTTAGTAAGTGTGCCTTTTTCCAAAAACAAGTCCATTTCTTAGGCCATGTTATTTCTAAATAAGGAGTGGCAGTTGATCCTGACAAGATCAAAGCCATTATGGATTGGAATATCCCAAAGGATGTATCCGATATCATATCCTTTATGGGCCTAGAAGGATACTATAGGAGGTTCATAAAGGGATTTTCCAAGATTGGTTTCCCAATCACCTCCCTTTAGAAAAAGGGAGTTAAATTCATTTGGACATCATAATGTGAAGAGAGATTCCAAGAGATGAAATACCTTCTAACCAATTCACATGTGTTGAATATTGCAAACACACACAGGGACTTACTTGTGTGTATATATTCCTGCAAGGAAGGGCTCGAAGGAGTCCTTATGCAATAAGGACATGTAATTTGCTACAAATACAGAAAATTAAATGAGCATGAAATCAATTATGTGACCCACGATATAGAATTGGATGTCATAGTACATGCTTTAAAAATGTGGAGGAATTACCTCCTAGGTAGGAGATTTGTGCTTATGACAGACCATAGTGGGTTGAGATATATGTTTGATCAACCAAAACTAAATGTTAGACAATCTAGATGGATGGATCTCCTTAGTGAGTTTGATTTTGAAATAAAACACATCAAAGGAAAATAAAATAGGGTGGTTGATTCCCTTATTAGAAGTATGAAAGTGATTCACTTGGAAGTTGTAAGCACCTCTGAAATGGACATCAAGGAGAGAGTCAAAAGTGCACAAGAAACATATGCATTTTTCAAGACTATAAAATCATACATAGAACAAGAGCCCACAGGGTTGAAGTATGAGGGTTATCAACTGTTGAATGATGTCCTACTAACTTACAAAGGTAGGTTGTATATTCCAAATTGTGATGACTTGAACAGGTTCATAATGGATGAACTACACAAAAGACCATATATTGGTCATCTTGGTTATCAGAAGATGATCACAGCCACTAGGAAACTATTTTATTGGCCCGGACTGAAAAAGGGCATAGTTGATTACTTAGTTAAATGTCTATAATGACAGCAGGTTAATCCATAGCACCAACATCCAGCAGGGATATTGCATCCCCTACCAATCCCAGAATGGAAATGCAAAACCATCTCCATGGATTTCATCATAGGGTTACCAAAATCAACCAAACAAAATGATGCCATCATAGTATTTGTGGACAAACTGAGCACGGTTGCCCACTTTATTGTCGTCAAATCAACATGAAAGGAAATATATATTGCCAATATTTTCATGAAATAAATATTTAGACTGCATGGCATGCCTAAGGAAATCATATCCGATTGAGATACAAAATTTACTTCAACCTTTTGAAAATATCTATTTGTTGGTTTTGAAACAAATTGCTATTTAGTACAGCTTATCACCCTCAAACTGATGGACAGACAAAGAGAGAAAACCAAATGTTAGAGGATATGTTAAGGATGGATGTAATACATCAGCGTAAGAAGTGGGAAGACTACCTACCACTGGTATAATTTTCCTACAACAATGGCTATCAAGAGTCATTGAAGATGAACCCTTTTGCAACCCTCTATGGTAGACAATGCAAGATTCCAACCAGATAGGATAACCCATTAGACAGAATTACAATCGGGCTAGATATGATGAAAGAAATAGAACAACAAGTAGTTCAGATAAAACAGAATCTGAAAATAGCTCAGGATAGACAGAAAAGCTATGCATACAGAAAAAGAACTCCTAGAGAGTTCAAAAGAGTTCAAAGCAGGGGATCATGTGTATCTGTGAGTTAAACCCAGAAAAATCTCCTTAAGAATGGGAGAATGTGCCAAGATAGAACCTTAGTATTGTGGACCCTTTGAAATTTTGGATAGAGTATGACCTGTAGAATATAGAGTAGCACTCCCTCCCACAGTGAAGGCACATAAATTTTTCCATGTTTCGTTACTGAAGAAATATGTACATGATTCTATAATCGATTGGTTTGTGATTCAGGTGGAATGAGAGGGAGAATTCCTACCAGAAACATAATGCATAATAGACAGGAAGGAAATCCCACTCAAGAACATAACCATTGCACAGGTCAAGGTGCAGTGGAAACACCTTGGTCCACATGAAGCTACATGGGAAATGGAGGATGCCATGAAATAGGAATACCCATTTTTGTTCACTTCTATACATACATAGCACATCAGTAGATAGAACATCGAGGCCAATGTTCCTTTAAGGGGGAGGGGATTGTGACACCCCTGTTTCCCCCAGCTTATAAATATAATTATAACTTTCCAAAATGGCAGACTGAATATGTGTGAATGTTGGATTTGATGAACCTTTTGTTATGAAAGGTAATGTATGTATTTATGTATTTATATTATTAATTAAAATGGATAGTGTTGCATAGCTGCAGAAAAGGGGGTTTTCCAAGATAGACCATGATTTTATGAGAGAGATGGTGAGGGGAACTAGAAATGGTTGAGATGACCCCCACCAAACTAGTACCTTAATGGATTTAATTGCTTAGACCCAGAAAAGTTCACTGATGCATAAATGAATTACCAGTCAGGTTGGTAGTTGGAAAGGCCCTCCTCAAGAGTTAATGAGGAGATGGGGAAGAGTACCCATCATCAAGAATTCCAGACCTGAGCATGATCTAGGGATTCATACCCACACAATCTTGTTGAGAAAGGAAAGAAAGGAAGTGATTCATGGGCAAGACAAGAAACAAGAGTCGAGAGACCAATCTCCCAAGGAGAGAGGAGCACTTGCAACTCTCTGGTTCGAAGGAGAAACTGAGAAACAAGTTTGTTCTCAGTGCAAGAAGATGCTGGTAGAATTTTTAGTCCAAGTTGATAAATGGTGATGTAGAGAATATGAGTGACTATGGAAGTACTTGTTCCAGGCCCCCTTTATTGGTATAGAGAAAATTGTTTGCTAAGTTCATGTGGGAGGAGGAGAGTAACCTCCATCCCTGATTGTCGCTGAGCAAGAAGAAAGAGTCTCTCTTAGAGCATCATGATCTAGCTAGGGAGTGGCCAGTGGTAAATTTGTTTAGCAGTGGTTGTGCCTACAGATGGTTGGAAACAAGCACCCCTTTCAACAGTTGCTTCACGATTATGGTTTTTGATAAGTATTTTAATAATTTGTGTACTGGAATGGAAATGATGATTGAATATACATGTCTATGACTAAATTTTGTATTGAATGATTATTGTAGAAATGATCATTGTTTTTCTTTGAACTCATGCTTTTGAATGATCTTCTATGTGACACATCTTAGAATCTGTAGAGTTATGGGATGTGGGTCTGCAAGAGAGTCAGGGAAAGGTTAACTGAAAGGATTAAGTCCTGCTGACCTCTTGAATTTATCTTCGTGGGAATACTAAGTTAGAACTTGGTAGAAGGAGGGCACCTCCTTCATACCCTTCACTTGTGTGATCGAGGGATCATGCCCATGGTCATAACCAATTCACGATTAAGAGTTAAGCATGTATCCCACCATAATTTTCGGACGACCCATATGACCAAGGTCTAGAAATCCTGAGCTAGGCCCGAAAGGAGCTAAGCCTTTATCTCTTCAGAACTCCAGGAGTTTGGAGCTCCGAGGTGTCATGTCCCTTCCACTTTCAAACTGGTCAAATGAAACTTGTTTCTATGGTTACCCACGAGGTCGACTGAGATGTGGCGATGTTCCTAACTGTGACAGATGGACCTGTCCCACCATTAAACACTAATCCACTTACCAATTGCAAAGTAAGGCAAGCCACGGATCCAAGGGTATTCAGGAATATCCCTGCCCATTGGATATACGTCGAGGTCATTCCAACATTGACTACTTCAGGAGAATAGAGGTCCATGGATCTGGGGAGTCTGTCGAGAACCCCTCTTAACCATCCAATCGACCAGTAGAGGGACTCGCATACAACACTTCGGTGAAGTCCTACTTCTAGAAAACAGGGTTGTCATAATGCCAAAACCCGTGAATTCCAGAGATGAAAATTAATGAGAACCAAGATCTAGGGGCACTTCAGGATTCTCCCTATTCGTTGGATCTATGCCAAGTTCATTCTGGCATTAACCACTCCGGGAGAAAGGGTGTGGTAAGTAAGCGGAACACTCGAACTCCAAATTCACGAAGTGATAAGAGCCATAGATCTGAGGATGTTTTGGGATCTCTTGTGACCATAGATCTAGACCATGGTCAATTAAACACTAACCACTACGAGATCAAGGAGGAAGTCACATAGAGGATCCCTTGAATGTTGAATTTATGAAGAAACAGAGGTCGTAGATCACCGAATCTATGTGGACGCGTCTCGATGGTGAGATCTAAGGGTGTTGGAAGGATATCAGTCTAGAGTGACATGGCACAATGAAATCACCCACGGTGACATGGAACAACATTTGACATGCCATGCTTCACCTGGATTTTTACTTTTTGTAGACCCCATGTTCCCATTAAAACGTGACACGTGTTACCCACTATAGGGGCCACACATTATCTCTTCCTTGTCGCGTGTCACCCCCTAGAAAATGTTCTCTTGGCCTATTGGTGGGAAAAGTACTCAGGACCCACCTGTCCTTGTCTCTACGTTTAACACGCCACTGTGAGCAAGGGTCGACCCTTCGGGATCCCGGGACTTCGGAAATATGGAGGTTTGGAGTGTATTGTTGTAGATAAGCTGAAAGGACTGAAGGCCAGAGCCATGTGGCGATATTTCAGGATCCTTCAAGAGTTTGAGATTTTGGGACTCCAGAGGATAGGAACATTGAAAGAAAAAGGGGCGGTCAACGCTGAAGTGTTGAATGCCAAACTCCCCTCTGGCTTATGTGTTAAACGAGGATCAGGTCCCACCATTGGATTGGATGGTGGATGGACTTCCATAAATGATGTATGAAATTGGGGATGGTATGAATGAGATGGACCCACATGGGCACCACATGGCCCTTGACTAATAATTCCCAAAGAGCTTCGAGAGGCCATAACTTGCAATGTAGAGCTCGGATTTGAGCCTGGTAGCGGTCGTTAGAAAGATATGGTCGAGTACAAGAGGATGGAGACATCAGAAAGAGGATGTGAGAGGATTAAAGTAAGAAATTTGTTTATGCCCCATCCCTACAAAAGGTACTTAGGGGTTGGGTGTGTTACAACCTCACCACAGAGGAACATGATGTTGGAGAATTTTTCCCAAATCCTTCAATGATTGATGAAAATAAGAGTCGCATCTTTGTCAAGAAGTCACTTTGGATATGCTACCCTACTCAAGGTACAATTTAATTTTTATATTCCCATATTTGAAGGTCAGATCGATGCAAATTCTTTGGAAAATTGGTTAAATTTCTAGAGGGTTATTTCTATGTTCACAAATTTTTCGACAAAGAAAAAATCACCTTTGCACTGCTCAAGGCTCCCCCCCATGTCAAACACTGGTGGGAAATTACTGGGAGAAAAATTCCAGAGAGGATTTTGGAATATTTGGGGTCGATCCCACTTCGAATTTTTTTATGGATGTGTTCAAGGAGCAATATTACCCTGTGGGAAACTACGATGACCAGTACATGAGATGGACCATGCTACATCAAAAGTGGGACCAAATAGTGTTGGACTTAACAAATACCTTCTAAACTGTGTGCACCAATATGGGTATCAAATACTCTGAGCGAAATCTAGTTTTGAAATACTGCAGGGCTTTACACAGGTACATACAAACTGAAATGGATTTTTTGGACATCTCATCACTGGGATCCGCTTATAGATATGTTGTCAAAATCGAGAAGAAATTTAAGTAGAAGAACAAGAAGGAATTTGGGTCTGCAAATCTGTGACAACCAAAGCATGGTAAAGGCAGCCCTAACTCATAGAGAATTCAACCTCAATATAGCCAGTCCAAGCCACAGGAAGATAAGGGTAACGAGAAGATGAATAAGGACAATGGGAAGTGGTGCAACTTCCACAAAATTCATTTACACAACACAGATGAATTTCTCTCGAAACATTCATTGGTGGTCAAGCTCAAATAAATAGAGATGAACCCTGACTTAGACTCAAATTCAGACAATAATAAAAGGATACAAATAATTGATGCAAAACCCACTTCTACTATCATGACCACAAAAATCCAACCAGAAGAACCAGAGGATCCTGAGGAGAGGGAGAGCCTTTTCCATTCATAGATGTGGGTGAGGGGGACCCCATTGCATTTTATTGTTGATAGTGGAAGCTATAAGAACCTCATCTTATCAAAAGTAGTGAACCAATTGGATTTTTCAACAAAATCACACCCACAACCATACAACATCGGGTGGATTCGCTAGGGATGGGAGCTTCGTGTCAGTCAATAGTGTCTCCTATCCTACAACATCAAGCCCTTCAAGGATGAGGTACTGTGTGATTTTTCCCCACTGGAAGTCTGTGATGTTCTGTTAGGCCAACCATATATGTGGAAGTGTCATGCTATTTATGAGTCTCGACCATGTAGAATCATTGTTACTCTAGGGGCTCAACTCTACAAGATACCAGAGGTAGTTCTGACTACTATCCTAACAAAAAAGTGTCACAAATTAATCTCTCATACCACAAATTTTATCCTCTTCACAATCTAGTCAGAAGGTGAACAGAAGGACACTACAACCACTACAACCTCAGACCAAGAGCTTTCTATCCAGTAGAAGCAGATTGTAGAAGGGAACAAAAATATCATTGCTTCAAACAAGGGTATTTCCACACTATCCAATCAAGAAAATTTATAACAGATCCCTCCATACACCTCATGTTTCATCTTCACCGACAAAGTCCTCCCATACTTGGGAAGTTCATTTAGCTAGATCAGTATTGTGGACCCTTTGAAATTTTGGATAGAGTGGGACCTGTAGCATATAGACTATCACTCCCTCCCATAGTAAAGGCACATAATTTTTTCCATGTTTCATTACTAAATAAATATGTACATGATTCTATAATTGATTGTTCTATGATTCAGGTGGAACTGAAGGGGGAATTCCTTCCAGAACCATAATGCATAACAGACAAGAAGGAAATCCCACTCAGGAACAGAGCTATTCCGACAAAAACATGTCACAAATTAATCTCTCATACCGCAAAGTTTATCATCTTCACGATCTGGTCAGAAGGTGAAAAAAAGGACACTACAACCACTACAGCCTCAAACCAAGAGATTTCTTTCCAACAAAAACAGATTGTAGAAGGGCACAAAAATATTGTTGCTTCACCTATAGGAGTACTTCCACACTATCCAATCAAGAAAAGTTATAACAGATCCCTTCATACTCCTCATATTTCATCTTCACCAACAGATTCCTCCCACACTAAGGAATATCATGCATCACCTTGGTATTGTGGACCCTTTGAAATTTTGGATAGATTGGGACCTGTAGAATATAGACTAGCACTCGCTCCCACAATGAAGGCACATAATGTTTTCCATGTTTCGTTACTGAGAAATATGTACATGATTCTATAATTGATTGGTCTATGATTCAAGTGGAACCAGAGGGAGAATTCCTACCAGAACCACAATGCATAATAGACAGGAAGGAAATCCCACTCAGGAACATAACCATTGCACAAGTCAATGTGCAGTGGAAACACTTTGGTCCAGATAAATCTACATGGAAAATGGAGGATGCCATGAAACAAGAATACCCATTTTTGTTTTCTTCTGTACATACATAACACATCGGAAGGTAGAACATCAAGGTCAATGTTCCTTTAAGGGGGAGGGGATTGTAATACCCTTGTTTCCCCCAACTTGTAAATATAACTATAAATTTCCAAAAGACTATGGCAGACTGAATATGTGTGAATGTTGGATTTGATGAACCTTTTTTTATTAAAGGTAATGTATGTATTTCTGTTATTAATTAAAATGGATAGTGTTTCATAGTTTTTGAAAAGGGGGTTTTCCAAAATATACCATGATGCTATGAGAGAGATGGTGAGGGGAACCAGAAATGGTTGATATGATCCCCACCAAAATAGTACCTTACTGGATTTAATTGCTCAGACCCAGAACAATCCTCTGAAGCAGAAATGAATTACCATTCAGACTGGTAGTTTGAAAGGCCCTCCTCAAAAGTTAATGAGGAGATGGGGAAAAGTACCCATCGACAAGTCTTCTATACCCGACCACAAGTTGTGGATTTAGACCCATGAAATCTTGTTGAGTAAGGAAATAAATGAAGTGATTCATGGGAAAAGGCAGACCGATGAGAAAGAAGAGTCGAGATACCAATCTCCCAAAGAGATAGGAGCACCTGCAGCTCTTTGGTTTGAAGGAGAAACTGATAAACAAGTTTTTTCTGTCACACAAAGATGTTGGCAACATTTTTAGTCCAAGTTGATAAACAGGGCTGCAAAGAAGATGAGTGAATGTGGAAGTATTCATTGCAGGCCTCTTGCTTGGTACAAAGAAAAATGTTTTCTAAGCTCATGTGGGAGGAGGAGAGTAAACTCCATCCCTGATTGTCATTGAGAAAGAAGAAAGAGTCTCTCTGAGAGCATCATGATCTAGGTAGGGGGTGTCCAACGGTAAATCCATTCAGGAGTGGTTCTGCCTACGGTTGGGTGGAAACAAGCACCCCTTTCAACACTCGGTTCACGATTTTGTATTTTGATAAATATTTTCATACTCTGTGTACTGGAATGGAAATGATGATTGAATATACATGTTTATGACTAAATTATGTATTGAATGATTAAGGTAGAAATTATCATTGTTTTTCTGTGAACCCATGCTTTTGACTGATATTTTGTGTGACCCAGCTTAGCAGCTAGAGAGTTATGGGACATGGGTCTGCAAAAGAGTCAAGCTAGGGTTAACTGGAAGGATTAAGTCTTGTCGACCTCTCAAATTTATCTTCGCAGGAATACTAAGTTCGAACTCGGTAGAAGGAGGGAGCCTCCTTGAAACCCTTCACCTGTGTGACCGAGGGCTCATGCCCATGGCTGTAACCAATTCATAGTTAAGAGTTAAGCATGTATCCCACGAGAATTTTTGGAGGACCCATATGACCAAGGTCTGGGAATCCTGCACTAGGCCCGAAAGGAGATAAGCCTTTCTCTCTTCGGAACTACGGGAGTTCAGATATCTGGGGTTTCATGACCCTTCCACTTTCAAATCGATTAAAGGAAACCTATTGCTATGGTTACCCACGAGGTCAAACGAAATGTGGCGGTGTTCCTAATCATGACAGATGGACCTGTCCCACCGTTAAACACTAAACCACTTACCAATCGTGAAGTAACATGGGCCACAGATATAAGGGTATTAGGGAGTATCCCTGGTCGTTGGATCTACGTCGAGGTCAATCCAACATTGACTACTTCAGGAGAATAAAGGTGTCATAGCAACAAATTCCCTGAATGTCGGATTTGTGAATTAAAGTGAGCCGTGGATCTGGGGATTCCGTCGAAAACCCCTCTTAACCGTCTGATCGACCAGTAGAGGTACTCGTGTACAACACTTCAGTGATGCCCTACTTCGGGAGAACGTGGATGTCATAACGCCAAAACCCCTGAATGTCATAGCTGCAAATTAATGAGAACCATAGATCTAGGGATGCTTCAGGATCCTCCCTGGCCTTTGGATCTATGCCAAGTTCAATCCAGCGTTGACCACTCTGGGAGAAAGTGGGTGGTAAGAGAGTGGAAAAACCGAACATTTAATTCATGAAGTGATAAGACTCATAGATATAAGGACGTTTCGGGATCTCATGTGACCTTAGATATAGACCATGGTCAGCCCGACACTGACCACTCCGGGAGAAAGGAGGAAGTCACACAGTGGATCCCTTGAATGTTGAAGTTACAAAGTAACGGTGGCCATAGATCACCGTATCTACATGGAAGTGTCTCGACAATGAGATCTAAGGGTGTTGGAAGGCTATCAGTCCAGAGTGACGTGGCACACTGACGTAACCCACGGTGACATGGACCCACGTTTGGTGTGCCACGTGTCACATAGATTTTTACTTTTCGCAGACCCTATGTGCCCATTAAAAAGTGACACGTGTTACCCACGGTAGGGGCAATGCATCATCTCTATCTTGTCGTGTGTCACCCCTTGGAAAATATTAGCTTGGCCTATTGGCGGGTGGAGTACTCGAGACCCACCTGTCCTTGCCTCTACATTTAACACACCACTATGAGTAAGGGTGGACCCTTCGGGATTTCGAGACTTCAAAAATATGGATGTTTGGAGTGTAGTGTCGTATATAAGATGAAAGGACTAAAGGACAGAACCATGTGGTGATATTTCGAGCTCCTTTGAGAGTTCAGGATTTTGGGACTCTGAAGGAAAGGAACATCGAAAGAAAAAGGGGCGGTCAGTGCCGAACGTCGAACTCCCCTTTTTCTTATGTGTTAAACAAGGATCAAGTCCTTTCGTTGGATTTGATGGTGGATGGAATTCCTCCATGGATGTAGGAACTTGGGGATGGTATTAATGAGATGGAACGACATGGGCGCCAGATGGCCCTTGACTAATAAATCCTGAAGAGCTTCGGGAGGCCATAACTTTCAATTCAGAGCTCATATTTGAGCCTGGTAGTAGTCGTTAGAAATATACGATCAAGTAAAAGAGGATGTGAGATGATTAAAGTAAGCAAAATTTGGATGCCCCATCCCTAAAAAGGGTACTTAAGGGTCAGGTGTGTTACACCCTCACGCAACAGAGGAACGAGATGTTGGAGAATTTTTCCTAAATCCTTGAATGATTGTTGACAGTAGCATACACATATTTGTCAAGCAATCACTTTCGAGATGCTACCCCACTCAAGGTACAAGTTAATTTTAATATTCCCATATTTGAAGGTCATATCGATGCAGATTCTTTGGAAAATTGGTTAAATTTTATAGAGGGTTATTTCTATGTTCACATTTTTTTCGACAGAGAAAAAATCACCTTTTCATTTCTCAAGGATCCCCCCCATGTCAAATATTGGTGGGAAACTTACTAGGAGAAAAATTTCAGAGATGATTTTGGAATATTTGGGGTCGAGCCGACTTCAGATTTTTTTATGGATGTGATCAAGGAGCAATATTACCCTATGGGAAACTATGATGATCATTACATGAGATGGACCATGCTGCATCAAAAGCAGGATCAAATAGTGTTGGAGTTCACAAATACCTTCTAAACCGTGTGCACCAAGCTAGGTATCAAAGACTCTGAGTGGAATTTGGTTCTAAAATACCACAGGGCTCTACACAGGTAATTACAAACCGAAATGGAGTTTATGGACATCTCATCACTGGGAGCTGCTTATAGATATGTTGTCAAAATCGAGCGGAAATTTATGCAACAAAACCAAAAGGAATTTGGGTCTGCAAATCCATGACAACCAAAGCATGGTAAAGGCAACCCTAACTCACAGAGAATTCAACCTCAAGATAGCCATTCCAAACCACAGGAAAATAATGGTAACGGGAAGACAAATAAGTACAATGGGAAGTGATGTGAGTTCCACAAAATTCCTTTTCACAACACCAATGGATTTCGCTCGAAACATTCATTGGTGGCCAAGATCAAATAAACAAAGATGATCCCTGACTCGGACTCAATTTCAGACAATAATAAAATGATACAAATAATTAATGCAAAAACCACTTCTACTATCATGACTGCAACAATCCAACCAGAAGAACAAGAGGATCCTGAGGAGGGTGAGCACCTTTTCCATTCACAGATGTTGGTGAGGGGGACCCCATTGCATTTTATTGTTGATAGTGGAAGCTAGAAGAACCTCATATCATCAAAGGTAGTGAACCAGTTGGATTTTTTAAGAACACTACACCCACAACCATACAACATCAGGTAGTTTCGCTAGGTATGGGATCCTCATGTCAGCCAACAGTGTCGCATGTCCTATGACATAAAGCCCTTCAAAGATGAGGTATTGTGTGATTTTTCCCCATTGGAAGTATGTGATGTTTTGTTAGGCCAACCATATATGTGGAAGCATCATGCTATTTATGATTCTTGACCCCATAGCATAATTGTTACTCTGAGGGGGTCAACTATACAGGATACCAGAGGTAGTTCTAACTACTATACCGACAAAAAAGTGTCACAAATTAATCTCTCATACCGCAAAGTTTAGCCTCTTCATGATCTGGTCAAAAGGTGAACATAAGGACACTAAAACCACTATAGCCTCAGACAAAGAAATTTCTATCCAGCAGAAGCATATTGTAGAAGGGAACAAAAATATTTTTTCTTCACCTACGGGAGTACTTCCACACTATCCAATCAAGCAAAGTTATAACAGATCCCTTCATAGTCCTCATGTTGCATCTTCACCGAAAGAGTCCTCCCACAATCGGGAATATCATGAATCTTGATCGGTTGAATGAATCCAACCCCTCCAACAACATGTTCATAACATCCTTCAACAAGCTAAGCAAGACAACTTCTGTAGCAAGGCAAGCAGCTCACCAAGGTGAAAATTCAACAAAATATTCCCCATCTCCCGTGGGAACTTGATGCAATGGGGACCATTGCTTCCTAAGTGGGAAGTATTGATTCATATGCATATCAGTGGCCACCCACCTATTCCACTAGCTCAAAACATGGGTTTCCACCTTTGCATTTTTTCTACGATTTTTCGGGTCCTGAACTTTCAAGGCCGTTTTGAGTCCCTAAATGACGTTTTTTGGGAATGAAAGTGCCCATTTGTTTTAAATAGGAATGGTATGGGATGAATAGAATATGTACTCCTCAGCTAGAAATTTATGACGAGGTATAGAATGCCTCTAACGTAGATCGTATGCAAAAGTTATGCCCTTGGGAAGTTGAAGTATCAATTACCCCCATCGGGGCCCACAAACCTTTTGGCATTTCATCTTTAGAGGTTAGGGTTTTGTATTTTATTTATGTTAAAAAAGGAATTTGGAACTTCATTTTAAACATCATCATCTTCTTGTGAAAAAGTGTATCCATCACATCTCTTCTTAGAGATAAGTTGCCACCATTCTAGTGAGTCATCCACTTTGTAATTTTACAATTTTTGTACATTCTCTCATTAATAAAAATTGTGTTACTATATCTCTATGTTTATTTCAATATATATGTATATTTCATTATTATATCTCTTCCTTCATTTCATTCTCAAAATCATCTGGATCAGTGGTTTTAGAGAAGGCTACTCCTTTTCATTTCTTAGTGCATGTCCCCGACGATGTCAGGGTATAGAGAGTTGGGTCTCGAGCTAGTTTCTCTTGAGGACAACCTATCTCTCCATCCCAAGAGGCCTCCCATGGTAGAATAGAAGAGGACCAAGGGAGAATAATATCCCATCAATTTGTTTCTCATTGAAGCCTTCACGCAACAGAGGAACCATATGTTGGAGAATTTTTCCCAAATCCTTCAACGATTACCGACAATAATAGGCGCGTCTTCATCAAGCAGTATCTTTGGAGATGCTACCCCATTCAAGGTACACGTTCATTTTTATATTCATGTATTTGAAGTTCATATCGATGTGGATGCTTTGGGAAAATGGTTAAATTTTCTAGAGGGTTATTTCTCTGTTCACAATTTTTCCGACAGCGAAAAAATAACCCTTGTGCTCCTCAAGGCTCCCCCCCCCCATGTCAAACATTGGTGGGAAACTTACTGGGAGAAAAATTCCACATAGGATTCTAAATTATTTGGGGCCAAGCCCACTTGGGATTTTTCTATGTATGTGGTCAAGGAGCAATATTACCATGTGGGAAACTATGATGAATAGTACATGAGATGGACCATGTTGCATCAAAAGTGAGACCAAACAATGTTGAAGTTCACAAATACCTTCTATAACTTGTGCACCAAGATAGGTATCAAATTATCTGAGCGACATCTAGTTCTGAAATACTATGGGGCTCTACACAGGAATATACAAACCAAAATGGAAATTATCAACATCTCATCACTGAGAGTCACCTATAGATACGCTGTCAAAATTAAGTAGAAATTTAAGCAGTAGAACAAGAGAGAATTTGGGTCTGCAAATCTGCAAAAACCAAAGAAAGGTAAAGGAAACCCTAACTCTTAGAGAATTCAACCTCAAGACAACCAGTCTAAGCCATATGAAAAGAAGGGTAATGGGAAGATGAAGAAGGGCACCGGGAAGTGGTGTGAATTCCACAAAATCCCTTGGCACAACACCGATGAATTTCACTCGAAACAGTCATTGGTGGTCGGCTCAAAGAAACAAAGTTGAGCCCCGAATTGGACTCTGATTCAGACAATAATAAAAGGAGACAGATAATTGATGCAAAACCCATTTCTATTGTTACGACCGCAAAAATCCAACCAGAAGAAACAGAGGATCCTAAGGAGGGGGGTCAGGTCACATTTTCCATTCACATATGTGGGTGAGTGGACCCCGTTGAATTTATTTTTTGATAGTGAAATATGTTGGACAACTAAGAGGGGGGGTGAATCAATTATTACTGTGCTTAAACAATTATATCCATTTTTAAAGTCATTACATAACTCTTAATGATGATCACAATAATGAAAGGAAGTAAACAATAGAAAATTCAGCATCATTCACGCACATGAAATACACAGAGACAAATATTTCCTGAGGAAACCCATAAAGGGTAAAAACCTCTTCTTCTTTATATGATAAGTAATCTTTACATTCTGTACATTATCATACTTATGAGATCCAACTCATTGTGAGGCTACAACCTCTATTTTGAAAGCTTCGACTTCTTGAGAGCACCAACTCTTTGTTTTCTCTAGCACCTACTATAAGGAAGCACCTACTCCCTAAGTGTTCCAACACCAACTGGATGGAAACACCAACTTCCAATCACACAGGCACCAACCTGTATAGTAGAGAACAACAGTTCTCCCTTGCACCTCCCAACCACCCTGAAATATAAAACATTTATTTCTCTGAATTTATTACAGTGATTCAATAGTTGTCATTGGCTTACCAGGCTTATCATTGTTCTACTATGCTGCTATGATCTGCCTGCATGAATGTCTTCCTGTTTTCATCCTCTTCATCTTTCTAATCTTCTCCTCTATCTCAACATGCACACCTCGAATTTCTCTTCTTCTCATAGATATGCATCTCTGTTCTTTTTCTTCTTCTATGCTTCAGCTCCTGCACCTCATGCTTCTACATGCATGCATCACTCACAACAACAATAAATTCTTCTCTGTTATGCATTTTCTTTTATACGCGTTGTGCATATTCTTCATCCCAGCACGCAATGCTTCTACATGCTCATCCATAACCATCATTCTCCCTCCTCATATATTCGTTGCAACTCGTCACTTCCACGACTTCACTTCCTCGAGCCTCAACAACCTCTCTCTATTCTGCATGTTCTTTATGTGTCCAAACCTCTGCCTGATCATCATCACCATTCTTCAGCTTCTTTGGCGGTTATCCCCATGTGATCATCATCACTAGGAGTTATATTGAGATTCCTTAGTTGACTGTAATAGTCTTCAACCCACTTTCGTCTATCAACCGACTTTATGATGAGTCTTCAATCCACTGACAAATGTCTCAAGGTTCTTTGTCATCTCTGTCTATTATCACATGATCATGTATTTCACAAAATGCGCATTTCATTAAATAACAGGCTGATCTAGAAGGCCAGTATTCGCGCGATGAGATCAACGGTCGAGATTCAATTCTGGACCCCCCTTGTCGTTCTTCCTTTAATGTGGGGGGGGGGTCCGAAATGGAGCGTGCATGTTTGGACGATCGTGATTTAAGAGCCTAGATGTACGGCTGAGGTTCAATTCTAGACCCCCTCCACCTTTCTGTATTTAACGGGAGGGGGGGGGGTCCGGAATGGAGTGGTTTTGTATGGACCCATCCACAAACCTCTTCCTGCTTCCTCCATTTACCGCCTTCGCCTGCTTGTGTCAGGTGTCTTCCACCCAGTCTCTCTCCTTCCCCTATCACATCACAACACCACAGCCTGTGACCACTCGCTGACATGGCATGAACCATGTGGTTGCCATGTTCACCTCCTGGATCTGACAGTATGGATTCGTCCATGATCCAACAACTAGGACTATATCGCAACTTCTCATATCACGAGTTCAAGGAGCTAGAGAACATGACATGTTTCGACACTCTAAGTCAGGATCCCCGATATGGCGATATTCCACTCACCACATGTCCTATTCATCCAACGCTTCATAATCTACCTCGATCCAATGGTTCAGATCATTTCGTTATTTCGCGTTTCACAAGTTGGAAGGGTAGAGAACTTCGTGCCTTTGACCTTTCAGTCAGCGAAATGACAATCTCTCACCATGTGTCCTCTGGCTTCAACAACCTGGATCATTTCGCAATCTCACATATCGCAAGTTCGAGAGGTTAAAGAACCTATTTTCTTTGACTTTCCAGTCAGCGAAATGTTGATCTATGACCACGTGTCCTGCCCGAAGATGGACGGTCCTCCTGCTTTCGATATTTTGTAAACCTGCTTCTCCTTTCACTTAAAAGAATGTCCAGGTTATCCCAGATCCAATGATGGTCAGACCCCATGCTTGGATCTAATGCTCGAGATCTATCCTCCATATGTGCACTCCTCCTGTCTGAACTTACGATGTCTTCTGAGCTTGTTTTCCATTGTTGTTCTATCCATCGTTGTTCTTTCCATCAATGAAAATCTCACTCCCAACTGTAAACTTGCCAATAATCTCCCCCTTTGGCATTGATGGAAACCTTGAATGGTTGCACTAATCTATTTGGACCTACAGCTATAGCATCCGGTCTAGACCATTCCTTTTCTCCCCCTTTAACATCAATGTCAAAGAAAACATGTTCCCCCTGAGCTATTGCAGTACTCGTCGGAGGTATCAGATATTCAACCAAGACATACTCCCCCTAATAGGATGGAATCTCTTAGGTGTGAGACGGGATGACACCCAGCTTATGATGGAGATATTCAAATGGTGTTTTGGCTAGGGGTTTAGTAAATATATCTGCAATTTGTTCTGTGGTTGGAATGTAATGAACCTGAACCATCTGATTGGTGACCTTCTCTCTCAGAAAATGGTATTTTATGGGAATATGCTTGGTCTTGGAGTGAAGTATAGTATTCTTGAACACACTTATGGCACTAGTGTTATCACAATGAATTGGGATCGATGTAGTATATTTGACCTCCAAGTCAGCAAGTGTCTGAATCATCCATAATACTTGAGTGCAACAACTAGCAACAACAATGTATTCTACCTCTGTAGTTGATAAAGAAATGGAACCTTGTTTTTTTCTCAACCATGCTACTAGATAATCTCCTAAGAAGAATGCACCTCCACTCGTGATTTTCCTTTCATCCATGCAGTTAGCCCAATCAGCATCTGAGTAGACTGATAATTTAAAATTCTAATTCTTAGTATACCATAGGCCATAGTTCATTGATTCTATCAAATATCTGAATATCCTTTTGACAGCTAGCAAATGACTCTGTTTAGGTGCAGACTGATATCTTCCTACCATTCCAACAACACACATTATGTCTGGACGAGATGTTGTGATGTACAACAGGCTTCCTATCATTGACCTATATGAACTTTGATCAACATCAGGTGAGTCATCATCCTTTCTTAATCTACATCCAGTAACCATAGGTGTTCCCACATGTTTAGAATCTTCCATTTGAAACCTTTTCAACATTTCTCTTAGATATTTTTCTTGAGAAATGAACATTCCTTCAAACCTTTAAGTAATTTGCACACCAAGAAAAAATGACAGTTCACCTATCATAGACATTTCAAACTCAGACTCCATGGCAGAAGAAAACCATTGTACCAATGAGTCCTTATTACATCCAAAGATGATGTCATCTGCATAGACCAACACGATGAGAAAATCATTACCATCTATTTTGATATATAGATTGTTGTCAAATTTTCCTCTCTTGAACCCTTGTTATCGGATTAATCAGTAGGTGCGGACACTAACAGATCTCCCTAGATCCACCTGGATCTAGAACAAAACAGGACAGGACATGACTCTTTCCCTAAGTTTTGACCATTGAATTAACTAGGAGTA
This sequence comes from Picea engelmannii, assembly GCA_009831015.1. Taxonomy (NCBI): domain Eukaryota; kingdom Viridiplantae; phylum Streptophyta; class Pinopsida; order Pinales; family Pinaceae; genus Picea; species Picea engelmannii. The sequence continues at coordinate 251,661 of ML788567.1, read as the reverse complement.
AGGGATGAATAACATACCTTATTATCGCTTCCTAGGGTCTTTGTTGATCCCGCTTCACTCCGATGCTCTCGTGAAGTCAAGCCCAAGACAACACAAACCAACCAAAGTGAAGATAGCACAATATATTCAATTGTCAACTTATGTGTATGATCAAGGAATTACACAAGAAAGTGGAAATAACTTTATGGGAAAGGGACATGCCACTGTATCATATTAATTGAAAGTAAAGATTACAACCTGATAGCCTTGATGTCTCAAGTTTCCTTTCGATGGCTCTTGGCTCCAACACACACACTTGCTCAATCCTTGCATGAAGAAGATCAAATCCTCTTGATAGACTTTGCTAGAGTCTCCAAGCTATTGTGCAAGCTAAGTCCTTCACACAATTCTTTCACCAATTCTCTAATGAATCTTGCTTAACCTTTTCCATGAGAATTCTCTCAATATATAGGAGAGAAAAAGATAGTTACTTGGATAAGAATGATCCCAAAATATCAGCGAATCCAGCACAAGGATAACCATTCGAATGCCAACCCATCCTTCTAGAAGATTCCCTTCTAGAAACATCGAGAATTCCTCTTTTTCCATGCTTTAAAATGAGTTCGCACCCTGGCTATTCAACACAGTGTGAGAAGTTCGCACCTTGTCTTAAAGAAACCTGCGAGAATGGGTCATTCTCGCACCCAAATATATTAGCAGCCTGCGAACCTTCTTCAAAAATGAGTTTTCTGGGAAGAGATGAAAGTAACTTTTCTCAGGAGAAAGTTCTTATGGAGAGCCTGAGTACACCATCATCAATACATCATCATGACGACCAAAATCATGGGTAACAGATTGCCCCCCAAAGTATGAGGTTGGAATCGGTGACAGCCGAAAGACTTTGTAAACTGCATGTGTGTGTTGGTAACCAAGAGCACACCTAATCGGAAACCTGCGAACAACAAAACATATGCATAATATCATATATACCAATTCTGAGGTAGGCATTCCCATACTCAGATCATAGACTGATTACAATTGTAGACCTGGGTCATGGCCACCAATCATACACTGTGGATCCACACCGTCAAAATATAGCATAGCCACTAGGAATACACTGTGGATCTATGAGAAAATATTCAAATTGAGATGACATAGCCACGAGACATACACAGTGGATCTATGTGTCACAGATTATACATACTCCATCGCAACCTGGGCAAAGACATGATATCCAGGGTCTTCAATCTCATCACCCAAAGTACGAATCTAACCATGTGATTACATGTGTTGAAGTCGAACATGGCAGAAACCACTTTATTACCGATCATTGATGAAACTGTTAACAAGTGCGAGGGAAATCACCATTGATGTCATTGACTCCCAAGGTACTCTAGTACAATCCATCGAGTGTGAATGAATGAGTTGAAGTCGAACATCCGATAGAATCTTTCGATCAGGGGTCAATGATGTAAACCCACTGTCGAAAGAGAGGAAACTTGCCATTGAGGCATGCAAGCTCCAAGGTACCATAGAATTTCTAAGTCTTGATTCCGGATAATGAGCTGAAGTTGACGAAACAAAAATCGTCACAGGAGGGCCTTGATGTATCCCTCATCAATGGCACGAAATGAGTAACAGATTTTGAAGGTGAAACAGAGTATGATATAAATTGAACTGGACACAGGGAAGGCCGACACAGAGATAATGGACAACTACAGATGGCCAACTGAATATAGGTTTCAGATGGACTTCTCTTGAACATATGAACAACACGACCAATGATTTGGCAGCATTGACTCAAAGACGACACAGGGAACGACCTTGTAGCAAATCGAATGAGAGGCAAATGGATTTCCCAAACCGGCTTCAAATGATGAATAGGGGTGTCATGTTCAAGAGCGACACTTACTGCCAATCAATACGAAGATGAAAACATATCCCTTTCCCATATTTTTCCCCCACCATTTCTGGCGAGTACCTCTTTATTTTTATGCAAGCTTGAGGAGGATAACATATGCTTGTTGATATAAGCTTATCCTTCAGATAAGTCCGTCAAAGTATGTTTAACGAACCCTAAGAAGGAGTGGTTTGGTCCCATTACGGGTCTGTCTATGTTTGTTTAACGAGTCCAAAGATAGAAAACTCGAAGGTTTTCATGATTATAGAGTCTGGAAAAACACTTAAAAGAGAACTCTCTCAGTTCCTTTTTCATAAAATAGTCCGATGAGATCGAAAAAGAGATAAATTATCGTTCACCAAATGATTTCTTCAAATACTTTATCGAGCGTGAAAATAGAAAGGTCGCTCGACTATCTTTTCATGTTTAGAGAGTCTGAAAAGAGCTTAAAGAGGACTCCAGGGGGGTTCCTTTTTCGTATATCCTTGTTGAGCCTGAAAAAGTGATAAAAGTATGCTCAATCGCGTTCTCATGTATTTTCGAGTGCAAGAACGGACAAAGACCAGGCTCGAGGTTTTATACAAAAACCATAAAAAAAAATCGAAACATGTGATGGAAAAAGAAAAATTATGTCTGCATCCCGGTACATGACCATCAAAGTCGTTACACCTACAAAAGTTACACTCAACAGGGCATTAGGAATTAGGGTTTGATCAATAAATAATTATTAAAAAACCAAATAATATGGTAAAAGTAAATAAAAAGGAGTAAAACTCTTTTTTACCATATCATTTTCACTTTTCACTATTTGAGCCCAAAAACCCCTCTTTTACCCTCGAAGTTCGACGTCAGATTGCAGGAGTTACGAGTGTCCATTCAACGATCCATCAGCAACAGTGAGGTAGGCTCTTTGTCCTTTACTTTTTCATGGTTTAATTTTACATTTCCATTGGTTAAAAATTCATTTTTAAGTTGATTTTGCAAGCCCTACTTGCGTGCTGCCATTCTCGCAGGTGGACTACACGGGACCTGCGAGAATGGGGCATTCTCGCAGGTGACCCTAAAGCCGTCTGCGAGGTTCTCACAATGTGCCCAAAGGGCACCTGCGAGAACTGCAAAGCTCAATTTTTTTTTTAATTTTACTCAATGAAAAAAGAACCAATCAATGAATGGAGTTGCTAATCTTCCTTTTGTGCTTCTTATGCAGGTAATTAGCCATCAAAATGGTTCTTGAATGGCACGAAAGAGAGAATGAAGAAGACAATGCTATTGCCGCAAATCATCCACCCAATATTGTTGCTTTGAGAAACTGTGGCCTCCTGAAGTACTTTCGCATCCCGGGCATGAGGGCCCAAGTTAGGTTATTAGAGTACTTGGTGCATATGTGGGACCCTGATCAACAGGTATTTCATGTGGGGGTCCACACACTGTCTCTATATATTGAAGACATTTATTTCTTGACTGGATTGTCACAGCGTGGGCACTATGTGAGCCTGACTGGTAGCAGAGGTGGTGGGTTTCCCATGAGCGAGTACTGCCGCATACATTCTGTTCCTGAGGCTGAGAGGAAGAAAGGGAAGGTCATTATTTGTGGGGTACGGGATGTGACCCTCCGTACTATCTTGTTTACCATATCTCGGATGGCAGGGAGTTCTGCTCCTCACATGGCATTACAGAGCTACTTCCAGTATGCTATAGAGTGTACTGAACCTCAGATGTTCAACTGGGCAGATGTTGTGCTTCGTAGTATGAAAAAGAAATTAACCAAATGCAGACGAGGCGACCTGAAGCAATTTGGGTACGGTTCTTTGTTGGTGTCCTTCTTCCTTGAGAGGGTTCTTGTACTAGGTTGCAGATTGATTGGCGTTTGTCGGCTCCTACAAAGCCAAGAATGCTGAGATGGTGTCAGCTGATGGCCCAGCACGTAGCTGGACCTATCATCAAGTATGATGATACCTTCTTTGTCTGGCTTCAATCATAGATGTTGATGGTGGACGATTATGCTTATGCCAGGTTGGATTTCCGAGGAGATCCGGACTTAGATTTTCCAGAGGATGTTCAGTGGGGGGAACTTGGTAAGAAGTACACATATTTTTTCCTTTTTAAAATGTTTTTATGAATTTTAATCATATTCAAATGTTTTTTATACGTTCGTCCAAAGTATAAATACAAAATTCATTTTTGATGACACAGATGTTGGACCTTATCGACCTCCTGGTACTTCTCCCATTCAGCAGCGAGGAGAGGTAGCGCCAGCGCCACAATATGTCGAAGATTATCAGACAGTGGAACAGAACCTAGAGGGCTTAACCATAGATATTCCAGACATGTCTCTGGAAGAGCTTCCACGACGCGATCAGCGTCATATAGTGGGGGTGTCAGGGTCCATGGGTCAATTGCTCCGTAAGGTTGCTCAGGCAGTCGTGTGTTACCGTGAACGTCATCCATGACGTCATTTTTTGTAGAAGCTATGAGCTTCAGATTTTGACATTTTGGTCTTCGGACAACACTTTTTGTAAAAAACTCTTTTGATCGTTATATATACAGACGGCTTCTACCGGTTTATCATGTGTTGTGTGAACATTGATGTGATTGATTTTATAAATGATTCAAATGTCTGTCTAACACATAGTTAGCCAATGCATCTGTTAATGTATTTAAACATCTAGGAATATGTTGATATTCGATATAATCAAAAGAACGTTCCAAGAGGCGAATTCACAAATACAACCGTAACGAAGTAGGACTTCGAATAGTATAGACATTACTTAACTGTAGTACTACAAGCTGTGAATCGAGTCGCACAACCAAATGATGAATTCCAAGCAAGATAGAATCAACCAATAATTCAATAATGGCGTTATACTCTGCAATGTTGTTGGTCGCACGGCCGAGACACACACCTCGTAAGGAGACAAGTTCGTTTGTAGGGGTGTTAATTGCCCACGCAGCAGAAGCAAGGTTCAGAGTACTATGGCTAGCGCCATCAGCGAAGCCAATGTAGGGTAGAGAAAACTCCGACATCTGGAAATCAAACACAACGTCACATAAGGGCAAAAACGAAATAACAACAAAAGCAAGTTATAGTAACACACAAGAAGTATGATACAATAAAAATACAAGTACTTGTGCACAGATGAATTCATGCATAGTACTTCTTCAAGTACAACCCATTCCTGGGTTCACTCAAAGGGATACCATCGTAATCTACCAACTCATAAGCTCCTTTTTCCAAAACTCGTCGAATGATATAAGGACCTCGCCACATGGCTTCGAATTTCCCAGCTCCTAACATATCTCGATCTTGTTCATAAATAAGAACAAGATCACCTTCAGAGAAAATGTGAGGCTTAACATGCTTGTCGTATTGGGCCTTGACACGCTTTTTTTGAGCTGCGATGACTAGGGTGGCATCACGTTGAGTTTCATCTAATCGCATAAGATACAATAGACGTTCTTCCTCACAGAAGTATTGGGTAGGAGTTCAACAACTAGTTTTAAAGAGGGTATCTCGCATTCAATCGGGAGAATGGCTTCCACACCATAGACTAACCGGAAAGGTGTAAACCCAGTAGTGGACTTGACAGATGTCTGGTACGCCCACAATGCCGAAAAAAACATTGTATGCCAACTTGTTTTATGAATCCCTATCATTCATCGGAGCATAGTTATGAGAACTTTGTTAATCACTTCAACTTGGCCATTAGCTTGTGGGTAATAGGGCGTTGAGTTATCATGGCGAAGACCCAACGTTTCAGTAAGTTCGGACATCATAAAATTCCTAAAGTGGCTACCGTGATCAATGACGATAGCTTGGGGAACACCAAAACGAGCTATGACGTGATTAAAAAGGAACAATGTTGCAGTCTTTCTAGTGTTGTCAAATGTCGGCATCGCCTCAGCCCATTTCATAAAGTAATCGATGGCTACAACAATGTAACCATGCCCCCCGACCGAGTGAGGGTGACATGTCATGAAATCGATGCCCCATTTCGCAAAGGGACCAACTAAGACCACAGGGTGAAGAGGAGCAGGATGTGACCGTATCTTATTGTTATAGGTTTGGAAAGCATGGCATTTTTTAATGGTAATGATGCAGTTGTTAAATAAGGAATGCCAAAAATACCCTGCTCATAAGATCTTCTGGGCAGTAGCATACCCAGACATATGACCACCACAGGCTCCAGAATGGTAGTCATTCAGAGCTTTCTCAGCTTCGTCAAACGTTAGACAACGTTGAAAAATAGAGTCAATCCCCCGACGATAAAGAGTATCCCCGAGGATAATGTATTGACGAGCTTGGTATCGTATTCGACGTCGCTCAATACTGGACAAAGTTGGCCAGAAAGTATGGGTTTGGAGATATATAATGATATCACCATACCAAAGATCATCAATGCTAATAAGGAAAAGAGATTCATGAGGTAATGAATCAGCTGCTACATTTTCCGTTGCAGAATGGGGAAAGTCGCATATCAACTCAGCAAAGACTAAGGACTTCTTCGACTTGGCACATTCAAATTCCAAATCAAACTCCTGGAGTATCACAATCCATTTGGAGTACTTGCCCCCTAGCAATTGACGGGTGAGAATGTGTTGCATAGGGTTGCAATGAGAAATCGCTGTAGTCTTGCGTGAGAGGATATAATGCTGAAAGCATTGAACGGCTTGAACAGCAGCCAAGGCCAGTTTCTCGACATGTAAATACTTGATTTCAGTAGGCGTTAGACTTCGACTCAAGTAGTAGATAACATGTTCATCGTGAGCATCATCCTCTTGGACGAGAACCATGCCAATGGTGTAATCCAAGGCAGCAAGGTAAAGGAAATAATCACGACTGTAATCGGGGGGAAAGAGAAGCGGAGCTCACGTTAGGGACAACTTCAAAGCTTCAAAAGCATTGTTGGCAATGGTATCCCAGACAAATTATGAATCCTTTTTTAATAGTCGCGTAAATCCACGAGTTATCTCGGCATAATTTGGGATAAAACGACGAAGAAAGTTTTCTTTCCCCTGCAAACTTTGTAACTGGTGAAGAGTAGAAGGAGGAGGGAGATTAAGGATTGCCTCAACCTTTAAAGGATCCACCTTGATCCCTTGATGCGAAACAATAAAACCTAGAAGACGACCGGATTCCACGCAAAAAATGCACTTATGAGGATTTAAACGTATACGATAGAACCGACAGCGAACGAAAATGGCGTGGAGGTGGGTTGGGTGATCGACTCAGTGCATTGAATGAGAAGCTAAATCATCCAAATATGGTTGAACGATGTGATTAATATCATGGAAATCATAAGACATAGCACGTTGAAACGTTGCGCCAACGTTCTTGAGACCGAAAGGAAGTTTTCGATAGGAAAAAGTACCCCAAGGACAAATAAAAGCAGTCTTATGTTCATCCTCGGGAAGAATGTTGATTTGATTATACCCGGAGAAACCATCCATGAGGGAGAAGATTTCACTTCCGGTGCAATCATCAACAATCTGATCGACAAAGGGGGTAGGAAAGTTGTCTTTGGGACAAGCCTTGTTGATATCCCTATAATCAACGCATACATGAATAGTGCCTTGTTTCTTGTCAATCGAGACAAGATTGGAAACCCAGTTTGTGAGAGCCACCAGATAAATAAAGTCGGCTTTAAGAAGTTTCTCGACTTCGAGATTGATAGCAGTTGCTTTACGGGGGTGAACTGGACGAAGGCGTTGCCGGACGGGTTTAGCATCGGGGTATGTCTTGATCTCATGTATTACAATTTCAGGGTCGATACCCAGCATTTCTTCGTAGCTCCACGTGAAGATGTCACGAAACTCTTTAAAGAGGGATGTGTAGGTGATGATTTCATCGGAAGAACATGAAGCTACGATATGGACATTTTCGACAATCCCAGGTTTGATGGATATGTCAATGGGAATAGTGGGCGAGATATTGCTTAAGTTCCCTTCAGAAAACACATTGTGTGCAGACTCGGGAACGGTGGAGATGACAACAATGGTCGACGAAGTTGAGATTCGTTGGTAGTTCTCAATGGTATGTTGCTCCAGAAAGAGGATGGAACGATGATGCCCATCGTCCCAAGGGGTGTCCTCCATGACAGACATGATCATCTCGTCAGTGGGAAAAATGACATGGAAAGGATCGGGAGACAATTCATCAAGAGAAGGGGTAGAAGGTGTTGTCGATTGAATGGTCTGATAGGCAGATTCAACCAGACTTAACGGCATTACGTCACTGAAATGAAGATGATCTCCAGGATCAGGTACTATCCAGGGGTTGTTAGATGCAAGAAGTTCGTGAGGCAAAGTGGAGATCATGTTGATAGAAGCAACAGATGAGCGTGGAACTTCATGCAGTGGAATGGGGAAAGTACCCATTAACGAAGAGTCTTTGATAATGCCTACACTTACGTTCTCATAACCCGGTGGGGTTTTAGCGATAAACGACACGTTGCTAGTACGGGTATCGAAATTAAAGAAGGCTAGTTGGTCAACGGTAACAACCTTCCCTTGATGAGGGAAATGTACTACATGAAAAAGGGTCGACACAACTGCATGCATGGAATCGATCCAGCTGCGACCAAGCAGAAGATTGTAATCAAGGGGAGCGTCAAAGACTTCCACTTCGACTTGGATCGTTTTGCCTTCTAATGTGATGGGAAATGAAGGAAGGACACTGTAGGGCTTAAAATCGGAGCCATTGAAGGCTTTAAGAGTGTTTTGGGATTCATTCAAAGAAGGAGAGCCAATGGCTTTCCAACAAGCAAGAGACATAACACATGTCGAGGCACCCTCATCGATAACGGTTCGACAAATGTTTTTGTCAGATACAACCACTTGGATCTGGAACACAAGTTGAGGGGTTAACCTTGGAATGTGATTGTCCAAGTCAAAGATGATCAAATTCGTATCCGTCGGATCGATTCCATCAATAGCTTTCAACAGTGCCTTACGTTGTGCAGGACAAGTCTGAAGGACTTCGAGGGATGACATCGAAGAAGGTGCTTCAGCCAGATCTTCGACGATGTTGTAGTTCTGCGCAGCATGAGCGTGAGGATTGAAAGTCGATTTCCAAACAACGCCCTTTGGGGGGGGTCACAGAACTGTGTCGAGGCTCGGTCGTTCGAGATGAAGAGGACCTTTGGTAGGTGGAGTCATGGGAGAGGGTTGTACCAAGGAAAGAGGTAAATCATCAACCTTCTCCTTAGAAGGAGAATAATCTTTGGCTCAAGTAGTGAGTGCAACATTACTCTGCTTAGAATCACCAGTACACATCAAAACATAGGAGGCAGTAGAAGAAGATGGTTGGTCATGGATGACCAACTAAGCCTGTTGTTGAGATGGGAAGGGTTGGAACAAAACGGCCGGTGCAGATGGCTTTGGAGCTCCTTGAAGGAACTTAGTGACCTCAACATGTCGTGGACAATCCTTCATGTAGTGATCACCACCACAGATAAGGCAAGGGTATCGGGGTTTGCGCTTATCCCGATTGTCAACAGGGGTAGTTTTGGTTTGCTCTGCTTGAGGAGTATTTTTTCTCTCCTTATTCTTACCTCTTCCCTTTTTAGATTTGTTCTTACCGGTAAGGGTAGATTGAACTGCATTTACCTCAGAAGTCTTGTCGGTGGGAGGGGCAGGAGACAGAGCATTTTGAACATTAGAAGAAGCATATTTAGGGTTTGTGCTTGAAGCGAAATGTGGTTGGGCTTGGGTAGTACCAATCACACCGTCAACTGCATGTGAGGCAACTGGAGTAGTTGAAGTGCTGGAAGTAGAAAGACGAGGTAAGTCAGGCAGTAAATCGTAAAGGGTTCCCGTTTGTGAATAAACGAGGTCAAGATATTGAGCACGACTTATAGCCTGGTATTCCGTGACTACGCCACCCATGGAAATGTCCTTACCGATGTCATTCACAAATAATTTTGTGAACCACTCGGCCAACAACTGATCAGGGAGCTCAAGTTTAATGAGACGGCGTCGTCGTCGCCACTCATGGATGTGATCGGATATATGAGTGAGTTTGTTCTATTTGAAGGAATTCAAAATCTCAGTCCCCATGTCATAAGGGATCGGTAACTGATAATGCGTAAGGAAATCCATAGCTAGGGTGTTGAAATCAGAGAAGAAACTTCGTGGCAATTTGATATACCACTTCGCAGTAGAACCTGTGAGGGTTTGTTGAAAAAGACGTAAACGAATAGAGTCATCCATCAATGAGTTGGATGAGCACCATAGGTGAAAAGTCATAACGTGATTGTTTGGGTCCTCTCCCGCTTTGCCGTCGAATTTAGGAATGTCCGAGGGAAGCTTGGCTGGTATAACAGGCCAATGGGGAGAGTGACAAATAGGATCATTTAAAATCCTTGACAAATTTGGAAGATCCAAAGTGGCGAGAAAAGGTAATTGCCAATTCACCTGCAGGTACTGGTGGCTTTGGGGAGGAAGTCATGTCGGCAAACCAATAGGACCATAAGCAGTCTGCATATGATGTGAAGACCCAGGCAGATTCGGTGGTGGTTGGAGAGGATAGTAGCTCATAGGAGTATACCCTGGAACAAAGGCTTGAGTTTGAGAATTCTCCCCCCAAATGGGATTGAACAAACCTGGATATCGTTGGCCCATACTAGGGGGTGTGATGGACGCAGCTAGAAACTATTGCCCCCCAGTCGATTGAGGAGGATTTTGTATCAACTGATTCCAATACTGGGCCAAGGACGGAGGGATGTTTTTCCCATAAGGTGGGGTTGGTCCTCCCATCGAAAGTGGTGTTCCAATTGGAGGCAAGGTTCCAATTGGGGGTTGTGTTCCAATTGGGACTTGCGTGCCAAAAGTAATTTACCCACTGAGAGGGGGTTGAGTCATACCACCTTGGTGAAATTGTCCACCAACCAGAATCTGGTAAGTTGGAGTGAATGACGGAATAGTGCCACTAGGATTACGATTGCCAGTAGAAGACGAAGAAGGTCCTCCAAAAGGAAATTGAGGGAGTGTTGGAACAAAAGCAGGAAGAAAGTACCCAGAAGATGAAGGACCACCAGGAGAGCCAGATGGAGTTTGCGCAGGAGTAGGAATGGAAGCATTCAACGCACGGTATCTAGGTGGTAGTGTCGGAATGATGTTGGGCGTTCGCGGTGTGTTGATGGGAGCAAGACTAACTACAGTAAACCAAGTTGGAACACTCGTAGTAGCTGTGAGATGGGCCATTTTGGCAGGGACGGTAAAGAGATAAGCAGTAGTCACAGGTACTGTCTCGATACTAGAGATTTCAAAAATCACAGGTGGGTTGATTTCGGAAATCACAGGTGAACCTGGACCAAAAAGGTCCCTTCGGAAAATGCCCGTAGACCAAAAAGGATCTTGGTCCCCAGGTCCAGTCGAAGATACAGAATACACAACAATTAAGTCTCCAGAAGAGTTTGCTCGCATAAAACGTCTCTCAGAATCGGGGTGAAGTCGAAACTCGTCTCGAGTATTTGTAATTCAAAAATGTTCTAGAGAGTCAGTTCGTTCCACTTGTGGCGTGGTGACGACCGTGACTTCACTTTGCCGAGGAGAGCCCTCAGGTGTGCTTGTAGGAAAGGGTTGAGAACCTTCCAGATGCTCTGGAGATAAACCCTACATTCTACGTGAACGACGTGGAGGAGCTATTGTAAACGAGTGACAAACTTCATGAAGAAAATCCTATGGTCAACTTCGAGAAACAAACAACACGCGCTAGTAAACAAAATCTAGGAAGCAATCACCAAGCAAACAAGACCTTTTAATTCTGAAGCCACTAGTTGGTGATGAAATCCAACGTCGCAACCACGAGATGAGAAAGGGTTGGGCTAGGGTGGAAAAGTTACGCTGACGACCTGCTTAACGGACTTACACCCTGGTGCAAGCTCCCACACATAATCGTGGGTATACCCTCCAAGGAGCCCGAGTGAGTTTGGTCAACGTCAATTTTAGGTACCGTGAAGACTTTCCCCTTCACAGCGACCTTGTGTAAGAACCTAGAAAGACATGCCACTAAGGTCACCACCAACAACAATAAATCCTGGGGGGACAGTCGACAGTCCAATCCACACGCAAGGGCATGGTATCTAGCCCGAAATCAACTCAAAAGGCTTCCACTCATCATTGTGGGTATACCTCCAAGTGATCCCCATAATACGTGCAATCTCTACACTGATATCAACAAAGCAGGGTGAGTAACTCTGCCAATATCAATGCGACCTCGTGTTTGACCCTTGTGTGAGAAGGGCTTCCCAGGACAAGATGTTGCAAGTGGAATTTAACTCTCCCTAATGCAAGATGCTATTGTGGGTTTTGTGATTTTGGAGAGTGTATCTCTCTTCCTACTCCAAAGCGCTAGCCAAGCTAAATGTTGGTGTAATAGAGCCCTAGAAAAGAGTTACTAGTTAAATTTTAGGATTGCGCAGTGTTATTAAGAGTTGTTGTTTACTCAAAGGAAACGGCGATGAAACTGATGTTGTATAAGACTCTGACCCAACGATGCATGGATGAGAATGAAATATATCACTTTTCGTTCAATGAATCCTATGTATGGGAGGGAAAGAGAAAGTTTTCCAGATCAACCTTGAACTACAATGGAAATTTCCTTTAAAATGCAAATGCAATCAATCATGCATCAATAACAATTCTCTATTGCTTTTTGTTCAACAATTTCAACAATTGATTTTCAAGGTTTTTCGAAGACGAAAAAGAATTTTTGAAAGAAAAACTTTGTTCGCTTTTCAAAAAGGACCCACACTATGCTCGTGAGAGTACAAGAAATCAAAAAACCAATGAACAAGCAATGATAAAAACCCAATTCACTCTTTCAATGATAACAAAAATAACAAGCAAACCAATCTAGTCTTTTCAATCGCATAAGAAAAGTGATCTTTCAAACAATAAGCAAATGATAAAGACCAAGAAACTCAACTTTCAACCGATCATCGGTCCTTAACCAATCAAGCACACTCAGAGTCTGAAATCAGAGAGTATAGCATTGCCAAGAAAAGTCAAGAACAAAAGTGACAAGAAGAGCCTTGAAATCCTAAGATTGTTCACGCATGAAAATGAAGACAAGAAAGACATCAATCAATGGCCCAAGAAACTCTTATGAAGCACCTAGACTGATCTGGACAGTTGAAGATGCCAAAACTCAAATCCAAAATTTTGAAAAAATGGGTTCGCAAGCAGGCAATACTACACAGTGCGAGAATTAGTGATTCTCGCAGGTGGACCTTGAGCAGAGTGCGAGAACCTCGCACTGAACCTAAAGGCAGACTGTGAACTCTATAGATTCTCGCAGGCTATAGTGAAGTGCAGTGCGAGAACCTCTGAAACTAGCCAATTTTTTGGAAAATGAAGCAAAATTTGAAGAGGCCTCTGGACCCAGAGGGTCTATCAGGGTATCCTAAAGACTCAGAGATTGATACGAAAGGCGAAAATTAAAACCAAAGCAAATGGCCACAGAAAAATACCAAAAGCCACAAAGAAAATGGGACTTCCCCAGTGGAGTCACCAATTTTGTTATCAGATTAATCAGTAGGTGCGGACACTAACAGATCTCCCTAGATCCATCTGGATCTAGAACAAAATAGGACAGGACATGACTCTTTCCCTAAGTTTTGACCATTGAATTAACTAGGAGTAAGGGATGAATAACATACCTTATTATTGCTTCCTAGGGTCTTTGTTGCTCCCGCTTCACTCCGATGCTCTAGTGAAGTCAAGACAAAGACAACACAAACAAACCAAACTGAAGATAGCACAATATATTCAACTGTCAACTTATGTGTATGATCAAGGAATTACACAGTAACGTGGAAATAGCTTTATGGGAAAGGGACATGCCACTATATCATATTAGTTGAAAGTAAAGATTACAACCTAATAGCCTTGATGTTGCAAGCTTCCTTTCGATGGCTCTTGGCTCCAACACACACACTTGCTCAATCCTTGCATGAAGAAGATCAAATCCTCTTGATAGACTTTGCTAGAGTCTCTAAGGTGTTGTGCAAGCTAAGTCCTTCACACAATTCTTTCACCAATTCTCCAATGAATCTTGCTTAACCTTTTCCATGAGAATTCTCTCAATATATAGGAGACAAAAAGATAGTTACTTGGATAAGAATGATCCCAAAATATCAGGGAATCCAGCACAAGGATAACCATTCAAATGCCAACCCATCCTTCTAGAAGATTCCCTTCTAGAAAAATCGATAATTCCTCTTTTTCCATGCTTTAAAACGAGTTCACACCCTGGCTATTCAACACAGTGCGAGAATTTCGCACCCTGGCTTAAAGCAGCCTGCGAGAATGGGTCATTCTCGCACCCAAATATATTAGCAGCCTACGAACCTTCTTCAAAAATGAGTTTTCTGGGAAGAGATGAAAGTAACTTTTCTCAGGAGAAAGTTCTTATGGAGAGCCTGAGTACACCATCATCAATACATCATCATGACGACCAAAATCATGGGTAACAACCCTTTGTCTTGGATATATGTATCCAGTCTGTGATACCAGGCACGAGGGGCTTGCTTTAACCCATATAAAGCCTTCTTACTCTTGCAGGCAAGGTCAGGATTATCTGATAGTTCGAAACCCTCGGATTTTTCCATATAGACTTCTTCTTTTAAATCTCCATTTAGAAATGTTGACTTGACATCCATTTGATAGACTTTAAACCTTTTATGACAAGAATAAGAAAGAAATATTCTAATCGCTTCTAGTCTTGCTACCAGTGAAAATGTTTCATCAAAATTCAGTCCTTCTATTTGAGCATGGCCCTTATAGACCTATGTTGCTTTGTTCCTGACAAATTGTCCCTTCTCATTCATTTTGTTCTTAAAGATCCATTTGGAACCAATGATATTTTTACCTTCAGGTCTAGGAACCATCTCCCATGTATTGTTTTTTTCAATCTGATCAAGTTCATCATTCATGTCTTTAACCCAATGGTCATCTTTACTAGCTTCATTAAAATTCTTTGTTTCCAGCATGGATATGAAGGCTATATGTGATTGTTCGATGTTTTTTATTATCTTTCTCCTAGTTTGTACACCTTTGTCTTTTTCACCAATTATTTGACATGTAGGATGATTCTTTTGAGTGATTATGGAGGAGGAATTTGATGTTGTCTACTGATTTGAGTCTGTCTGAATATTTTCATCTTCATCTGGCTCAGAGTATTCTTGTTCTGATTCTTGGACCTGTTTAGCTTCAACTTCATCTATATCCTTTGTTCTTGATTTAGTATTGTTCCCCTCTCTTACTGGGATTCCTTCATCAACTTTTATGTCAATACAATCAACCATTCTATGCAGCCTCTTATTATAGCATCTGTATCCTTTATTGTTTGTAGCATACCCTAAGAAGATGCCTTCATCAGCCCTGTCATCATACTTGCCAAGGTTCTCATCATTATTCTTTATGTAACACTTACTCCCAAGGACTTTGAAGTGTTTGATTGAAGCAAGTCTCTCGTACCACATTTCATAAGGTGTCTTGTCGATGTGTGGTCTGAGGTGGGCTTTGTTAAGAACATGGATTGTTGTATGTATTTCTTCTACCCAGTAGGTTTGACCAATGTTCTTCTCATTCATCATTGACCTGGCCATCTGTTGCACTGGTGTTTTTTGCCTCTCAACTACTCCATTTTGTTGTGGAGTTCTTGGGATTGTGTATTCTCTCTTGATCCCATGTTTATCACAGAATTCCTTGAACTCACTTGACATAAATTCGCCTCCTCTGTCTGATCGTACTACCTTTAATCTCTTGCCTGTTTGATTCTCAGTTAAAGCCTTAAAGATTTTAAATTTCTCAAATGCTTCAGCTTTTTCTTTGAGAAAGGCAACCCATGTGAGTCTGGAGTAATCATCAATGATCAGCATGAAGTAGTTTTCTTTCCCTGTGCCTTCCTGTCTTGATGGTCCACATAAATCCATATGAACTAGTTGGAGTGGTTTCTCTACTGAAGTAGAGCTCTTGGATTTAAACTGTGTCCTGGTTAGCTTTCCTACTTGGCAGGGTTTACACACAAAATCTTGTGGCTTTGATATTCTTGGAAGATCTTTTACTGCGTCAAGATTTTTGATCTTGATTAAATGATCAAAGTTTAGATGTCCAAGTCTCCTATTCCATAACCATCTCTCATCATGTTTTCTTAGATGACACTCTTCTCTATATTATTTCAGCACATATACATTATTTTATGTCCTTATGCCTTTAGCCACCACTTGTCCTAAGTTTACAGATTTTATCTTGCAGTCCTTGGAAGTGAACACCACTTCACATCCTCTATCACACATTTGACTTACACTGAGTACATTATGTTTCAGCCCATCTACAAGTAGAACATCTTGGGATTTTCCTCTTCCATTACTTAAACTCACCATCCCTTTACCCTTGATTTTACCTTGAGCATCATTTCCAAAGGTTACGTTTCCTGATTTAATTTCACTTAGAGATAGAAACTTACCTTTGTCTCTCGTCATATGTTTGGAGCATCCACTGTCTATATACCAAGGGTTCTTTTGTCTTTGAGCTGACAACACTAATCCACACTTGTCACTTTCTTTCTTCTTCCAACCCTTGAAATTTTTAGCAGAGAGATTCAAATCTAGGTCATAGTTCTTTAAGTGATAGTTAGCATCTTTATGTCCATAATTATGACAGATGTAACATTCTAGTTCATTGAATAAGGGATCATAACGATTGTTATGCTTAATCTATGTCCTTGTCCCATCCATCAAGTGATTTGCAGTCTGTGATGGTTTGTTACTTGGATGTCTCATTCTTTGTTGTGGAAGATATATATACCTTGAATGTCTTGATTGCTCATATCTCAATTTTAAAGAACAGTTTACAGCTTTATGACCAAAGTTAGAACAGAAAAAACAATATCCATAAAAAAAAACCTTGGTACCTGGAAAATGGTTGTCTTCTTTGAGAAGGTTGATTTCTTCCATGCTGATGATTTCTTTGAACAGAGAGTACATTGTTTTTTTGATCTACAGTTTCAGTTCTGGTACCTCTTTCGTTACTCCTCCTAGGTCATTGATTATCTTCTTTTGTTTCTGCAGGTTTTTTGTTGTCATAGATGGTAGATTTGAAAAACTTGATAGCTTCATTGTTACTTGGCTGACCACTACTTGATCCCTCTTCATAACCCAGACCTGTTTTCAGCTTTGGGTTCCTTTGTTGATTCAGAATGGTGGCCAATCCTTCTGAGGCTTTGATACTTGACAGATTTTGATGATACAAAGCTTGAAACTTCTCCAACTATTTCCTAGTTTTCACTACTTCTTCCTCCAGAGCTTCACATCTTTCCTTATTTTCTGATAATTGTTGTTTTAGAATGTCTTTGATTTTCTTTACCTCTTCTAATTCCACTTTTAGCAGGGCAAAGTCTTCATCAGGTTCTTTACTGCATTTCTTGAATTGTATCAACAATTGTTTTTTCTTTCTCGTCTTAATTTTGAGTTTGTCAAGCTCTTCTAGTGCACTGATCAGTTCTCCTTCCAAGTCAACCACAACTTCTTCATTGTCAACATTACTTTCTGAGTCCTTCTTATCATAATCCTCTTGGGCCATAAGCATGAATTCATTGACCTTATCTTCACACGAAGAGTCACTATCTGTGTCTTCTAAAGAGTTACCATCGTTTACACATAAACTTTTCTTTTTTCCAAATCTCTTGGGTTTGAACTTCTTTTCACCTTCAGAGTTCTGATCCTATTTCTTGTGTGGACATTTGTTTGAAAAATGACCTATCTTACCATAGTTGAAACATTTGAATGGAATATTACCTTGGTACTTGTCTGATCCTTTCTTTAGTCTTCTCACGAATTCTGCTTCAATTTCATCAGGCTCAGAATCTTTATTCTTATCTGCCTCAAATGATTCTTCTCTTGAGGTGGGTTTGTCTTTAACTATCCTCATTTCATATGCAGTCAACGTTCATAGAATTTGATCAAAAGCCAAAAATTTTCGATCATTGAGTTCTTCTATAGCTGAGACCTTTGGGTTGAACCTATCTGGTAGAGATCTCAGTATTTTCTGAACTAAAGAGGGTTCCTCAATTTTTTCACCCAGTGCTTTCATTGCATTTACTAGTTCTTCAACTCTCAGGAAGTACTTCCCAATAGTTTCATATTTTTTCATCTGCAGATGTTCAAACTATACTCTATAGGTTTGAAGCTTGTCATCTTTTACCTTCTCATTACCTTCATAACTGCTAATGAGTTTGTCCCACATGTCTTTGGCAGTTTCTAAATGCATAACTTTTACAAATTATGCTTCTGCAAGCCCACTCAGGATAGCATTCATAGACTTAGCATTGAAGATGAACTCTAGATTGTCATCCTTATTAGCTAGTACAACTGGCTTTACATAACCAGTCTCTACCACATCCCAGACATCTACACCTAAAGCCATTATGTAGGTTCTCATTCTAACTTTCCAGAAGGCAAAGTTTGTTCCATTGAACAGAGGGACCTTATTGGTTGAAGTTCCTTCATGGCTTGACATGTTTAAGCTCTACTATCTACCCTTATATAAAATGGGTCGACTCTGATACCAATTGTTGGACAACTGAGATGGGGGGTGAATCAGTTTTTAATGTGCTTAAAAAATTATATCCATTTTTAAATTCATTACAGAACTCTCAATGATGATCACAATAATGCAAGGAAGTAAACAATAGAACATTCAACATCATTCACACACATGAAATACATAGAGACAGATATTTCCTGAGGAAACCCATAAAGGGTAAAAACCTCTTCTTCTTTATATGATAAGTAATCTTTACATTCTCTACATTATCATACTTATGAAATCCAACTCATTGTGAGGCTACAACCTATGTTTTGCAAGCTTCGACTTGTTGAGAAAACCAACTCTCTATTTTCTCTAGCACCTACTAGAAGGAAGCACCTACTCCCTAAGTCTTCCAGCACCAACTGGATGGAAGCACCAACTTCCAGTCACACAGGCACCAACCTATATAGAAGAGAACAACATTTCTCCCTTGCACCTCCCAACCACCCTAAAATATAAAACTTTTCTTTCTCTGAATTTATTACAGTGATTCAATAGTTGTCATTGGCTTACCAGGCTTATCACCATTCTGCTATGCTACTATGCTATGCCTGCATGAATGTCTTCCTGTTTGCATCCTCTTCAGATTTCTGATCTTCTCCTCTGTCTCAGCATGAACACCTCATCTTTCTCTTCTTCTCACAGATATGCATCTCTGTGCTTTTTCTTCTTCTATGCTTCATCTCCTGCATCTCATGCTTCTACACGCATGCATCACTCACCAAAGCAATAATTCTTCTCTGTTTTGCATTTTCTTTTATACACGATGTGAGTCTTCTTCATCCCAGCATGCAATGCTTCTGCATGCTCATCCATAACCACCGTTATCCCTCCTCAGATATTCGCTGCAACTCGTCACTTCCACATCTTCACTTCCTCGAGCCTCAACACCCTCTCTCTGTTCTGCATGTTATTTGTGTGTCCAAACCTTTGCCTGATCATCATCACCATTATTAAGCTTCTCTGGCAGTTATCCCCATGCGATCATCATCACTAGGAGTTATGCTGAGATTCCTTAGCCTTTTCTGACTGTAACATTCTTCAACCCACTTCCATCTGTCAATTGACTCTATGACGAGTCTTCACTCCACTGGCATATGTCTCGATATTCTTCATCATCTTTGTTTATTATCACCTGATCATGTATTTCACAAAATGCACATTTCATTAAATAACGAGTTGATCTAGAAGGCCAGTATTCATGCGATGAGATCAATGGTTGAGATTCAATTCTGGACCCCCCTTATCGTTCTGCCTTTAACATTGGGGGGGTCCAGAATGGAGCACGCATATTTGGACGGTCGTGATTTAAGAGCTTAGATGTGTGGCTAAGGTTAAATTTTGGACCCCCTCCACCTTTCTGTCTTTAATGGGAGGGGGGGATCCAGAATGGAGTGGTTTTGTATGGGCCCCTCCACAAACCTCTTACCGCTTCCTCTGTTTACCGCCTTCACCTTCTTTTGTCATGTGTCTTCCACCCAGTCTCTCTCCTTCCCCTGTCACATCATGACACCACAGCCTGTGACCACTCGCCGACATGGAATGAACCGTGTGGCTACCACATTCACCTCTTGGATCTGACGGCTTGGATTCATCCTTGATCCAACGACTAGGATTATATCGCGACTTCGTATTTCGCGAGTTCAAGGAGTTAGAGCACATGACATGTCTCGACACTCCAATTCGCGATCCCCGATATGGTGATATTCCACTTGCCACATGTCCTGTTCATCCAACACTCCATACCCTACCTCAATCCAATGGTCCAAATCATTTCGTCATTTCATGTTTTGCGAGTTGGAATTGTAGAGCACTTCGTGCCTTTGACCTTTCAGTCAACGAAATGCCAATCGCTCGCCATGTGTCCTCTGGCTTCAACGGCCTTGATCATTTTGCAATCTCGCATATCACGAGTTTGAGAGGTTAAAGCACCTCTTTTCTTTGACTTTCCAGTCAGTGAAACATTGATATGTGACCACGTGTCCTGCCCGAAAATGGATGGTCCTCCTGCTTCTGTTATTTTGTAAACCCTCTTCACCTTGCACTTAAAAGAACGTGTAGGTTCTCCCGGATCCAATGATGGTCGGACCCCGTGCTCGGATCTAACGCTCGAGATCTATCCTCCATTTGTGCACTCCTCCTGTCTAGACTTATGATGTCTTTTGAGCCTATTTTCCATCGTTTTTCTGGCCATCGTTGTTCTTTCCATAAATGACAAGCTCACTCCCAACTGTAAACCTGCCAACAAAATCGAGAAGAAACTCATCTCAACAGAGGTATTCAAGAAGTTGGATTTGTCGACAACACCACACCTGAATCCATATAACATCGAGTGGTTTCACCAGGGACAAGATCTTCATGTCATCCAACAATGTTGCTTGTCCTACGATATCAATCCCTTCAAGGATGAGGTACTGTGTGATTTTTCCCCACTAGAAGTCTGTGATGTTTTGTTATGCCAACCATATATGTGGAAGCATCATTTTATTTATGAGTCTCGACCCCGTATCATCATTGTTACTCTGGGGGGTCAACTCTATAGGATACCAGAGGTAGTTCCTACAACTATCCCAAAAAAAGCATGTCACAAATTAATCTCTCATACCGAAAAGTTTAGCCTCTTCACGATCTACTCATAAGGTGAATAGAAGAACACTACAACCATTGTATCCTTGGCCCAAGACCTTTCTATCCAACAGAAGAAAATTGTAGCAGGGTGCAAAAATATCATTGCTTCACCTACGAGGTTACTTCCACATTGTCCAATAAAGCAAAGTTATAACATATCCCTTCATACTCCTCATGTTTCATCTTCACCGACAGATTCCTCACACACTCAATAATATCATGCCACTATATCGGTTGAATGGATCCAACCCCTCCAACAACAGGTTCATAACATCCTTCAACAAGCTAAGCAAGACAACTTCTACATCAAGGCAAGCAGCTCACCAAGGTACAAATTCAACAAAAGCTTCCCCATATCCCATGCAAACTTGAAGAAATGAGGACCATTGATTCCTAAGGGGGAAGGATTGATCTAGATGGATATCGATGGCCACCCACCTATTCCACCAGATCATAAACATGTGTTTACACCTTGATAGGTTTTTTACGGTTTTTTGGGTCCTTAACTTTTGAGGTCGTTTTGAGGCCCTAAACGACATTTTTTGGGCATGAAAACGACCCGTCGATAACTAAGAGCATGGTTTGGGATGAACATAATATGTACTCCTCAACTATACCTTTTCAATGAGGTATAGAATGCCTTGAATGGATATCGTATGCAAATGTTACGCCCTCGGTAATTTGACATATGAACTACCCCCATCGGGGCTCATTTTGAACATCATCATCTTCTTATGAACTATCATAGCCATCACATATCTTCTCAGAGATAAACTTCCACCATTTTAGTTAGCCATTCACTTTGTAATTTTGCAGTTTCTGTGCATTATTGTATCTATGTGTTTATTGCAATATCTTTGTATATTGCATTTCTATATCTCTACGTTCATTTCATTCTCAAAATAATATGGATCAGTGGTATCGGAACAAGATACCCCTTTTCGTTTCTTAGTGCATGTCCCCGATGAGGTCAGGGTATAGAAAGTTGGGTCTTGAGCTAGTTTCTCTTGAGGAAAACTGCTCTCGCCAACCCAAGAGGCCTCCCATTGTGGAATATAAGAGCACTGAGAGAGCATAATATCCCATCAATTTGTTTCCCATGGAATCACTTGTGCAATAGAGGAATGGGATTTTGGAGAATTTTTCCCAAATCCTTCAACGATTGTCGACAATGACAGACATGTCTTCGTCAAGCAGTCACTTTGGAGACACTACCCCATTCAAGGTACAAGTTAATTTTGGTATTCCCATATTTGAAGTTCATATCATTTTGAATGCCTTGGAAAAATGGTTAAATTTTCTAGAGGGTTATTTCTTTGTTCACAAATTTTCTTACAGAGAAAAAATCACCTTTATGCTCCTTAAGACTCCCCCCCATGTTAACATTGGTGGGAAAATTACTGCGAGAAAATTTCCACATAGGAGTCTAGAATATTTTGGGTCGAGCCCACTTGGGATTTTTTTATGGATGTAGGCAATGACCAATATTACCCTGTGGGAAACACTAGTGACCAATACATGAGATGGACCATGTTGTATCAAAATCGTGACCAAAAAGTGTCAGAGTTCACAAATACATTCCATACCCTATGCACCAAGATGGGTATCAAAGACTCTAAGAGAAATTTGGTTCTGAAATACCATGGGGATCTACATAGGTACATCCAAAATTAAATGGATTTTTAGGAAATCTCATCACTGGGAGACTCTTATAGATATGTTTTCAAAATTGAGCAGAAATTTAAGCAGCAGAACAAGCAGGAATTTGGGTCTGCAAATCCACAACAACTAAAGAATGTTAAAGGTATCCCTAAATCACAGAGAAGTCAACCTTAGGAAAACCAATCCAAGCCATGGGAAAATACGGATAATGGGAAGATGAAGAAGGACACTGAGAAGTGGTATGACTTCCACAAAATCCCTCAACACAACACTAATGATTGTCACTCGAAACAGTCATTGGTGGCCGAGCTGAAAGAAACAGATTCAAGCTCCAACTTAGACTCTGATTCAGATGATAATAAAAGTCTACATATAATTGATGCAAAAATCACTACTCTTTAATGATATCCAAAGGCATTATTGATCCCCCAAAATGAATCTCCTCAATGATACCTTTCCAACAGGCTATCACACGCCTAAAACGGAGATCGTAAGCAAAAGTTACAACCCCGGGAAGTTGATGTACCAACTTACCCAAACGAGGCCCACATGACTTTTGGCGCTCCATCTCCTAGGGTTAGGTTTTTGGATGTCTGGGGTTTTTTTCATTCTTTCTTATTATAAAAATGCCTTCAGAGCCTCATTGTAATCTTTTTCTTGTGAATGCGCACTACCGTCACATCTCTTCTCAGAGATAAGACGCCACCATTCCAGCAAGCTTGTTTCCACTGCATTTTATAATTTCAGCTTATTTCGTTATTGAATAGAAAACCAGTTTTACTGTATCTCTGTTATTTTGTGTTAAGAACTTGTTAATAATATGTATTCATTTCATTCTTCTCATAAAATCTAGATCAGTGGTATCAGAGTGGTCTGCTCCTTGTCGTCTTAATGCATGTCCCCAACGAGGTCGGAGTACAAAGACTTGGGTCTCGAGCTTGTTTCTCTTGAGGATAGAAGCTCTCGCACACCCAAGCGACCTCCCATGGTAGGAGAAAATAAAGATGACGGGACAAGAGATCCTTTCAAATTGTTGATTGAGGAAGCCCTCACACAACAGAAGAACGAGATGATGGATAGTTTCACACAAATCCTTCGGTGGCTACCAACAGGCGACGCATCTTCTTCGAATGGAGGCGTTGCCCCCTTCAAGGTACAAATAAACTTTGATATTCCTATATTTGAAGGTCAATTAGATGCAGATGTTGTAGACAAGTGGTTGAATCTACTAGAAGGGTATTTTTCTATCCATAACTTTTCGAATAGAGAAAAGATTACTTTTGCGCTTCTCAAAGCCGTTCCCCATGTCAAAGATTGGTGGGAAACTTTCTGTGAGAAAAAGGAAATAGATTAAACCTCATTATTTTCAATCACGGCCACCTGGGAATCCTTCAGGGATGTTATTAAGGAACAATACTACCCCATCGGAAGTTATGATGACCTGTATACTAAATGGACCACACTGCGGCAAGAAAGAGACCAAGCAGTGCTAGATTTCACAAATAGATTCCATACCTTGCACACCAAGTTGGGTATCAAAGATTCAGAGTGACATCTGGTGCTCAAGTAGCATGGTGCTCTGCATAGATACATCCAGACCAGAATGGAATTTTTGGACATCTCATCCTTCGACACAACCTACCGATATGCCATCACAATCGAGCAGAAGCTCAAACAAAAGACGCGACAATTTGGGCCTGGGAACCCCACACAACAAAAGCCAGGAAAGGGTGGCCCCAACCCATCAAACAAAGGACAGAGTAAATATGGAAAATATCAAGAAAACCAGTCCAAGCCGCAAGCAGAGAAGGACACGGGAAAGACAAAGAAAGATACAGGTAAGTGGTGTGAATTCCATAAGATCCCTTGGCATAACACTACTGACTGTCGCTCAAAGCAGTCGCTAGTGGCCGAAGTGAAATCCTCTGAATCAGATGCAGATTTTGACTCTGAGCTAGAACCAGAAAGGGGAAGACGGATCATTGATGTGGAACCCAGTGCCACCGTTTCTACCACCAAGCTCTATCCTGGTGAACCAGATGAGCCAGAAGAAGGAGAGTGCCTCTTCCATTCACAAATGTGGGTAAAAGGCACCCCGCTGCACTTCATCATTGATAGCGGTAGCCAGAAGAACCTCATCTTAGTAGAGGTTGTCAAGAGGCTGGCCCTACCAACAACGCCGCACCCACAACCATACACCATTGGATGGATCCACCAAGGAAGCGATCTCCGCGTTAGCCAACAGTGTCAACTGTCATATGACATCAAGCCCTTCAAAGACGAGGTATTGTGTGATGTTGCTCCTCTCAAAGTTTGTGATGTTCTTTTGGGCCAACCTTATTTATGGAAACGTCATGTTGTATATGAGTCTAGGCCTCGTAGTGTTATTATTAATTTGAACAGGAAATTGTACAGGATACCCGAGGCAGTCCCACCTAGTGTTATTTCCTTGATCTCTGCTAAGAAATGCAGGAAGGTCATCTCTCAGACGGGGAAGTTTTTCTTCTTTGTGATTCGCTCTCAGAATAAGCAAAATATCGTAGCCACATCTAGGGTCTCTGGAGCCGACCTCTCCACACAGCAGAAGCAAGTAGATAAGGCCGTGGAAGAATACTTATATAACTTCTCCTCACCTGCAGGGGTACCTCTACACTTCCAGGTCAAGCACCCCGTCGATCTGACCCCCAGCGCACCGCTTCCCAATGGTCAGTCTATCGTCGCTCTTTGTTAGAAAATGAGGAGATCAAGAGATAGATCCAAGAAATGCTCCACAAGGGGAACATCTGCCCCATATCATCACCTTGCGGGAGCCCAATCGTGCTGGTACAGAAGAAAGATGGAACCTGGAAACTCTATATTGATTACCGAGCTCTGAATAAAATCACAGTCAGAAACCGATACCTAATTCCCTGAATTGATGACCTCCTTGATCAACTCACGGGGGCCAAATACTTCAGTAAGATTGATCTGAAGTCTGGCTACCACCAGGTCCCGATAGAACAGAAAGATGTATGGAAGACCAACTTCAAGTCAAAGGAAGGCCTTTTTGAATGGTTGGTGATGCCCTTTGGTTTGAAAAATGATCCAACCACTTTCATGAGGATGATGGATGATATGCTACGACCATTCACCAATACTTTTGTAGTGGTGTATCTAATTTACAGCAAGACTTGGGCTGAACACTTGCAGCATATTCAGCCGAACACAACAGCAGAAGCTATACACCAACTTGGAAAAATGTTCCTTCGGCATGGACAGGGTCCATTACCTGGGCTGCATCATTGATCATCATGACATACATGTGGATCCAGCCAAGATCCAAGTCATTTGTGAATGGCCAGCCCCAACAACACTCACTAAGCTTTAGAGCTTCTTGGGCCTTGCCAATTTCTACCGCAATTTCGTGTTGGGTTTCTCCCATTATGCATGGGCCCTTAGCCAAATAAATAGGGGTGGTGGTAAGGCAGAATTTGCATGGGGCTGGTCCCAACAACAAGTGTTCGATGATTTGAAGCAGCGCTTGTGCTCAGACCTAGTACTTTCACTACCATACCCGCAACATCCCTTTGAGATCGAGACAGATGCTTCAGACTATGTTGTGGGTGTTGTTCTCACTCAACACGACCATCCCATGGCATATCATAGTGAGATACTATCAGACACTATCCATAAGTACCCTACTTACGACAAAGAAAAGTACTCCATTATGAAAGCATGCCGCCAGTGGAGACATTACATTCTTGGGAAGAAAACAGTCATCCACATTGATCATAAGCCACTGCAGTTCATGCATACACAGAGAAAATTGCAGAATGACCACCATGAAAAGTGGTACACATACTTGCAGCAATTCCACCTCAACATCAAGTATAAAATAGGAAGCACCAATCGTGTCGTTGATTGCCTCAGCAGACCATCAGTCGTGGCACTCGCCACGGTGCTAGACTCTTGCAGCCATGAGACATCTGGATGGCCCCAACTCTATGAGACAGGCCCTGACTTCGCCACCACCTACCAAATGATGGGTGCAAATTTAGTTGTCAATAATTTCCATCTTCAGGATGGTTTGTTATGTCGTCTGGGCCATATCTTTGCTCGATCAAGTGAGCGAGTGAAGCTTATCTGGGAATCCCACTATAGTCGGGTGGCAAGACACTTCAACATCGAAAAGACAGTGGCGATGCTACAAAAACATTTCTACTGGCTGAAACTTCGATAGGAGGCCAGAAAGTATATCATGTCCTGCACTGCCTATGCTATCGCCAAACCGACCACTAATAAACAGGGCCTATACACCCCTCTTCCTACTCCTGACAGGCCATGGGAATCCATCTCAATGGACTACATGTCGGGCCTCCCATCCACCAAGAAGGGAAATGACTGTGTTTTTGTGGTTGTTGATCATTTTTCTAAGATGGCGATTCTAGTTTCCTGCAAGAAGAGCATCATAGCATAGGCCACTACCAATCTCTTCTTTGAACGAGTCTGGGTACATTTTGGAATCCCACAAACCATTGTCTCATATCGGGATAGTCGATTTCTTAGCACATTCTAGTCGAGCCTCTGGTCACTGCTGGACACCAAGCTCACCAAATCCACAGCCTTCCACCCCCAGACAGATGGCCAAACCAAGGTTGTAAATCGAATGAATGTGCATATCCTTCGCATGTATAATTCAAATCACCTTTGCACATGGGATGAGAGCCTTCCCTATGTCCACCATAGCTACAAACGAGCCCTGCATAGCTCAACCAGCCACAACCCCTTTCAAGTGGGGTTGGGATTCCAACCATTGGGTCCCATAGATGTTGCACTTCCCCTTGTGGTCACCTCGACTGACTCATCTTCTGCTCCAACTAAAGCTGACAAAGCCACCCGGTTCATTGAGCGGATCCAGCACATCTTCCAACAGGTTTAGGATATCCTACAGAAGTCCAATGACAAGTACAAACAACGCCATGATCAACATCGGGTGTCGCATAAGTTTCAGGTGGGCCACAAAGTTTGGTTGCACTTGTAGAAAGAATGCTTTACAGGACCCCATCGAAAGCTTCACCCACTCTGTTATGGGCCGTACACTATCACCAAGGTTGTGGGGGATAATTCTTTTGAGCTCAACATTCCTCCTTTCCTTGGCCTGCACCCAGTGTTCAACGCGGATCTCCTTCTCCCTTATTTCCCACCATTATTGTAAACCTCAGAAGTAGCAGAACAGCTGACACCAATAGAGATCAACCCCGAATGCATACAATATGCATCCAATGATCAGATTGTGTACAGACAGATCAAGGGAACTCGACAACAAAGGATCCAGCTTTATCCAGTCGTTAAAGAAGGGCAGCTCCTGCACTAAGGCAAGTGGCTCACCCGGGGCCAATTCAGCATAAATTTACTCATCTGATGGGGGACCTCAATGCAATGGATACCATTTCTTCCTAAGGATGGAGGATTGATCCATATGGATATCGGTGGCCACCCACATTTTCCAACTGGCTCAAAACAGTTTCCTGACAATTTTGGCAATTTACTATTTTTAGAAGTTTTAAGTTTTGGGGCCATTTTGAGGGCCTAAATGAAGGTTTTTCGGGATAGAGCTCCTCATTGATAGATTAAGGAATTATTGATTCCCCAAAATGAATCTCCTCGATGATACCTTTCCAACGGGCTATCACACGCCTAAAACATAGATCGTATGAAAAAGTTACGACCCCAGGAAGTTGATGTACCAACTTACCCAAACGGGGCCCACGTGACTTTTGGCGCTCCATATCCTAGGGTTAGGTTTTTGGATGTCTATAATTTTTGGAATTCTTGATTATTGTAAAAAGGCCTTCAAATATTCATTGTAATCTTTTTCTTGTGAATGCGTGCTGCCGTCACATCTCTTCTCAGAGATAAGCCACCACCATTCCAACAAGCTTGTTTCCGTTGCATTTTACAGTTTCAACTTATTTCGTTATTGAATAGAAAACCAGTTTTACTATATCTCTATTATTTTTTGTTAAGCACTTGTTAATAATCTATATTGATTTCGTTCTACTCATAAAATCCGGATCATCATCTCTATAGGATACCAGAGGTAGATCCGACTACTATCTTGACAAAAAAGTGTCGCAAAGTAATCTCTCATACCGAAAAGTTTATCCTCTTCATGATCTGGTCAAAAGTTGAATAGAAGGACACTACAACCACTACAACCTCAGACCAAGATCTTTCTATCTAGCAGAAGCATATTGTAGAAGGGCACAAAAATATCATTGATTCACCTATGGGGGTACTTCCACATTGTCCAATCAAGAAACGTTATAATAGAGCCCGTCATACTCCTCATGCTACATATTCCCCGATAGATTCCTCCCACACTCTGTAATATCATGCAGCTAGATCGTTCGAACAGATCCAACCCCTCTAGCAACAGGTTCATAACATCCTTCAACAAGCTAGGCAAGACAACTTCTGTAAGAAGGCAAGCAACTCACCAAGGTGCAGATTCCAAAATATTCACCATCTCCCACGTGAACTTGATGAAATGGGGACCATTGATTCCTAAAGGGAAAGGATTGATCTAGATGGATATCGGTGTCCACCCACCTATTCCACTAGCTCAAAACATGGGTTTCTACCTTGGCAATTTTTCTATGGTTTTTCGAGTCCTGAACTTCCAAGACTCTTTTGAGGCTCTAAACAAAAATTTTTGGGCATGACAACGCTTAAGTGTTTTTTGAGAGAATGGTATGGGATGAATGAAATATGTACTCCTCGGCTAGAGATTTTCGATGAGGTATAGAATGCCCTAAATCGATATTGTATGCAAAAGTTACACCCTCAGGAAGTTGACTTATGAACTACTCCCATCGAGGCCCATAAACCTTTTGACGTTTCATCTTCCATTGTTAGGGTTTTGGATTTTATTTATGTTAAAAAGGCCTTTGGATCCTCATTGTAAACATCATCATCTTCTTGCAAATGAGTGTAGCCATCACATCTCTTCTTAAGGATAAGCTTCCACCATTCTAGCGAGTCATTCACTCTCTAATTTTACAGTTTCTATATATTCTCTCATTAATGAAAATTATGCATTATTGTATCTCTATGTTTATTGAAATATCACTGTATCTTTCATTGTTATGTATCTACCTTCATTTCATTCTCAAAATAATATGGATCAGTGGTATCAGAGTAGGCTACTCCTTTTTGTTTCTTATTGCATGTCCCCGACGAGGTTAGGGTATAGAGAGTTGGGTCTCGAGCTAGTTTCTCTTGAGGACAACTTCTCTTTCCATCCCAAGTAGCCTCCCATGGAAAAAGATAAGAGGATCAAGGGAGTAGAATATTTGACCAAGTTGTTTCTTGCGGGAGCCCTTGCGCAACAGAGGAACGAGATGTTGGATAATGTTTCCCAAATCCTTCAACAATTTCCTACAATAACATGTGCATCTTCATCAAGTAGTCACTTTGGAGACGCTACCCCATTCAAGGTACAAGATAATTTTGATATTCTCTTATTTGAAGGTCAAATCAATGCAGATGATTTGGAAAAATGGTTAAATTTTCTAGAGGGTTATTTCTTTGTTCACAATTTTTCTGATAAAGAAAAAATCACCTTTGCTCTCCTCAAAGCTCCCCCCCCATGTCAAACATTGGTGGGAAATGTATTAGGATAAAAATTCCATAGAGGAGTTTGAAATATTTTGGGTTGAGCCCACTTGGGATTTTTTTATGGATGTGGTTAAGGAGAAATATTACTCTATGGGAAACTATTATGACCAGTACATGAGATGGACCATGTTGCATCAAAAGCGGGACTAAACAATGTCAGATTTCACAAATACCTTCCATACCTTGCGCACCAACATGGGTATCAAATACTCTGATTGGTATTTGGTTCTGAAATACCATGAGGCTATAAAAAAATATATCTAAACTGAAATGGAGTTTTTTGACATCTCATCATTGGGAGCCCCGTATGATATGACGTCAAAATCGAGTAGAAATTTAAGCAGTAGGACAAGCGGGAATTTGGGTCTACAAATCCACAACAAGCAAAGCATGGTAAAGGCAACCCTAACTTATAGAAAATTCAGCCTCAATACAACTAGTCCAATCCATAGAAAAATAAGAGTAACAGTAAGACGAAGAAGGAAACTGGTAAGTGGTGTGACTCCCACAGAATACCTTGGCACAACACCAATGAATGTCGCTCGAAACATTCATTGGTTTATGATCTCAAAGAAATAGATTTGAGCCCCGACTAAGACTCTGATTCATAAAATAATAAAAGGAGACAGATAATTTATGAATAACCCATTACTATTTTCATGACCACCACAATCCAACGAGAATAATGAGCGGATCCTAAGGAGGGGGAGTGCCTTTTCCATTCACAGATGTGGGTAAGGGGGACACCATTGCATTTTATTTATGATAGAGGAAGCCAGAAGAACCTCATCTCAGCAAAGGTAGTCAAGAAGTTGTATTTTTCAACAACACCACACCCATATTCATACAACATTGGGTGGCTCCACTAGGGACGAGATCTATGTGTCATCCAACAATGCCACCTATCCTACGGAATCAAGCCCATCAAGGGTGAGGTACTGTGGGATATTTCCCTAGTGGAATTTTGTGATGTTTTGTTAGGAAAACCATATATGTGGAAGCATTATTATTTTTATGAGTATCAACCTCGTAACATCATTGTTATTCTGTGGGGTCATCTCTACAGGATACCAGAGATAGTTCCAACTACTATCCCAACAAAAAAGTGTCGCAAAGTAATCTCTCATAATGCAAATTTTATCCTCTTCATGATTTTTTCAGAAGGTGAATAGAAGGACACTACAACTGATGTATCCTCGACCCAATACCTTTCTATCCAGTAGAATCATATTGTATAAGGGAACAAAAATATCGTTGCTTCACCTACGGGGTTACTTCCACATTGTCCAATAAAGAAAAGTTATAACAGAGCCCTTCATACTCTTCATGCTACATATCACTGACATATTCCTCCCACACTTAGGAATATCATGAAGCTATATCATTTGAATGGATCCAACCCTTCCAGCAATAGTTTCATAACATCCTTCAACAAGCTAAGAAAGAAAACTTCTACAGGAAGGAAAGCAACTCACCAAGGTCCAGTTTCAGCAAAATCTTCCCCATCTCCCACGGGAACTTGACGCAATGGGAAACATTGCTTCTGAAGGGGGAAGGATTAATATAGATGGATGTCAGTGGCCACCCACCTATTCCACTGGCTAAAAATATGGGTTTCCACCTTGGCATTTTTTCTATGGTTTTTCAGGTCCTAAACATCTAAGGTCGTTTTGAGGCCCTAAATGACATTTTTTTTGGAACGATAGTGCCTATAAATTTTCTAAAAGGATGGTATTGGATGAATTAAATATGTACTCCTCGACTAGACCTTTCGAACGAAGTATAGAATGCCCTGAACGAAGATTGTATGCAAAAGTTATGCCCTCAGGAAGTTTACATATGAACTACCCCCATCAGGGCTCACAAACCTTTTGATGTTTCATCTTCTTGGGTTAGGGTTTTGGATTTTATTTATATTCAAAAGGCCTTTGGAGCCTCATTGTAAAAATAATCATCTTCTTTCAATTGAGCGTCGCCATCACATCTCTTCTCAGAGATAAGTTTCCACCATTCTAGTGAGTCATTCACTCTGTAATTTTACAATTTCTGTACATTCTCTCATTAATAAAAATTGTGCATTATCTTATCGCCATGTTTATTGCAATATATTTGTATATTTCATTGTTATATCTCTTCCTTCATTTCATTCTCAAAATAATCCAGATCAACTCATGCATGAAAACCTCGGATTTATCACCAATAGTTGCATGTGTTTCTCTCACTTCCACACGTGTGACTTAGTTAACTAATGATTGCATGGATTACTTAACTCGAACTAGGTGGAATATTACTTCATTTTATGTCTGTGAGAGTCAATATATCTCTATATCACTACTATGGAGACATTACTTAGACATGTAGAGTATATCCTATGTATTTTAACCATTCTCTCATTATTTAATACAATTATATTGATTATGTTCTCTCATATCTTCTCTCATTCTCTCAATTTGCAAGCTTTGTATGAATTGTTGTTAGATAGATTCTTTGTGCATGTTTCACCACAATTATACATGGTATCAGATCCCATGGGATTATATGATCAAGGCACATATGTATCTTCTTTGCAGGTCTATAAGGGAGATGGAGTCAGAAAAGATGGATTATTCATCGACAATACTTCTCACAACTCACAACTACTTTGAGTGGAAGCTAAAAATTATGCATCAACTAAAATGCAGAGGATTTTACCAAATTACCATGGCTACATAGGTTGATACAAACTATGCTATTGAGAATAACAAGTATCTAAACTGCATGTATGAGGCTTACGACCTCCTCTATGTGTTTATTTCCCTCAAGCTTCTATTTCACATTGAAGCTTGTACCACACCAAATGATATTTGGACAAAGTTGGAGGATCTCTTTGGATAGTAGGACAAAATGAGAGGTCATATGCTCGAGGTCGATATAAATTCCTTAGATCTGAGGATTTTTGACAACATCCAGGACTTCTTTATGAAGTTCAAGTCCTTTCTCCTTCATCTAAAGGGATGTGGAATAGAAAAATATACACAACATAGTTAATAAATCCTTTCTATATTAGAAAAACTTGGTTCGGATTATGTTTTTTTCATCTCATTGTTTCATACAAATAGATTCACTTAATGATTGGCCTGGAAAATGCCGACATTGGATCATTTTATTGAATCCCTCAGGAATGAGCAAGATAAGCTCATCAAAATGGGGATAATAAAGGGACCCAATGCACATGCACTTTCAATCCATGAAAGTAGAAGCACTTCCAATTCAAAGTCCAAGCAAAAAGGCATGGGAAATTTACATGTAGAGCCAAAGAAGGAATGGTATTCCAAACCCTTCGATGATTCCTCAGGCTCCAAAGATGGAAAATGAAAGAAAGGGAATACCAAATTCGGTTATTGCAACCACATTTATCATCCCGAGTCTACATGCATGAAGAACTAGATTTATCAGATGGTGCATATTATTTAGAAGAACAACCTCGGGGATCACATTCTCAAAGATGCCAAAAAGAAGCCCGAAGATCAAGCCAAACGAGGTAACTCTCATGCATTGATTGTCGTTAACTCTTCTCTTGATGCATGGATCTTAGATCCAGGCACATCCCACCATATGGAAGCAGCAAGAAATGTTGTATCTTCTATTTTTTCATGCACGGGTCCTCCCATCGTCATGGGAGATGATACCCCAATTCAGTTCATTAGCCAAGGGAGAGTAGAACTCCCACATGGAAGTTTTGAGAACATCTTCCATGTTCCAAAACTCTCTATGAATATACTCTCCATTTAATAGATAACTCATTCTAGTACAGGAAAAAGGGTGGGGTTCACACCTAATTTCGTAACCATATCTTATATTCATGATAACTCCACGATTAATTTTGGTGAGGTAAAACACCAATATCGTTTGTGTACTTTCAGTAAATTCATTGCTAAGTATGAT
The DNA here is from genome assembly GCA_009831015.1 of Picea engelmannii. Lineage (NCBI taxonomy): Eukaryota > Viridiplantae > Streptophyta > Pinopsida > Pinales > Pinaceae > Picea > Picea engelmannii. The sequence continues at coordinate 217,316 of ML788567.1, read as the reverse complement.
TCTATGTTTCTACTAATGCATGCTAATGATACTAGTATATTATGGAATGATATATTCAACCATGTGAACTTCAAATACATGCAACAACTATGAAAATATGAAATGGTCATCAACTTTCCCAACATACATTTTTCCAAATGATTTTGTCAAGGATGTGTTCTTGGAAAACATCCTCAAGAGAAGTTTGAGACATGGAAAGCTTGGAGGGCCTCCTCTTCTTTGGATTTCATCCACAATGATATGATGGGATCCTTTCCTCATCCATCCATCAACAAATAAAGGTATTTTATTACATTTATTGATGATTTTTCATGATACAATTGGGTGTATTTTCTGAGGAAGAAGTCTGAAGTTTTTTAGCATCTCAAAGAATTCAAAGCACATGCATAGACTCAATCTGGGAGAAATATCAAAATCCTCCGCACAAATAGTGGGGGAGAATATGTGAACCAATATTTCCAACATATTTGTTCAGAGGTAGGTATATAGCTACAACACATAGTACCTTACACTCTGTATTAGAATGAAGTAGTCGAGAGGAAGAACATATCCCTGAAGGGGATGGCCACTTGCATGTTGCATGAAATATCTATACCACCCAAGCTTTGGTTCGAGAAACTTAATTGTGCCAACCAAATTTAGAATATATCTCTTCGCATATCTGGCAAGGACCAAACTCCCTTTAAGACATGGAGCGATAGCAAACCGGACGTCACCCACTTCCAAATATTTAGATCACATGCATGGCCCGAGTACCCTTTGAAAAGAGGAAATCATTAGATCAATAGAGTATCGCATGCATATTTTTGGGATATCCATATTGTGCCAATGGTTATTGGTTAATTAATCCCTCTACTGATGGGATAATCATTTATCACAGTGTTTAGTTTCAACAAACTCCCTTGCATGCATTTTCGGAGCCACATGAAGATACCTATGTACCATTGTCTGCACTAGACATCAGTGATAATGAGTCCACTCACTAAGATCATAATTCATATCTAACTTTTGAATATAATTTGAAATATGATGATAATTTTGATGATGAGAATGCATATGTTGAGCTACCAAAGATGCCTAAGTGGGTATAAACCACCCTACAAGAAGAAAGAGTCCTTGTGGGGGATCTAGCAGATTAGAGGAGAATGAGGTCTCAGTTTGAGGATCCTCCTCATAAACTCACAGCTATCGAACCAATGATTCCCATGCATTGTTATATGGTTCTATATTTAGACTCAAATACCTATGCAAAGGTTGTATGGAATCCCTTCCGCGAAACCTCCATGCAGGAGGAGTATAACTCTCTCCTTGAAAACCGGACTTGTGATCCAGTTCTGCTTCCTTCAGAGAATAAGATTACTATATGCAGATGGTTCTACAGGACTAAGAAGGAAGCAGATGGACATGTGAGTAGGTATAAGGAAATATTGGTTTCCAAAGGATTTCAATAGATTCATGAGATAGAACACGATGAGACCTTTTATCTTGTAGCAAATATGGACTCCATCTAATTATCCCTTTCCATTGTGGCATCCAAGGGGTGGCAAGTTCACAAAATAGATGTGAAGAATTTTTTTCTTCACAGGGATCTCTTAGAGGAGATTTACATGGAGAAATCACAGGGGTTCATTCAGAACTCATCCTTAGTATGTTGATTGAAGAAGTTCCTCTATGGCCTCAATTAGGCACCTACATCATGGTATGCGAAGATCGATTCCCACTTTCTCTCAGCACTTTTTCATATGCAAATAAGATCTAAACGTCTACATGCTGAGGACCCCAGACTCCTTACTGATCTTGGTTCTCTATGTCGATGACCTTATCATCAAAGAAAATTCATCGTCATCAATTGGTGGGGTCAAATACATTTTGCATGACATGTTCTCTATGATGGACATGGGTCCACTGCACTATTTCCTTAGTCTCGAGATCATTTAGGATGCCTCGGGAATCAAGCTATCTCAGAATAAGTATCCTCGGGATATCTTGGTTATATTCCACATGATCAACTACAAGCCAGAAGTCACGCCCTTTTTTTTTGGAGTACATATTGAGGATGGAAGGGATACACCAGTGGTGGAAATCACCTTGTATCGACAATTTGTGGGGATCCTTATCTATCTCACCCACACCTAGTCAAATCTCTCATATGTAGTAGGAGAAATTTCCATGTACATGCAAAAGCTACATGAGCTACACTGGAAGGATGTTAAGAACATCCTTAGATATGTTCAGGGAACCACGGGTTATGGGATCCACTATGCAGCAGGTTGTACATTGGATCTCATGGGATTCACTGATTCTGATTGGGATAGTGATAGCAGATATCGCAAGTCCAATTATAGTTAAGTGCTTAGTTTCCATTCGGGTCCCATCTATTAGTCAAAAAAAAATCAATTAGTTATTTCTCTATATTCAACAGAGGTTGAGTACAGAGGAGCGGTCAACTTCACTATTCAAGAACTTTGTCTTCGAAACTTCCTCACCGAGCTTGGCATCTAGTTTCATCATCCAAATTTTATTTGGTGTGACAATCATAGTAATCTCAAGTTTTGTAGAGACCCAATGCAGTGACAATGCACCATACACATTAAGATCCACATGCACTACATCAGAGAGATAGTACATTGCAAGATCATCGATTTGTAGTATTGTCCATCCATCGAACAAACTGTAGACATATTCACCAAGACATTTACTAAGAAAAAGTTCCACTTTTTGCACAATCGTCTTGGAGTGAAGGACACAAATACGTAGTGGTTGTATTTCCTTCTTCATTTTTGATGCATTTTATTTTAACGGGGGGGGGTTCCCATGAGTTTTTCCCTCTTTCATCCACTTTTGTATTGTTTCATTCTTAAATGCATTGTACAATGGGTACCTAACATTGCCTTGGTCTTCAAGACCCATTCATCATGTACACCCTATTAGTGTTCAGGGGGGTGGGGTGTTGGAGATATTATTGGTGGTGTGGTTTATCATATTATACCAGTTCAATTTGTTAATTTTGCAATTTCAAGTTTTAAAAGGTTTGTTGTGCAAAAGAGGCAAAATTTTCCTTGTAATTTGGAAGGTCAAAACTATAGTAAATGACCAAATTCAAATGCACACCCAATCTTCCTTGTAGCTCCATAAATTGTTTTATAAGTTTTAAGTTGGATTTAGATATATGGTAAATTTACCTATGTCATCCAAAGTGCAATTTAATAATAGGAGAGATTGCTTTCATGCACCTAGATTTGGGATTTCATGTAAATTTGAAGGAAAAACGTCCTTAAGGTAAAATGCATGCCTTAGTCTCAATTTTGGACCAAATTGAGTGGTCCAACTTGCAGAAGGTATAATTTGTGATTTCACACCTATTTATATCCTTATATTGGCATTTGGTGAAGGGTGAAATATACATTCTGGTTTGAGGTTACATGCATGAACTAATATGTATTGTTACATATACAACTCTAAAATGCATCTTTGTACTGACAAATGATAGATCAAATCTTAAAGGTAGTTGTTATCCTATTCTAATTATACAAGAATCAATTAAAGGCGTATAATTCAATTTAAAAAACAAAAATATCTCTTATTTTCACATAATTAAATCATACTAACATCCTCATTTGCATATAGATGACCACAAGTATGTTCTTGTAACTAAGTTTGTAACCCATTCATAGTTATTTCTTACCAATGATAATTGAAATAAGTGACAATTTGAAAACATTTGCAAAAAGTAACAAACAATAGTGCACCATTGTATGAACAAATCATGAATTTGCATGCCATTATTTTCCTTTGAAGAAATAGTTCATATGAGAAACAAAATAACAAGTAGAGAGCTTTCTCATCCTCCTTTGAGCCTGATAAATAGTTATACATCACTCAACTTCGTTTCTCCATCCCCCCCTCCTCTTTATTTATAGAAGAATTTATTTTATAAAGTAAGAAAGATTTTTGGACTTTCATAATTGTGGAGCTTTACGGTTACTAATGTTACAATTTCCCACTATTCCTATCCCTTTTACATTTTTTAATTTCCCTTTATAGAAGAAAAAAAAGAAAAATATTTACATAATATTCCTTCCTACTTTGAAATCCTTGAGAAGGTGAGAAACTAAATCTTTGGCGATAAAGGGTATCATTCTTGGCAATTTGTTCCATATGACAATCAAAGAAAAGAAAACATATTCATTGATTTTGGGCCTCTCGCATTTTCTTGGGTAGTTCGGTTGGATAAGATGGAGATGCAGATATCCCCTTGGCCTTCATCCTTTGTGAACATGAATAGATGTTGACCTCTATCCTTTACTTCATCTCTATGGCATGTTCATAAATTGGCTAATCATTTTGATATTGATGGATGTTGGGTTATATTGTGTGTTACTTCCATCTCTCTGGGTAGAGCTTCCTCTATCGGAGAACATGCACTCTATTGTTTGAAAAAACAAGTGAAGCTCCTCCTATGTTTGGCATTGTCAAATATTGATTGTTTCACCAAGAGGAAATAACCATGAGAAGGGGTATACCTCCATGAATGCAATAGTCGTGGTAACTTGTGCCCGATCACTTGTTATCGCTCAATGAAATGTTTTTTTTTTCTCTTGCATGTTCTTTTTAAAGTCATCTGGTTAGTTTTCTTAGCAATATGTGATGAGAGGGAAGAAGTGACACCTCCATTAATTTTGATTTTTTATTTTTCTTATTAATTTTCTATTGGTTATATGATCTTCTAGTATGGCATCAAAATATCTCACATTATTAGCATATATATTATTAGAACCTGTAACTTCTGTGTTTGTTCCAATCTTCCTAGGTGTGATAATCGTTCATTCAACTCTAAAAATAATCACCAACTTATACCTCCATCTCTATCCATGGTACTATTATCTTGAATGCTAAAAGGCCAAAACAATTATCAGTTTCCCAAATCAGAATACACGAATTTTTTACATTACACTTGTTTTGACCTTCATTTATCGAAGTGTACTTTCTTATCCAATAATATGAGCCTTTGTCACCACTAGACAAGTGTAATCGTCAAGATTCATAGCCAATATCCCATTGTTGTTGTTGTTGTTGTTGTTGTTGTTGTTATTGTTATCCATGAAAAGGTTATATTTGAAATTACAAAGTATGCTTATTATTATTTTCTATTGAAATTTCAACTTATCTATATGGTTGTTGGTAGATTTTAACATTTTAAATAATTGGAAGGAAAATATTATTTTAGCATATTATTTTTTAAAGGTGTACCTAGTTAGTGATCAAAATTGAACCCTTTGTAGCCCTTGTAAGGGGTTCAAACCCTTCCTAGAAAGGTAATTCAAAAATCACCCTTAAAAAAAAGGGTAATTTTTTTAAATCATTTGCCATTTGTCATTAACAAATATCATAAAATGTCAAAAGAAGGATCAAATTTCCAATAACCCATCAATGTCCTCACTTCCAATGCTTGTTTGGTGAATGAGGATTGGTCACACAATTCTTTCCTTTGGAATCTAAATACTAAAATCATCTTTAATCTAGTTGGTTCTTATGTATTACTTGATACGGTGTATCCTTCGATGGCATTAAATCCATCACCTATCTTATTCTTAGATGAATATCCTATCGCTATATTGGTGTATGCACTATTTTATGTTTCACTTAATGAAAGCTTCCCAAAGAAGATTACACGCCTTGTATTTGCAAATCTCCACGTGAATTCATGTCTTATGAGGATTGTAGATTCTTGTCAATATGGGAATTGGCATCAAATTTAGTGCACATACTTCATTTTTTTTAATCCCACGTCGCCATACTTCCATTTGCTTCGTTATCTTTTCCTCCAACACTCACCATAATTCCTTTTTCTTTGTTATCTTTACCTCCACTATTAACTCTGTAAAAAACCAAAACAATTAGTCATAGGTTATGGATGTAAATTTTAATGGCATTGGGATCTTATTTGGAATATTAATTACAAAGGAGTTGTTAAATGTCAATTTTAAAGAGGAAACAATAGACAATGAATAAACCCAACAAATCAAGTCATCTCTCTTTTTTCATGTTCACATATTCTCTCTCACTAATAATTATGAACATGTTGATTCATAGATAATTTATTGAATTCGTAACGTTATTTGTTTACCTATTAAGATTCATGACATGGTTATAGCTTTGATATATAATATGATTATTAATTGAGAACATTGGAAAGCCTCTCAACCACTTAGTTTGTAATTGATTTAAGGTTTTTGTGATGGGAGTGGTTTCTAGAATTGTTCGGAATGATTGTCATTTTAATTTGTCAACATTTTGGATCACCAATTGGATCCATAGTCATGACAAGAAGTCATGTAGGAGAAGAAGGAGACCAAGCATATAAATATGTAAAGAGCATAGATCAGTAACCCTAGAGAGCTAATTACTTCGACCTAAAACCCTAAAAATTATTAAAATACTAATATAAGATAATACAATAAATATTAGGTTATGGATTTATTAGTTTATAGGATTTTATTAATACTAAGTTGGGTAGTTAAATAAGTTATTCATGGTATTAGGTTAATAAATGTTATAATGGTATAACATGTTATTAGATTTTAAGTATGTTATATACCTATAGTATAAAAATAAATTAATAGTTAAAGTAGAATAATAGCATAGTACTAATTATTATTAGGGTAATAATATTAGGTCCTAAAAAATACTAAGGTATTAATAAGGTATTATTAATACTAACGTATAATAATGATATAATAATGTTAATAATATAATAGGTAATATTAATGTTAATAAATATATAATTGTATAATATAATAGGTATTAATAAAATAATAAAGTATAAATAATAATATCATAGTATTAAGTATTATTATTATTAGGGTAATAATACTGGGCTAAAACCCTAAAAATAAATTAATATCCTAGTACTAAGGTATAAGGAATTATTACTATAGATATTGTCTATAAGGGTACGATAAAAGTATTAGGTTAATAATGCTAACCTATATTAAGTAATCTAAAGTGTTACTAAATTGTTATTAAGACTAAGTTATAAAGAGCCTAAGTTATTAATATAATAAAAAATTATAAGTAACCATAATATAATAGGTAATGATATGATAATGGTGTTAATGATATAATATAATTATATAATGTAAAGTAATGATTAAAGTATAAATGACAATATCATAGTACTGAGTATTAGTAGGGTAATAATACTAGGTTAAAATCCTAAAAATAAATTCATATCCTAGTACTAAGGTATAAGGTATTATTACTAAAGATATTACCTATTAAGGTACTATAAAAGTATTAGATTAATAATGCTAACCAAATTCATATCCTAGTACTAAGGTATAAAGTATTATTACTAAAGATATAATAGGTATATTACTAAAGATATAATAGGTACTATAAAAGTACTAGGTTAATAATGCTATTAAGTAATCTGAATTATTACTAAAGTATTATAAGCACTAAGTTATAAAGGGCATATTATCACATAGATCATAGCTTGGAAAAATATCAACCCAAACATCAAATGTGTGACACAAATGGGAACACCTATCATTGTCATCTCAATATATGTCCCCCTCATTTTAGTGAAGAAAAAATCCAATACAAGGGAGGCTTCCCAATTGACCATAGGTGGATTGTGATGGGATAAGCAAAGAGCTTGGAGAGGTCCCCTATATGTCAAGTTAAAGGATGAGAAAGATCCTTGAGAGAAGGTATTATGAGCTAGTAAATGGTTTTCAAGGTTGTGTACCTGCAAACAATGTTATGCATGCCCAAAACAAGACAATATATGATGATTAAATCCTCAAAACCAATGGGAATCAATAAGAAACTTTGTTGTCCCAAGATTGCAGCAATATGGAAATATATAGCAGAAGTAAATAAGTTATTACAGATGCAAATTAAACCATCAAAATCAAGTGTATGATGTTGGAAAATAAAGCTAGCAATTAGTAGGCAATATTCCAAAAATTAAACCAAGACTTTGATAGAAAAAGAGGGTTGTCATTAAGTGTTATCAACAAGATTTTATAACATCCTTATGGCTGTAGAATTTGTTTTCTACAACAACAAGTTCTAGCCACTAAAATCAACAAGAAATTCACCCAAACAATAGCCTTTAAGCAGTAGATCAATTATGACAACTTACAAGTGAATTTCAGCGGTAGAAAAGTGAGAAAGAGAGTGAAAGAGAGAAATTTTGTTGCATCCCTATTGGTTGTAGATAAATTTTTATTGCAACAACTAGATCACTTGGCTAATCAAGATGCCCTTAGGGCACAATGTATCTTAAAGCATGTAGAATTAAATTCCAAACTTGAACAATTCAATATCCTTGAAATCATGTTTACCAATGCACAATATTCAATCTACAATGAAAAAATATTAGTGCCTTGTCTGTTGGGTTATGGGGTGTCTTGTTTATGAGCTATGGTTTATCACTCCTCTAGGGGTGTAATCCTTTTTACTCCTTATACTTAAAAAACCTTACCAAGCTAAATCTACAAGGGTGTAAGCTTTTTTACTCCTTGTAACAACCTTTTAAATAGCCTTTTCAATGACAGTAAAAGAGATATCCTTGATGGAGGGTGTATTCCCTTATACTCCTCCAATGGTTTGAAAACATAACCTTGAAATCAAGAAGAAACACACACAATTGCATAAATTCCTTACCTAATCCAAGAGATAGCATGAAAAACCCTTACTTATCAAGATAGTCCAACCAATTGCCAAGAAAAAAGAATCCAAGAGAAGTCATTAGCCTTCCTTCCACCAATAGACAATTAAATCATCCAATTGCACAAGGAACAATATATAGAGAATTGCCCAAGTAGGGCAAAAATTGCAGCCAAGATTTATGTAATTCTCGAGTGAGTTGTGTATAAAATGAAAGTGAGATGACCTATATTTATGTGAGGTAATCTAAAACCAATTTTTCCACATAAGAAAGTCAACAACAAATTAAAAGAAGGATGACCCCCTTTATTTGTATTTACAATTTACAAAATTTAAAATTACATAAAGTAAATCCAATAGAAGGGTGACGTCATGCCCTAAAAGGGTGACGCTCATCTCAAAAAATGAGACGTTGAGCCTCTAGATGAAATTTTTTGGGCCTCCAAATTCCATGTGTCACTCTCTCATGTGCCATAGTGTCATGCCATGCATATTCCTCCTTCAAACCACATCTCCTCTCTTTCGGAACCATCAAGCCCATCAAAACCCTAGAAGATGACGTCTTGGGCCTCCAAAGGCCAACTTCCAAGTTCAAGGGGATACAATGTCATCACCTAGTGTTTTACAAGTTCCTACAAAGGAAACATTCATCATCTCAAGTGTGCAATGGCTCTGGGGTCATCTTCCCATCCTGTTGGGTATGGAGTCCATCCTTGGGGTTTTCAACCCCCATGAAAGTCAAAATGGAACATTTCCTCCATGGAATGTCTCTTCACCTATCAAGGCCCTACAAAGACAAACAAGTACACCCTCCAAGGGTCCACAAGTCACATGTATCATTCTAACTAAGCCATATTTAATAAATGAACCACCCAAACATGTGCATTAAATCCCCCCTTTTATAACTAAACAATTATTGTGTAAAGACCTTATAGAACTTTTCAAATTTAAGTATGGGAGGTTTGTCATGGTTCCCTATTTGGTAGACCAATCCCAAGTCAATGAGTGTTTCCCAGGAAGACCCTCTCTAATTCATGTAAAAGAATAGGAGGTGGATGGGGGTGTGAATTTTTGGCATGGGGTTTCTTGACATACAAGGGCTCATATTGTCTCATTTATGGGTGACTTTGTAGAGGGGGTGTTGCATATTTGTTTGCAATGCAACACTTTTCCAAGCCCTTTATTGTCGTTAATTCATTATGGTCCAAAACATTGAGTGCTATGTGCAATGGAAATAAAGGATCACCACAATTCCACTTGGAGATAAGACACAATAAATTCAATCCCTCAAAAAGTGGGACATTTATTAACTATGTGTTTTCTTTTCTAAAGATCCTTTAATTTTTTATGGAGAAGTGTTTCATTGCTCTCAAGACCTTAGGGAGATCATAAAATTTATGAATTTTGTATTTTTCCAGCTACAACACCTCTGAGCCTTTAGCCCCTTCTTCCCATGAAATGAGGTACAATATATTATTGGGGTCAATAAGCCCAAAAACCAAACAGATGAGGAAACAGAGGGGAAGAAGTGTGGAAAATGCAAAGTATGGATGGAGATGGTACGATGACCCTTCAAGGAGATCTACCTAGTAGCAACCATTTTCCATAGGATGACCCACTTTCTAGGAAACCATGTCAACCACCAAGGTGAAATGAGGAAAAAGGTATAATTTCCAAGAAAACTTTTTCATAATCAAGAAAGGACTCTTTGCAACATTTTCAAATGCTTGAATTATCAAAATGACACTTACCACGAGACCGAACTTGTTACCTCATGAAGCAAGATGGATTGTCCTATGTGGGCCAAGATGGTATGGTGGATGATGTTGTTGTCAATCAAATGGTGGTTTGTGGTGAGAGGAGGGCCTATGCCTGCTCATATATCTCTAGAAACTCCATGTCTTCAACATGTATGCCTCGATACATCATCTCCTTACTTACCCCTATCCCGAGGGGGTGACAGGGACTAAGGATCTTTTAATATAATAAATAGTTATAATGATAATGTATTAACAAAACTAGGTTAATACTGTAGAAAGAAATTGATATCATATCCTTAACCTATTATTAAATAATTATTAAGAACAAGGTTAGAGACAAGCACAAACAAAGAGAGAGGACAAATTAAAGGAAGGAGAGAAAGAGAGCAAGAAATAAACTAAAATGGATAAGGAAGAGACTTACCTCACACTACATGTTCATTCCATTTTTTATTAGCAGAATCTAGCTCTCATTGATCTCTAAACCTCCATCCCTATTAATATTGTTAGGGTGTTTAATTATTTATATGGCTTCCCCAATTATGCGCTTGTAGTAGTGATCTTCTTTGGCCAAGATTTTTGTCTCTTCTAGGCACACATGGTGATTGCTTGCATTGTATTGATTGGTTAAGGTTGAAGTGTGTTTTTGGACGTTCTTGATATCAACTACATGTTCTTTGATCCGAACTTGAAAGGATCATATTGTTTCCCTGATATAACATTTACCACAGGAAAATATTACCTTATAGACTTAGTATGTAATTCATATCATCCGTTAGCACTCTGTAATTTTCCCAAGGCTGTGGAGGCAGTCACAGAGGCAACATCAAAACCACTTTGATTCTTGGATCTAGACCTCCAAGACTCAGAGAGGGATCTCTCTGTGTGATATAGATTTGTTTGAATAAATATTAGGCTAGTTATGCAGAATAGGTTATGTTCTTGGAGTTTTAAGTAGATTGGCTGGAAAAAGTTTCACGCTTCCATTGGGCTATGGGGTCTGTTCATGAAGATAGAAATCAAAGAACAATTTATAAGAAGTCTTTTCACAGGGAAAGATAATGCAACTATTGGATTCTTTGGGAATAAGCGATGGATTAGCAGAAAAGGTGAGATTATCAATCACAGTAAAGAAGCATTTAAGAATTTCTTCACTATAACATCAGAAGACAAACATTTAGATTTTTAAAAGTCAAAAAACAGGGTATGCAAAGATAAATCTTGTAACTTTAAATCCTTTTAAAAAGATCAGAAAGACAACACAATGATAACAAAGGAAGATACACATTCAATGACGAGGGAAAAACTTCACCAATAGCTAACATGTAAGAATCCTGTGAAACGTTTCTTTATATTTCTGGAAAATCTCTTGATAGAAGTTACAGTGCTCCTAGCCTGCTTGGGCCTGATATCAACAACCTTTTACACTAAAAATCATCTGAATAAATAGGAGAGATCCCCCAACAAGTAGTGTAATTCGTATTTAACCTCCTCGGCCAAAAATAGCCACAAATCCCCAAAAATATGGAATTGTCCACCATGAAAGACGGATCGAATTTCTGCAAAAAAGAGGTCCACTCAGACACCTGTTTCTCTTTAAGAATGACACTGGGGAAAAAAATGAAAGATTTTATTGTATATGGGCATGTTCTGGACAAAAACCTCCTTCAGTTTCGCCAAATTCACCTCCATCTTGCCATAACAACTCCCGCAAAATCAGGACTGTAACAGAAAAATGAAAAACTAGAAAAAAGGGCCTCGAAGATGGCTTCGATTCTCTCTTCTCGTGGAACCTGTGAAAAAAATGAGAGAGTTTTTTGTTCTTAATTCTGTTATGGAGAAAAACCTCTCTCAGTTTTTAAAAATTCTCTTTTGTTCGCCCAGAATAGGCTTTGGAAGATGGCATGCTGAACAGGAAAAAATGGGTGAAATTTGGGAAAAGTGGTTTTTTTTTTGGGATAGGCGGTATTCCAACCGCCCTTGAGGTGGTAAGTGGTTTTAGGGCGGGAGGGTTCGCTGGCCTGTGGAGCCGACACCTGTCCAAGGGTGGTTTAATAAATACAACCATTCCAGACCCCCCCTCTCGTTAAACTTCGGATGGTGAGGGGGGGTCCGGAATTTTTCTTACCCATTGATTTAATTTTGATGTGATGTGAGGTATACGTGAAGTTGGGGGGTGGGTAGAACTTAGGATAGGCTTTTAGTTTGTTTTTTTTGTTTTTTATTTTTTAATTTTTGTTTTATGTTTTTTTTACGTTTTTGTTTTGTTATTATATTTTTTATTATTATTGTTTTATTACTTTGTTTTGTTATATATTTTATTTTGTTTTTTTCTTATGTTTTTTTTTTAATATTTTAATATTTGTTTTATTTAATATTAATTAA
>ML788567.1:172452-199015 GCA_009831015.1 Picea engelmannii | reverse complement strand
CATCGTTACAGGCAGAACACTCGAGGGGGTCTGGAATCGCCTGTAGACCATCCATCTACGTGTTGTCACGATGACCGTAGATCTGTGCGCACTTGTTAGTCACCATTCCGGACCCCCCCCCACCGTTAAAAGCAGAACAGTCGAGGGGGTCCAGAATCCACTGTCAGTCGTTGATCTACGCATCGTTAGATTGACCGTCGATCTAAGCGCATTCTTTATTCTCTAGGCGCGAATGCAGCAAAAACTTTGGCTTAGTGATTTTTGTGGGTTTTGTGTGCTTCTTCCCTTGCTTTTGTCTCCATGGGGTTAGGAAACACCACTCAGCATCAACACTCATGAATTTTCTTTTCTTTTCCTTTCCTTGAAAATAATTTGCAGAAATGAAATATTATTTGCAAGCCAAAATACACCCATAGTGAAAAAATTTCCAGTCACCAGATCATACTATGAATTATAGGGTTATAACATCATCCTCACTAATATAATAGATAATGGAAAAAAAACATATAGTTAATATGTATATGTAAAACTCCCAACAATATACCAATCTAGTATAGGTTTGGTCAAGCTCATCATAACAATAATGCATAGTTTTTCTTTGTTTCACATAGAACTATTTAATTATTTATTATTGATGCAAACCCCCTACACTCTCGGGGCTGCGTGACCTCTCGGTCAAAGATCGATCGACTTTAGGAGTCAAATTAGCTCACAGGTTCATGTTGAACCTTCACAATTGTCCCCATAGGTCAAAGTCCTAAACTTCAGGCACGAAATCGCCTTTTCAGGAATTTTGGAACACCCGCAGGGTCCTCCTCGTAACCCTTATTGAAAATTGTGGGCTTAAAATTCCTCCCTTCCTCACTTTAGGACTTTGGGATTCGGGCGTTCTTGACACACGTGACTCCAAATCCACTGAATTCTAAACTCATGAACACACGCGAACTAGATCTACGATTCACATTCCTCTCACAACCAACGGCTATGATCTATTTCAGGATTTTCGAACTCTCCAAGATTTTTCTCCCTGAAATGATCTATACCCAGAGTTTTTGATCAAGCGCCACGCATCCCTTTCCAATAGACAGTTTCTATGGACTTCAGCACTTCGAGAATTTTGACCTTCAATAATTTACCCCTCGTTTTATCCCGAAGTTCTCTCTCTCCAAAGTGACGGAGATGATACGACGTGTCTATGCAATCCATAGTTAAGGTTTTAGCTTCTTACCTTTTTGGTGCTTAGGGTGAATTATGGTCAACACTCCACTTTCCCCTTGCCCCCTTATCCAAAGTTCGTGATCTTTTGACACGTGTCTTTCTCAAATCGAAGGTCACGATTTACTACGGCAATTCAGGCTTCAGCAGTTTTGATTTCACCACTTTCGATTTCCTCCAGAGTGCTCTTTTTCTAGAGTACATGATTCTATGTCTCGTGTCTTGCATGGATCTAACGGTCCATATTCTCTCTCTCTCTCTCTGTCTCTTTTGGAACTTCAGGTGAATTTTTTTCAACAGCCTCTCCTCGCCATTCTTCTAGAGTATCCAACTTCCATATCTCCAGATCTGTCAACATGTGTCTATTGCAACTCAACGGTCACGATGAACTCTGGCCCTTCGGCCTTCGGGATTTTTTTCTTCCTCTTTTTGACTTTCCACCGAAGTATCATATCTGTCGATGTGTTCCCTTAGAGACAAATGAACTAGATCTATTTCGGCACTTCAGAACTTCGGCAATTCATGCTTCACGCCATTGCTCGCCAATATTACCCTCTGAAGTGATCCTCTACTGAAGTAACTAATATTCTACCACGCGTCCTCTTGACTCGACGGTAGGGATTCTCTCTGCTCTTCGGACTTTGGTGACTTTTGATGTTGCACTACCCCTTCTTCCCGGATAGTTTCTTCCCTGAAATGATGATACATTGACATGTATCCCCCTCTGGATCTACAGTCCAAATGGAGTTCAGGTTTCATAACTTTGGACTAAGATATTTTTTCAGAAGAAATCTTGCTACGTGCTCCTTGCACTTCCCAATCCTGATAATTTCGACACTTAGTCAATTCTAAACCCTGTGCACTCCTTGCACCAATTGGACTAAAGTTGTTGTTATCTCTCCTAAGCTTCCCTGAGTCAAATATCGACTCTATCAATGCACACCTTGTGGACAATATGCACTCCTTTCATCCGAGCTCTCAGAAGAGAAACAAATGAAACTTAATTAACACTTCATAAGTCCATATACTCAACTATTAACAACATACATAGCATAATTAAATAAACACACGGAGAACATATCATTCATTCAAATACACACTGACATGAACACCATCCAAGTATTTGGATCAATTTTTGTATGTTCTATTCATTCATGAAGTATTTAAATAGTAACACAATTCTTCAATGTCTCCAAACTCTCTATGTCTAACTGCTACCTCTCACTTCTCATAGTATATCCTCACACTCTATTATGTCTTTTGACACAATACTAAAAACCTATCTAAGGAGTGGCTTCTCAAGCTCTTCTCTGTCCTATCTGAATTCTATCCCATAGTCGTTCTAATGGTTACCTACTTAGTCTTATTACAATAAATATGAGCTATTATCAGATAAGAGCTGACACTCTACATCTGTAACACCTTACAGTCGTATAAGAATTTACAACATCCTGCCATTCTCATGCAGTGACCTGATTTTACAAACAAGGTCTTTTAAAAACGATATTTTCAAAATATCTCAACAATCGCTCATGCTTTTGTTTAATGTTGATTTGAAATTTTGGTACGGTGAGGTGTTGAATTATGCCTCCTCTCTTGGCCTCATTTTCTTTGATGGTGATGCTCCTGCATCATACTGCCCTGGCTAAAATATTCATGGACTCCTATCCATGAGCTCCTACATTGTTTTTCCAGGCTTCAAAATGTCAAGTTTAGTGACCCAACTCGAATCTTCCACTGGGTGATCTTTCCACTTCACCAAATATTCAAGATACATCTGCCTCATGGTTTTCTTCCCAACTCTTTGTTCTAATATTTTCTCCATCAGAGTTTTTTCTGTTGTGGGCATTTGTTTTCCCACTGAATCCCCTCTTGGTCATCTAGTTCTCCTACATCATCTCTCCTATAAGGATACATGTCTGCAATATTGAATATCAACAATATCCCAACATTGTCTGGTAGCTCAATATCATAAGCATTGGATGCAAATTTTCTGAGGATCCTACATGGTCCTATCTTCTTCATCTTAAACTTGTTATATGTTCCCCTTGGAAACCTTTCCTTTCTCGAATGAGATAAAACTTCATCTCCAACTTCAAATTGAAATTCTCTTCTTTTCTGATCAAATCCGTTCTTATCCTTTTGATTATTGTCATGTATTTGTTCTTTGACTCGATCATGCAGTATCTGCATCTCTGTAGAAAACTATTCTGCTCCAGCGCTCCTGAACTCATATTGATTCATATTTCTCAATTTTGTAATCCCTATTGGCTGTATTCCATACACTATTTTGAATGGACTTTTCCTAGTACTCTTGTTTACCGAATTGTTAAATGCAAATTTTGTCTGTGCCAAAATCCGATCCCACTGATAGCCCTGCTCTGTGACTAAACTCCTCAATAAATTTGCAAGACTTATGTTCACCACTTCAGTCTATCCATATGTTTGAGAGTGATATTCTAAATTGAAGGACAATTTTGTCCCCAGCCTCTTCCATAGATTTCTCCAAAAGTTTCCTACAAACTTTGTGTCTCTGTCTGAGACTATGCTCCTAGGAAAACCATGTAGTCTCACAACTTTCCTGAAAAACAAATTGGCTATGTGTGTAGTATCGCTTGTTTTCCGACATGGTATGAAATTTTCCATCTTGGAAAATCTATCTACCACAAAAAATATGGAATCACTTCCCTTCTGGGTTCTAGGTAATCCCAATATAAAATCCATACTAATTTCATCCCAAGGCCTTTCTGGAATAGGCAATGGATGATACAAAGCAGTGTTTTATTGCCTCCCTTTTGCATACTGGAAAATTTTTCATCTGTTCGCAAACTTCTTCATGTCTTCCCTCATACCTAGCCAATAGTATGAATTGTTCAACTGTGAAAATGTTTTTTCATGGCCGAAATGTTCAGCTAGACCTCCACTATGTTTTTCTTTCAGAATATTGTCTCTCATCGAGCATCTTGGTATGCACAATTGGCTTCCTTTGAACAACAATCAATCCTAGATTAAATATTTTGTCCATGGGCTTCTATCCCCCAACAAAGGATTCTCGCATGCCTCATAAGCCTCCTTAAAATCTTGATCTTCTTGGTACATCTACTTAAGGTGTTCAAACCCTAAGGTCTTCACTTGGAATTCCTGTATAATCAAACTCCTCCTGCTCAAAGAATCTGCAAATTTTTTAGTACTTTTAGAAATACATTTAATGATGAAAGAAAAATTCTTCATGAATTCTACCCACTTAGCATGCCTCTGATTCAACTTTTCTTGCCTAGTAATAAATTGTAAAGCTTGATTATCACTATACAAGACAAACTCCTTTGGAATTAGATAGTGCCTCCACTTCTTCAAGGCTTGAATCACTGCATAAAAATATTTGTCATATGTGGAATACTTTTTCTTGGTGTCATTTAGTTTGTAACTGAAATAAGAAACCGACTTATTATCTTGACTCAAGACTGCTCCAATAGCGACTCAACTTGCATCGTACCTTACCTGAAATGTTTTCCCAAAATCTGGTAAGACCAGAATTGGTTGTCCTGTGATCTTCTCCTTAAACACTCTGAATATTTTTTTAGCCTCCTTTGTCCAATTAAAAGACTTGTGTTTCTTTTTCACAGTATCTAGTATGGGTGTACATATACCACTGAAATTTCTGATAAATTTCCTATAAAAACTTTCTAATCCATGAAAGATTCTTACTTCAAATATGATTCTAAGAGATGTCCATTCTTTGATTTCCCTCACCTTCTCTAGATCCATCTTCAATTCATTTGAAGAGATCATAAAACCCAAGTATATGAGTTTTGTCCTCATGAAAGAACTTTTCTTCAAATTTATCAGCAACTTTTCTTCTTGCAACCTCCTCATCGCTAGTGTCAAGTGTTTTAAATGTTCTTCCTCTGTCTTACTGAAGATTAGTATATCATCCAAATATAAAATCACAAATTTAACTATGAAGTCTTTCAACATTTCATTCATCAACCTCATAAATGTTCTTGGGGCATTTTTCAGCCCAAATGGCATGACTATCCATTCAAACAAACCTTCATTTGTCTTGAATGTTGTCTTCCATTCATCTCCCTCTCTCATTCTTATCTGATGATATCCACTCTTCAAGTCTATTTTTGAAAAATAGCTTTCCCCACTCAAGCAATCCATCAAATCATCCATTCTTGGAAAAGGGAATCTAAACCTGATGGTGATCTTGTTGATGGCTCGAGAATATGTACACATCCTCCATCCTCCATCCTTCTTTGGACTTAACACAGTTGGTACTACACATGGTATTAGACTTTCCCTGACTAAACCTTTATCCAAAAAATATTGGACTTGATTCTTTACTTATTCATTCTCTCGAGGTGTCAACCTATATGCTTCTTTTTTTTGAAAACTAGCTCCTGGAATAAGGTCAATGTGATGGTTGATACTCCTAATGGGTGGCAATGAGCGAGATAACTCATCCACTACTATTTCATCAAAATTCTCTAAAAGTTCTTGGATTTCTTCAGGTAATTTATCTATAGAAGTATTTGTAAGGACAACCCTTGGCTTCCTCACTACAGCAAACTGCATCTCTTGTTCCCTCTTGACCTAATTCAAGAGTTCCTTCCCACTCATGAGAAGTATACTCGAACTAGCCTCCTTATTTGGCTCCTTTTCTTCTATCGTCAGCAACATGTGTGTTCTACCATTCTTTTGTAGGGTTTAAGTATTTTTTCTCCCGTCATGAATGAAATTTCTATCAAATTTCCATGGTCTCCCCAAAAAAATATGACAAACATCCATAGGAATTACATCACATAAAATCTCATCCCTATAGCCTCCTATTTTAAATTCGACTTTGCAACGTTGACTTACCGTTACTTGATGTCCTTTCTTCAACCATGATACCTTGTACGGATTTGGGTGTGAAATTGTCTCTAGCTCTAGTTTCTCCACCATATTCATGGATACTAGATTATCAGTGCTCCCATTGTCTATGATCATCTTGAAAACTCTATCCTTTGTCGTGCAAGCAGTCATGAACAAATTTGTTAGTTGATCTGGTTCTTCTACCTCCTTCTATTGCTTCTGCTTCCACATTCTTTTGAGCTTCATAAATGTGTGTTTCTCCCCCGCCTATACCTTTCTTCTTCTCGAGGCATTCACAAGACATGTGTCCTATCTTTCCATGGGCATAAAATATGACTTCACCTCCTTTGCCTCTTCCTCTTCCTTGAGGAAAATAGTTTCTTCCTCTGTTTTGTCCTTCTTTAGAACTTCCCCCTTTTTCAGGGTGAGTATGATGCTTTCCAAACTCTTTATTTGGCTTATGGAACTTCTCTCGGTCGATTCCCTTGCCTCTGCTTGAATTTCCTCCCCTATTTCATTAGCTTTGTTTTCTGCCCAACTTCTCTTCATCTTTCAAGGCTAAATGATAATCATCCTCGATTGTGCCAACATGCATAATGTTGATCTCCTCTTGTATCTCATATCTCAACCCATTTATGTACCTGGATATTTTTCATCATCATTTTCCTTCTGTCCAGCCGTGATATTCAGTTTATAGAATTCTTCAGTGTACTCTTTAACCAATAAGATTTTCTGTCTCAAGTTCTGCAATTTTCTAAACAAATTTATCTGATAGTCTTTAGGGATAAATTTCGCTTTCAACTTAGCTACCATCCTATCCCAAATTTTGATTTTCTTTTTACCTTTTCATCTGCGATCAGCTTGTAGCTCATCCCACCATAACGATGCATGACCTTTCAACCTAGTTATTGCATGCTTAACTTTATTTTCTTCTTCAATTTCTTCATAATCAAAGTATTTATCCATAGCATGTACCCAATATAACAATTCTTCAACTTCCAAATTTCCTTCATACATTGGGACTTCTATTTTTTCTCTGGCTCCTATTCTTGAAAAAGCTCTTAGCAGTCATTCTTTCATAGGTTCTCCTTCTACAACTCCTTCTTCTTCTACCTCTTCACTTTCAGGTTCGTTGATGTCACCAACATCTGGTTCTCTCCTATGTGTTGTTTCCATGGCTTCCAATCTCATTCTAAGTCACCTCATTTCTTCTTCCATTTATGGATTCCCTCTGTGCCTTCTAGGTGGCATGATTCCATTGCTTTGATTTACTTATCTTTGACTTGATGCTATCAAACAGAACTCTTTCAGCTTATCACCTTTTCCTACAATCTGCAGACAAAATTTCAGCTCAGATACCACTTGATGCAGACCCCCTACACTCACGGGCCTGCGTGACCTCCCGATCAAGGATCAATCGAATTCAAGAGCCGAATTAACTCACAAGTTTGTGTTGAACCTTCACAATTGTCCCCACAGGTCAAAGTCCTAAACTTTGGGCATGAAATCTCCTTTTTGGGAATTTTGGAACACCCACAGGGTCCTCCTCGTGACCCTGATTGAAAACCATGGGCTTAAAATTTCTCCCTTCCTCACTTCGAGACTTCGAGCTTCGGGCGTTCTTGACACACCTGACTCCATATCTGTCGAACTCCAAAATTGCAAACACACGTGGAACAAATCTATGATTCACACTCCTCTCATAGCCAACGGCTGCAATCTATTTCAGGACTTCAACATTCGGGAGTTTCAAACACTCCAAGCCTTTTATCCTCAAAATTCTCTATACCTGGAGTTATAGATCAAGCGCCATGTGTCCCTTTCCAACAAACGGTTCTGATGGACTTCAACACTTCAGTAATTTACCCCTCATTTTCTCCCAAATTTCTCTCTCTCTGAAGTGACGAAGATGATACCACATGTCTATGGAATCAATAGTTAAGGTTTTATATTCTTACCCCTTTGGTGCTTTGGATGACTTCTGGTCAATGCTCCACTTTTCCATTTCCCCCTTATATGAAGTCTATGATCTATTGACATGTGTCTTTCTCAGATCGACGGTCATGATTTACTTTGGCAATTCAGGCTTCGGGAGTTTTGATTTCACCACTCTCAATTTCCTCCGGAGTGCTCTTTTCCTGGAGTACACGGATCTATGTCACCTATCATTCCTAGATCTAACAATCCAAATTTGTTCTCTCTCTCTCTCTCTCTCTCTCTCTCTCTCTCTCTCTCTCTCTCTCTCTCTCTTCTGGAACTTTGGGTGACTTTTGGTCAACAACCTCTCCTCACCATTCTTCTGGAGTATCCAACTTTCGTATCTCTAGATCTGTCGACACGTGTCTATTGCAACTCAACAACCACGATGAAATCTGGACCTTCGGGCTTCGAGATTTATTTCTTCCTCTTTGCGACTTTCCTCCAGAGCTCCTTTCCTCTAAAGTATCAAATCTTCCGATGTGTGTCCTTCTAGAAGAACGACCTAGATCTATTTCGACACTTCCGAACTTTGGCAATTCTCGCTTCATGCCACTGATCGCCAAGATTACCCTTCAAAGTGCTCCTATTTCGAAGTAACTAATATTTTGCCACGCATCCTCTTGACCCGACAGTTAGGATTCGCTCCACACTTCAGACTTTGGTGAATTTTGATGTTGCACTACCCCTTCGTCCCATATAGCTTCTTCCTCAAAATTAACAATACACTGACACGTATCCCCCTCTAGATCTACAGTCCAGATGGACTTTGGGTTACATAACTTTGGGCTTAGATATTTCTTCAGAAGAAATCTTGCTACGTGCTCCTTGCACTTCGGAGTCCTAATGTTTTCGACACTTATTCTATTCTAGACCATGTACACTCCTTGCACCACTCGGACTAAAGTTCCCATTATCTCTCCTGAGATTCCTTGAGTCAAATATCGACTCTGTCAATGCACACCTTGCGAAAAATATGCACTCCTTGCATCTGATCTCTCACAAGAGAAACAATTGAAACTTAATTAACACTTCATAAGTTCATATACTCAAGTATGAACAACATACATAGAATAATGAAATAAACACATAGAGAACATATCATTCATTCAAATACACACTAAAATGAACATTGTCGAAGTATTTGGATCAATTTTTGTTTGTTCTATTCATTCATGAAGTATTTACATAGTAACATAGTTCTTCATTGTCTCTAGAATCTCTATGTCTAACTACTACCTCTAACCTCTCATACTCTATCCTCACACTATATTATGTCTTTCAACACAATACCGAAAACCTATCTAAGGAGTGGCTTCTCGAGCTCTTCTCTGTCCTATCTGAATTCTATCCCATTGTTGTTCTAGCGGTTACCTACTTAGTCCTATTACAATAAATATGAGTGATTATCATATAAGAGCTGACACTATACATCTGTAACACCTTACAGTCGTATAAGAATTTACAACATCCTGCCATTCTCAGGCAGTGACCCGATTTTACAAACAAGGTCTTTTAAAAGAAATATTTTCAAAATATCTCAACAACCGCTCCTGCTTCTGGTTAATGCCGATTTGAAATTTTGGTACGCTGAGGTGTCTAATTATGCCTCCTCTCTCGGCATTGTTTTCTTTGATGGGGATGCTCCTGCATCAATTATGTTTGGGATTAAAAACTCTATTAAGCTTGGTGAAATTTTATAATTTGTATGTCCTTGATGAAGTTTAGATATGAACTTGCACAAAATAAACTTTGTCAACATCACAAAACATAAAATTGGGATTACAACAATGAAAATTGTGATTATGTTCATTCAATTTATATCATTATCAAATCTTCACTAATTTGTTCTCCAAAATGATCATCCCCCTTTCCATGATTCCATGTATCTTTATCTATCACACTCTTTCACTTTCTTCTTGTTATTTCTAGAAACATTGAGATTAGTGTGACGACACTTTGCAAATATTTTGAGATTTCCCCATAGCTCTCTTTCCCCCTCTCTCATCCCAACCCCAATATCAAGGAGACATATCATTTGTATAATTAGTGATTGGAAGAATAATTTTGAAGGTGGTTGGAATTGTTAACAAAATCTCAGAAGAAGGTAAAATAATTTTTATTATCATCGAATGTATGAAGTAGGTATTATGATCTAACATCTCACTCTTTCATGCATTTTCACATGTTTTGAGAGATAAAGTGAAGTTTGAACCATAAATATCCTCAATAAAAATAGAATACTTGGTGTTCTTCATGATTAATTTCATTTAGTTTAGTGTTTCTATGGATCTAGGGAAGCTCCAAATCATAAACATCTTAACCTAAATAATAAACAATGGATGAAGTCATGCTAGATTTTTATGTTGCTAGAGGCCTATAATGCAAGTAGGGTCTCTTCATTACTTCTATAGTTCTTTGATATAATTAACACACTTCAACAAATCCTTCAATATATAATATCATTTCTTCATTTCTAATGAGATCTAGCAATAATGGGGTATGCTCAAAATATGAATATAAGATGAAAATATGTTATCGTCCCCAACCGGGAACAATTCTCATAAGTGACATGTTTGAGCTCAGAATGAGTATATTATTGTAATTTCTTCAATCCTTGTTATTGATAGGCCTTGTTCCCAGAAGATTATAGGGTTTACTCAGGATACCATCCTCGAAATGAGGGGAAGTACTTGGTGGTTTTCCCTAAGCATTATAACCTGGAAAATATAAAAAATGTTTATGTGAATGTATCAAAGGGTAATTTTGAAAGAAAAATAAAAAAATTTATGACTCTAAAACAAACTCAAACTCAATCTACAATTGCATGGATGAGAGAGAGAGAGAGAGAGAGAGAGAGAGACAAAGGGGCAGAGTGGGGGAGAGATGGAGATAAACGAAGAGAGTGAGTGGGAGACAAAGAAATAGTGACAAGACAATGATGGATTGAATGAAAGGGACATATCACCATTTGTAGGCATGGATGTAGTGAAATCATGGTACAAATTTTGGGAGGGGAGATAGTGGAGTAGAGAGAGAGGGAGAGTGTGGGATTGGGGAAAGCGTCAAAGGGGGCCTATATATCCTTGGGCCCTTAACTTTTCTCAACCACTATCCCCCTATATGCATAGGAAGATACCTCAACTTCATCCCTAGACCCATCTAACCCTAGGCCCCAACCTATACCTAACCCTTAACCCCCTCCACACCCAATCCCTAATATCCTTATGGTCATACCTCTTCCTATGGTCCCAAGAACCCCTACACCTTCATCCTAGTGATCTAACCACTACCTTATGCCTTAAAGAAATTTCAATTCTAAGCCCCCAGGTCCTAGTTATTCCCCATATATCCTACATAATATTAAATGGGATAAATATTGAGAGATCTACCATGACTAGAACCTCTATCATGCTTGTAGTTAGATGTGTTAGACAAATAAGATGAAGAATTTGAGCTAGATGTAGATGACAATGTTCTCTATGATCATATCGATGATGAAATTATCCAAAATGAAATTGATTATGATGTTGTTATGCCCAATCATTTCTATGTTTATTTTGAACCAAATGATACAAATGTGGAGTTGGACAAAGAAGAATATCACTGATATTGAATTTTTGAAATGTAGGTCGATGCATGTGATTATAAACTTTCTATGATTTATTCTCTTTAAAGTATTTTGTTATATGTTTTAAATATGTGTTGCTAGGTTTGATGTCATTTTATATGTACAATTGGTTGGTTATAATAATTCATTGACCTTGATTTCTCTCATAACCCACCAACCTATAACCTCCTAATCCATATCAATTCTTTCCTATTTGATTGTATCTATTAGTCAATATTGATAATCTACCACAACTTTTTAACCCTCTAACTAGTAACCTTGGTAACATTCTAACCCCCACCCTCATTTTTCACCATAGGAACCATGTGCATGCTCAAAAACCACTATATAGGACATAAATGGAATCTTTGAGCAACAAGTGTCATATGGTATCCATTATAAGGTTTAACACATAAAATATTTGTGGAGGGCTTTGGACGTGGTTTAGGGTGAGAGGCTATGAGTTAGGGATTGAGGGGTTAAGGGGTTAAGGGGATTGTATATAACTGTATAGCACATATTATATACAAATGTAAATATAAATTATGTTACAAACAAAAAACAAATAAAAATAAACAAAAATAAAAAGAGAAATTCAAGCATAAAAAACACTATGGAACCAAACCCTGACCAAATAAATGCACTCCCAAACTGGTTTTCCACTGCATTATTTGAACCCACTTTCCAATGAGGAGAGTAAACATAGGAGAAACCCATTGAAATTTTCATTGGATCAACCCCACCTGTCAGTACGAATATTGCATAGAGGAGCAACCCATTTACATTTGCAATGGATCGACACCTACCAATAAGGTGAGTCTATAGAGGAGTAGACTTTTACAAGGAGAGACCGACCCCACTTGTGCATCCAAGGAGGGATAAACCTCACAATTTCTTTGTTATGTAGCCTCATTGTTGATGTAGATAGATAATGTAGATCCTCTGGTTGTTTGTTCAATGTGAAATGGTTTACAATGGCTTTGTTTGAGTTCCATTCACTTCAATTTTTCCTTGTCATTCACTCCTTAGTTTAGGTTCGATACCCTGTATACTGCATCTCTTTTCCATATTTTTTTACACAATAGAGAAAAAATATGGTTTGAAATGAAAATTCAATAGACACAATCGAACCATTCATATAGATCCAAGATCGATGGTCTCAATTTATTTCGGTTGGTGAAAGTGCATGTTGGATAGCAAGGGATCCAAGGCCTAAATTATTAACCATTGTACTAACGGTTGATAATGTGTCAACACCTTATTCATTTCGGTATGCATGGGTGCTATTATGAAACCAATTTAGCTCATCCCCAAAATGTACGAATGAATGAAAAGTGGCACGATGATGTAAGCCAAATCAAAAAGGCGTTACATCAATGTAATCCAAAGGATTTTAAATAATAACACAATAAACCCCTAAGAAAATGAGGTAAATGCACACAGTAAACAATGTTATGAGTACATTAGACTCCTGTAAAAGCAGTGAAATTCTCCTTCAAAAAATAAGTTCAGGTAGAATTATCATTTCTTTATTTCAAATCTATTCTTATTGTTTAAAATAAGGATATATGGAGAAATATAGTTAGTTTGGTTAGCCATCAGCCTCTAATGAAAAAGTCTTAATTGACCGTGATTGTGAAATTTTTGAAACTGTTCTGTCACAATTTTATCCTTATGAGTTAATAAATTTATCATATGATAGATTTAGGTATTTGCATGATTATTTACATATCTAAGAGTCAAAATTTGGTAAATTCATAATTCCCCAAACCTGTTATTTTCCTAATTTTGTCTCCTAGTGTGAAAAGAACTATCTTTCTGAGGAAAGGGTCATGGTATTTGAAAATGGGTCCAGTATATTATATATCAATGCCGAGTCTATTACAAAATTTTCATCTCTTCCCCAAATCCTTGAAGGTCGAACCCTACATGAACTAACCATGTATGTCAATTAGAATTCTTTAAATTCATATGAAAAGGTCACTTGTTACAACCATATCTGGATATAAAGATGTTGTTATTCCCAACACTCCTCCTCTATATAAATCCAATATTCTCCCTCAAATTTCTAGACAAGACATAACAATGATGTGTCTAATTTTAGGGTATGATCATGATAGAACTATAGATGTAGTTATTTTAGGATTTGTGTCATCTATTTTCCCTCCATTTGAGAATTACATTACCAAATTTAATTATGATCATTCCTTGTTGATATCATTGACTAATTGACACAATTTCATGCAAGCAAAAAATTTCGATATCAATCCTATCTTGTCTACCTAATTCTATATTTTCAAGCTTCTTGTTTTCATAATATTCAGCTGAAAATAGAATATGAACTTCTTAATCCATGTTTCATCATTGAATGGACATCATTGGTTAGAAAGAAGACAGAAAACAAAGGTTTTGTTGAGTTTTCTAATCAATTTATGTCTATTTAATATACTATATTACATGGGATTTCACCACCAAGGATATTCCCAGAAGCCAAAAGGATTTTGCACCTGAGTCCTGACACCAATGTTGGATATTTTATTCTTGCTTAAAAATCATATAATCATAAGAATATATGGTTCAAATTTTAACCCTTTTTTGTTATCATTGTTTTTGACACCCAAAATATTTTCCTTAGAATACATAAGACAAAATATTGATTTTGATTATGTAAATTTTGTTTCCAAGAAACATCAAGTCACATTCTAGTTTAAAAAGGAAGTTGGTCCTTTTATAGTAATCACAAGAGCAACTCAAGGAATAGTTGAAAAACTGATTTTGAACTTGAATTTTCATCTAGGAGAATAATAAAATTATGATCCTTATCAGGTAATCTCAAATAAAAGGGTGCAATTTGGATCTTCTCCTTATACTCATGAGTCAAATCCATGATTGGAGAAACTTGAAAATCAAGATAGTTGGGAGCATGCACAACACTTATTATAGGGAGGTGAGCCATAATTATTACAAAATCAAGTTCTAGTTCTTCAAATAGATAATACTAGCTAGAATGAACAAACAAATCAACCATCAATAATCCAGACTCCACATGAACATGAGAAATGTTATAAAATATATATCTAGACTGATCATAAACTATTTATGATATGGATGAATATGAACACCAAAGTAAAACAAAGGAGACAAAGGATCAAGAACTGGGAAAAGGTAAATTAATATAGATTCCAGAGAATATTTCTCTAGAAATAGATCATGTATTTCTTGTAGAGCATATCCCTTCGAATTTATAGAAATTTCAAATACCCGTGAAGGAAAAGAAAACACCATATATTTAGGACATAAAAGTCAAAATAGTCTCTTTTCTCAGCTTATGGAAATAAAGAATTAAAATATTGAAATAAGGAGAGAGATTTATCCTCAAAATTGGAAGTAAGAATATTCTCAAACAAAATTTTTATTAGCCTTATATTTTAAGGAAGTATATTTGAATATGGTCATACTAGAACCTAAAGCTCAAACAGTAAAAAAAGTTTAGGATTACAATGCCACAGGTTTCAAATTGAAATTAGTTAGAATAAATATGGTGGATAAAATGGATTTGCACATAAAACATGTGAGATTGTCTTTAGAGACTTGTTATAGAACCCATCTAGTGTGGGAATAATTCCAGAAATGGATAGCAATATTGAGAAGCAATGGAAGAAGGAGAATGTGGCAAACAAAACAAAGCAAGCAAGGATAAATGAGTTAGAGCAATGGATAATAGAGTTGGGTACATATCCTCATGATGAAAAATATGTACAGGCTCTGATAAAAAAAAGGAACATATAAATTCAAGTGTTAAACAATAAGCATAACATGCTTGATATTTATCATATACAAACACCAAAAATTCAATCAATGCACTAGGAAAAAGATCAGTTACTATAACAAATGGTTCAAATGAATAATCATCTTGGGTCATATCGACAACAAATTTAAACATTGGAAAAGGAGAAAAATTAAATTAAGTGTTTAAATTCTTCATATGTTCAATCATCCACATCAGCGGATCCTTCAAAAGAATTGGCAAAGGAATTGTCTAGTTTAAATTTTAAGGAAATTGAAGTTGACGACTTGAAAATAATGATAACCTGTAAAAATGATAAAATTAATATTTTGAAAGATCATTTAAAATAAAAATATGGAGCCATTTATAAATATCAGAAACTCAAAGAAAAGTTGCAAAAATATTTAGAGAAAGCCTAGGGTAAGCTAACTAGTAAACAATATTTAATTGGAGCAAGACATATTCTTTGGGATCATATCATCTCAGAGATACTTAAATCATGGAATTATTTCACATTGGTGGTTGATGAGTCTATATTGGATTCACAAACTCAGTAGAATATAATCAAAATCATATAAGAACTAAGTGATAAACAACAGGTGGTCAACAATGTTATAAAAAACCTTAACTCTAAGACTTGGAATCACTTAAAGGATTTGAGTGTCAATGATTGTACTTACCTAATTATGGATGCTACAAAGGTATTAACAATGAATTTTTTGGTTTAGGAAGATCAAAATAAATATAGTTCAATTCATAGAAGTACTAAAACATTCATGAAAAGATACAAGGAATTAGTTTAAATGGGACTACCTTCATGTTGCAAAACAAATGGAAATTGTATTCAGCAGGAAGCATATTAAGATATGATAATAAAATATAGGGATGATATAACTAAATTTCAAGATCTGGATGATGTTTTGAAAGGTCAAACTATTGTCTAAGAGTTAATAGATGGTTTTCATTTATTATGTAAAATCAAAAATTTATTTCCTAATATTCCATCAAATGATAGATATATGGAGCTTGATATAGCTTCCAAAAAAATTGTTAGTTACAACTATCCTACAGGTAATCATTGGAGGAATATAGCTCAATATTCTATGATGGATTTAACAGAACCAGTAGTCAGACAATCAGGACAAAGTAGTGCAAGGTGAAAATAAGAATGTAAATATGGCAACCGTTATGATCGTGACTCATAAATTTCTAAGGAATATAGGAACCAAAATTTATTTTTGTAAATTCATGCCTTAATAATTGCATGAATAACTAATGTCGTTAGTAAAAGAGATGGAGTAAAATAAAAAAGGAGTTCAAGAAAAAAGGATCGAAAATTTTTGGAGGAGAGTGTATTTGATATTCAAATACAACGAAAAAATGAATATCAAATACAAGGATGAATTGTATTTGATATCCATTTTTTCAATATGTATTAGTTTGTAAACTCTTTATGTTATTGTGTCTTCTTATGTATCCAAGGAATATTTTGCAATCTATGTATCTGATATTTGATGTACGATTTCCTTATTGGATTCATGGTTCATAATTATATTAGCATACAAAGAATTTACAAAACAAAGCAAGTTTAAATCTTGAAGAAAAAATTCCTGGAACCAACCAAGGTCATACATGTCAGTGTTTCATGGAAACCTACACAGGAGACCTAGCTAAAGAATACACAAACAAATCTTATCAAGAAAAGGAAGAGAGATACAATATGAAGAATGAGAATCAATGTGTATTATGATATGTTCAATGAGTGAGTGATCTTCACTCATATAGGAAATGAAATCTTATCTTAGGAATGCATGCATAATAGTGATGGTCTGAAATTAGAATGTCTAAAATAAAACTAGGCAGTTAACTCCCACTGAACTAGTGTGCTGAAAATAGAAATTTCTCCAACACCCCCCCTGAACATCACTATGGAGTAAAAAATGAGTCTCAACTACTAGGCCATATTAGGTACTCATGTACAATGTAACTAATGAACACTGAAGAAAAATTAGGAAAGAGGGAAAACCGCGTGGTAACAAAACCCCCCCTCAAAAGACAATGTATCAAAAGAAGAAAATGGCAGTTGTTAGGCAACTGTTTTCTTCAATGTAAGATGATCCCGCAAAGTCTGAAGCTTATGCTCACTGAAAGTCTTCATGAATATGTAGAAATATTTATGGATCTGAAAAAGTCCTTTGGAAACCTATCGGTCCCTGTACCTCTTGATCCTGTGGACCCATCTACACCTGAAAATATTCCTTTCTGGTGGAAGTGGAACTAGATGCCAAGTCTGATTATTTAGGAGTGAGTCATACTCCTTCTGCATGGTTGCTTGCCATAATGGATTTCCCACAGCCTTATTGTAGTTTTGTGGATCAATAGATTGAACCATATAGCAATGCATGGACATCACAGATTCTGAAGATGAAAGTACATGAGAAGGATCCTCATGCTGAGATCAAGTCCTCCTCAAATCCAATGGATTCCCTGCAAGGATACCTGTTTCCTAAAGTGTGAATTGTTCCTTCTTGGGAAGCTGTTGAATATTCAACGCTGGCTTCTTATATGGTTGTACTTCCTTCTTATTTCCGTGTACAGAATCTGAGTGTATGGAATCATCTCTGATGTCTAAAACTTATGGAAGCACAAGAGTATATGCATGTTTCACTAGAGGTGCATGCAAAGTAATCTCCTTATGTGTAATAAGAATAGAGGATTCATTGTCAGAAAACTTAGTGAATTTATACAACCTTGAATTGTGATCAACCTCACCAATTGCAATGATGGAATTGTCATGCATGTCAATTATTGAAACTGAATATGATGTAAATTCAACCTTTTTACATTTATGAGTGATCTGATAATCTGAGAGAAGATTCATATAAATCTTTGGAATATGTAGAACATTCTCAAAACTTCCATTGTGGAGTTCCACTCTCCCTTCTCCTGCTACTGCTACTGGATTATCATCCCCCATGAGAATAGGGGGTCTTGAGCATGGACTCAAAGAAGAGAAAACTTCCTCTTCCGTTGCCATATAATGGGATGCATCAGAATCTATAATCCATGAATCAGATGAGGAATTAATTGCAACCAAAGCATGATGATTACCTTTCGTAGGAGCATGATCTTCTTCCTTCTTCTTCTTGACTCCCTCTGGAATGAAGTTTCCAAGCTTTCTCTATTGAAGTGTATGTGCCATAAGATAGATTTATTTCTTCATGCATGTGGATTGTTCATGATTCAGTTTATTGCAGTAAGTGCACTTCTTTCCCTTATTATTCTTCTTTGAATTTGAAGAGTCTTTGGAACTTGAAGAATCGTTAAAGGGTTTGGAATATCCCCCCTTCTTGTTTTGTTTCTCCTTCTCGTTCTGTTTGGATGATCCTTTTCCATCATGCATGGTGAGTGCATGTTCTTTGGGATCCTTGATTAGGCCCATAACAATGAGTTTTGTCTGATCTTGTGTGAGAGAGTCAATGAACTAAGCCATCCTAGGAATTTTCCAATTTGTTCCAAAAAGACATCTGCCAAAATGGAAATTGGAGACGTATACAGCATATTTTGGTCCTAGCTTGGCCAAGATTGTTAGAATAAGTTGTTTCTATTATGTAGAGATTTCAATACCACATTCACCCAAGTTAAATAGAAAATATTTAAATTTAGTAAAGAAATCATGTATATTATCAAAACTTTTAGGGTCTAAGGTATTCAACTCTACCTCAAGCATATGACCTCCCATCTCATCCTGCTTTCCAAAGAGTCCTTCCAAGGTGGTCCAGATCTCGTTTGGAGTCTTTCATGTGGCAACATGAAACCATAAATCAGTGGAGATTAACTCAAGAAGTAGTCTTGTGGCCTCATCCTTACAGTTCACCCATCTGGTCTTCTCAAGCGCTGATGTAGGTTCTGTTTCTATCGCCATCATTAAATTGTATAGTCTTTTTCTTTTGATTTGGAATGCATCCCTTGGATTCCATTCAAAATAGTTGTACGGTGTGATTACTATCACTAGACTTGATTGAATAAGTTGCATCATCTCCATCCTTGCTATTGATTCTGAAAATATCTTGAAAACCCAGATCGTGGATTCTGAGATATGACTAACGGTGCTATAGCAGCTATAGATATGATAAAATAGCTATATATCCTAAAATATGATGTGGGTTTTGGATATGTTTAGTGAGCATGAGCATCCCTATGTTATACGTCTATGGTCAAAATTTTAGCCTGGCCCAAATTGTGGATTTTGAGATATGGTTATTTTACTGCAAAAAAACAATTTTCTCGAGGGCAGTTGAATTGTCGCACCCTAAAGAAGGATACAATGTGAAGATGTTGAATCATCACACCCCTAGAGAAGGATAAAGTGTGACAATTGTGAAGTGTGAGTTATATCGTCGCACCCTTCGATAGGGATAGGCTACGACGATATCAACCGTCGCACTCTTCGATAGGGATAGACTGCGACGATGGAAGAAAGTAGGTTTACTCAATCCTCTTTCGCTCTTCTCTATATTTTCTGGGTTTCTCCAAGAATATCATCTCTGATACCATGTCAGCGTTTCATGGAAACCTGCACAGGAGACCTATCTAAAGCATACACAAACAAAGCTCATCAAGAAAAGGAAGAAAGATACAATATGAAGAATGAGAATCAATGTGTATTATGATTTGTTCAATGAGTGAGTGATATTCACTCATAGGGGAAATGACATCCTATCTTAGGAATGCATGCATAATAGTGATGGTCTAAAATTAGAAAGTCTAAAATAGAACTAGTCGGTTAACTCCCACTGAACTAGTGTGCCAAAAAAAAAAATTTCTCCAACAATACCTTGTTAGAAAATTGTGCCAAATGTACTATGTTCTATACTTCATTTTATACATTCCTATACTATGTTATATAAGGGAAATGCAAATAGTTGGGTATTTCATCATCACTTGTCCTTCTTGGATTCATGGTTCATCATTATAATGGTGTACAAATAATTTATGGAATAAAGAATGACATTTTTATGGAATAAATAATGACATGTTAGGATTTGTATGGAACAAAGAATGGCATTTTTTACTTTGATGAAAATATGGTATAGATGAGATTTTTCAGTAGAGGTATGCTTTTAGAAAAAATATGCATATATGAATGGTGTTCATAGGACGATGAGTGAAAATGGATGTTGATCCATTGTATAGGATGGATGTCGACACCATAAATTCAACCAAACTCTATTTAATGACTCTTTTTTATCTTTAACATTCATTTTAATATCTCATGCTTCTCATAGTATAAGGTAAAATTTTAATATTCCATGTTTCTTATATTGTGGTAGGGTGATTGTGGGAAGGCACCAACCTTAAAAAACGTAAACGAATAACAATATCCATATCCATTTAAAGTAAATTTTATTGTTATTTTTATAATTAAATTTACTTGTTTCTTTGTTGATATATGTAGTTGTCGACAGTTGATGGTGAAAATGTGGGAAACGATGACGACTTGTTTGAATCCATGGACCCAAGGGACACGATTAAAAAGGTTGTGAGAAAGGAAAATAGGGAACTTATTGCATTGGGTAGGTGTGAACCAATGGAGGAGAAGAAAGAAAGATGTATATTTTTTATGGAAGATATACAACAATATGGGGAAAGAATCATCTTTTAAAAAGGTTGTTTATCACATATATTCATTTATGATTTTTTTTTTCTACTTTAATATGATTTGAATAAAAAAGGTTTTCTTTATATAGGATTTATTTAGAGTTTTTCATCGGCCTGCTCCTGAGGATAGTGTTGGTATCAGCGATGCTCAAACACCACAACATCTGACCATGAGCCATGAGTACACAACTAGATGTACAATGCATGAGAGAATTCATATTGAATAAGCACCAATAGAGGGCCCAACAATTGAAGCATAAAAAGAAATGGATGAGCCAATCAGCAAATTTTTGAACACTAAGAAACCAAAAAAGAAGTGATTGTATATATTATGAGAAACATGTATAATGGAAAGATATTTTGTGATGCAGGGCGTTCACAACTGTACCCCTGATCGCGCACTCCTTCTCTCAGGATCGTTCAATTTCTCACCTTCAACTGAGCCGGAGCGGCTCTTTTGATTCCTCTCGGGAATCACTGTGCAAATACCCGATCCACAGGTCCTTTCTTTCTCCTGCACAGCCTTAGGCACTTAACCGTGGTTATCCCCGAGTTACTATCGGGGTTCGGGGTTTTGCGGTTTATGATGTCTAGAGTCACTGCACTCTCGAATCCCCGATTCGCGATCAGCTCCTTCCTTGGCCTTAGCCCCTCTGGCTATGACCTTTGGTCCATACGACCATTCCTCATACGATCATAGCCTTATCCCTCCATCGTGGTTTTCCCGTTCTAATTTCCCGATGAGTTCTTCTGTGCGCTAGCACTCTCAGCTAGGCCATGGCCCATACGACCACCTCTGATATGACCTCAGTCAAATAGCATCCCATCAGGGTTTCGGGGTTCGCAAGTTTGCAATGCAAAGTTTTCACCACCACGGAATCCCCGATATGCCGATCCCCGATGCGCTCCAGATCTCTGACAGCTGGCCTCCACTACGCCACCGTCCTCCGTCGTTGCTGTGCTAACAGCTGTACACCCCCCCCCCCTCATCGGGGTTTCGCGGATCGCGGTTTCAAAATGCCCAGATCACTTGTTCTCGGGATTCCCGATATCCCGATTGACTCCAACCGCCGATGGGTTGACTTTCCTTATCGGCCCTTTCTCCGATGGTGCCGATCTCCTCCACGCATCCCTTCTCTGATGGACGGTCTCAATTAACTCTTGGGGTTTCAGGACTTTCGATGTCCTGAATTCCTTGTCCTCAGGAACTCCGATTTCCCGATTCTCCGACTCCTTACGGATCTTTGACACGCGTCCTATCTGAGATCCACGGCTGTGGTATTTTCTCGCAGCTCCGGGGTCCAACAGGCCTCGAACCCTTAATCTCGAGACTCCCGATATGTCGACGATGCTTGATCCCTTGCCACCTGTCCTTCGAATCGGACGGCTCCGATTATGTCGGGGTTTCCAGTGTGGATTTACCCGATCTCTTGTCCACGGGAATGCCGATTTCCCGATGCGCCAAACGTCGATGGCGCTTGATTCCACCGCGTGTCCCTCTACCAACGGACGGTCCAGATCCTATCAGGATTTCGCGACTTGCGCTGCCCGGTTCCTATGACCTCGAGAATCCCGAATTCCCGATGGTCGATATCCCGACTATTAAACCCTGTACAGTTTCTGCCGATCTGACGGCTGTCGGCGATCTGGTCTGAGATATGACGACTCAGATCCCTTCTCCTGTGCGCTCCTCCTCTTGAGGTTAAACCGTGCGCTACTTCTCCCGATCCAACGGATGACGGGATTTCTTCTTGAGATCCGACGGTTGTCGGTCCTCCTCTCCTGTACGCTCCTCCTGAGCTCCTCCTGGACGTGGAAATCCAACGGTGCAGATCTTCTTTCCCCGCCAATCTGACGGTTGTTGTGCTCCCTCGAGCTTCCTATGTTTTCTTCCCAGACTTGGAAGAATTCTTCGTTCCCAAAGGCTTGGACCTTTGCGTTTCTTCTCCTCTGCGAACCCTCAACTTGAGTCTCACTGATACGCGTAAAAGCGCTGCCCTTCCTAATATTCTGTCCTCGAATCCTCAACGGATTCCTTGACTCCTGCGCTCCTGCAGAGTCTCTACACATACACGGTGCTGTCTCTCCTGAGCTTCAGTGAATACTTAGACCCCTTGGGGGATTTCATCTTCCTTCTCTCTCTGATGGAGAATATGGACGCCTCCGGCTATCCTTCTGCTCGAACGACCTTCTTGCTAAGTCTTTTGGGTATTCAGTAACCCAGTGAAAGCTCTCTCAGTGGGTGCTTCCTTTAGATGATAGAACTCAAAGGGTTCCCTCCTCCTTGCGCCGCCTGCACACACTTGCTCAACGCCCACCTGGCGGAGTCTTCCAGAATCCTCAGCAATTATGTCCTTCTTAAGAACTCACAGCAGAGTTCTCCTTCTCAGCACCTCGTGTGCACGCTCGATGCCCACTCGACAGAGCTCCACAGAACCTACAGCAAGGTTTCTGTCTGCAACTGTGTCCTCCCTCACACAGTCTACCTCTTGAGGTGTTCAGCAACCTCAAAGGTCTTTCTCTTCCTGAGTTGTTGATCTCAGTCTGTGCCTCAGCACGCCTCTGTCTGACTCCTCAGAGTTCAGAGTGCAACTCTATGCATGGCCATCAGAACCTCAACGTTCTGTCACCCCCACCTGGTGTGAAGCCTCAAAGACCCTCAAACCTGAAATCAAACCAACTACCTGCAAATGCATGATAACAGCATACAATTACAGCATAAAAGAAAACACACATACAGACATGCATATAATGACAGACTGGTGCAGGAAAAACTGCTCTGTATTAATAATGGAAAATGTCTGTATATTTTACAAGGTGTTCCCGAGCTCTCCTCAGCTCTTCTCTACTCTACCTTGTCTACCCAAAATGAGATCTCTCTATCTCTTTTACCTGAGGTGCTCTTAGCGCTTCCCTCCAGGATTTACCTACTCTAATTACTTTACAATCAATGGTTGTCTAGTCTGCTATCCAGAGCTAGATCTCATCCGATATATAATAAATACCTATCTTATCTACAGCCTGCGCAAAGGCATGGCATTCATGGCTCACCAGCCTAAGGCATTAAT
This sequence comes from Picea engelmannii, assembly GCA_009831015.1. Taxonomy (NCBI): domain Eukaryota; kingdom Viridiplantae; phylum Streptophyta; class Pinopsida; order Pinales; family Pinaceae; genus Picea; species Picea engelmannii. Next base: position 174,840 of record ML788567.1, on the reverse strand, counting down.
TTACATTGAATTCAAATTCAAAATGAGGTTGTGCCTCCCTTTCAGCCCTGAATGAGTGCGCGCTGACGTGACTGCTGGCTGCATGGAGAGATGCTCCTGCATCATACTCCACAGCTGCAAAAATCATGAGCTCCTGCTCATGATCTTCCCTTGTAGTCGCTGGAATCCACCTGGGTCCCAGACAATTCTTTGGAGCTTTCCCTTTGCTCCATTCCACCGTTGTTGCTTCCACTGCGCTGTTGCTGCTGTCTTTTCTCTGCCCAGTTTCTCTTCGCTGGTAGTCTGCACTGATCTCAACATCAGCCTTCTGATGTCCTCTATCTCTTGGTCCAGCTGCTCCTGTGGCTGGCTCTGCCTTTGCAGACTCCTCTGCTGCAAAATATTTTGACCATTGGGCAGATCATCATGATCTCCCATGCCACCTTCTTCTTTTTCATCTGTGGCCTTCAATCGCCACTTTACTGCAGTCTCCAGTTCTGCAGTTTCTTCCTTACTGACCTGCTGCTCAGTCATCCTCTTTTTTGACAGCTCGCATTCTGTCAGTTCTCTTGCTGGCTCTGGATTGTTCAACCAATCCTCCAGCATCTTCAAATCCGTCTCCCATGGAGTAATAAATGTTCCTGCCTGCTCCTCGGCACCTTTTGCTGCTAGCCTCAGTGCTATAGCTTCTTTCTCTTCTTCTGCAACTTCCCATGTTGCAGTCCTTTCAGCTCCACGGCTGTAAGTGCTGAGCCATTCCTTAGAATGCTCATCTTCTTCTTTTTCTCCCGCTTGAGATTTTGCTGTCAGCTTCATCTGCTGATATTCTTGCGAGCTTATATGCTCTGTCATCTCTCTTGGCTGAGTCTGACTTCTCAAATCATCCCTGCCCATCTGGCCATATGGGATGCTTCCACTGCTGCTTCCCTGGCAGATTATGAGATCAACCGATCCCATCTTCATCAGCAACCTTTGCTGAATTGAACTCTCCCTTGAGTCCAAGAGGCTCTCAGACAGTCTCAATTTTTCATCCCTACCCTCTAGGCAGCTTAGTATGCTTTCGCTGCCTTCTTGGAAGTCTTCAATGCTTTCACTGCCCTCCTGGCAGTCTTCGAGAACTCGCAGAGATCTCTGATCAATGCCCAGCTGGCCATATGAAATTCCTTGACTGTCCTCATGACAGTCTTTGAGATCCTCAACTGATCCCAATTCGTTGCCCTCCTGACAAACTGGAATTTCTTCCTTTCTGCCCAGCCGGCAGTATTTGAAACCATCAACTGATCCCAATTTATCCCAATCATCATCATTATCATCGAGACTTTTTCCCGTCTCTGGCCAACAGTAACAGATCATCTTGTCTTCGGTGGCCCTGAGGTCTTCGGCGTACCTCAACCATTTTCTCAACAACTTGCGCTGTCTTCTGACCATCCACTCTCTGACTGGCCATTTTGCTTTTGCCTTCTTCATAGGCATTTCGCGCATTCGTCTCCTCCTTCTATCCTGTCGCATACGCAGTTCCATCTTCTCTATGTCTACTTTTAATTCATAGAGCTTTCTAGTCATTTTTGCTTCATCCCATTCGGCAAGCTTTTCTGCCTTGCTTTTCTTCTTATGGCCTTCTGTAGCCATTTCGTTGTGGCTATCTGTCCCCTCGACAGATATGCTGCTGTCACTCCAGCAATCCTGAGTGCTCAGCTTCATCCTCCTACAGTCCTGCTGACTGTCTATAGACTGCTGCTTACCTGCAAGCAATTGCCTACAGAGTCTTCAGCAACTCTGTCTTCTTCCTGCCTTCTCCTCTCTGCTTGAAGTATACAAACAGAGTTCTGGCTCTGATACCACTTGATGCAGGGCGTTCATAACCGTACCCCTGATCACGCACTCCTTCTACAGGATCGTTCAATTTCTCACCTTCAACTGAGCCGGAGCGGCTCTTTTGATTCCTCTCGGGAATCACTGTGCAAATACCCGATCCACGGGTCCTTTCTTTCTCCTGCACGGCCTTAGGCACTTAACCGTGGTTATCCCCGAGTTACTATCGGGGTTTGGGGTTTTGCAGTTTATGATGTCGAGAGTCACTGCACTCTCGAATCCCCGATTCGCGATCAGCTCCTTCCCTGGCCTTAGCCCCTCTGGCTATGCCCTTTGGTCCATACGACCATTCCTCATACGATCATAGCCTTATCCCTCCATCGGGGTTTTCCCGTTCTAATTTCCCGATGAGTTCTTCTGTGCGCTAGCACTCCTGGCTAGGCCATGGCCCATACGACCACCTCTGATATGACCTCAGTCAAATAGCATCCCATCGGGGTTTCGGGGTTCGCAAGTTTGCAATGCAAAGTTTTCACTACCACGGAATCCCCAATATGCCGATCCCCGATGCGCTCCAGATCTCTGACAGCTGGCCTC
>ML788567.1:107439-172417 GCA_009831015.1 Picea engelmannii | reverse complement strand
GGATCGCGGTTTCAAAATGCCCAGATCACTTGTTCTCGGGATTCCCGATATCCCGATTGACTCCAAACGCCGATGGGTTGACTTTCCTTGTCGGCCCTTTCTCCGATGGTGCTAATCTCCTCCACGCGTCCCTTCTCTGATGGACGGTCTCAATTAACTCTCGGGGTTTCGGGACTTTCGATGTCCTGAATTCCTTGTCCTCAAGAACTCCAATTTCCCGATTCTCCGACTCCTTACGGATCTTTGACACGCGTCCTATCTGAGATCCATGGATGTGGTCTTTTCTCGCAGCTCCGGGGTCCAACAGGCCTCGAACCCTTAATCTCGAGACTCCCGATATGCCGACGACGCTTGATCCCTTGCCACCTGTCCTTCAAATCGGACGGCTCCGATTATGTCGAGGTTTCCAGTGTGGATTTACCCGATCTCTTGTCCACGGGAATGCCAATTTCCCGATGCGCCAAACGCCGATGGCGCTTGATTTCGCCGCGTGTCCCTCTATCAACGGACGGTCCAGATCCTATCAAGATTTCGCGACTTGCACTGCCCAGTTCCTATGACCTTGAGAATCCTGAATTCCCGATGGCCGATATCCCGACTATTAAACCCTGTACAGTTTCTGCCGATCTGACGGCTGTCGGTGATCTGGTCTGAGATCTGACGACTCAGATCCCTTCTCCTGTGCGCTCCTCCTCTTGAGGTTAAACCATGCGCTACTTCTCCTGATCCAACGGATGACGGGATTTCTTCTTGAGATCCGATGGTTGTCGGTCCTCCTCTCCTGTACGCTCCTCCTGAGCTCCTCCTGGACGTGGAAATCCAACGGTGCAGATCTTCTTTCCCCGCCGATCTGACGGTTGCTGTGCTCCCTCGAGCTTCCTGTGTTTTCTTCCCAGACTTGGAATAATTCTTCATTCCCAAAGGCTTGGACCTTTGCGTTTCTTCTCCTCTGCGAACCCTCAACTTGAGTCTCACTGATACGCGTAAAAGCGCTGCCCTTCCTAAGCTTTTGTCCTCGAATCCTCAATGGATTCCTTGACTCCTGCGCTCCTGCAGAGTCTCTACACATACACGGTGCTGTCTCTCCTGAGCTTCAGCGAATACTTAGACCCCTTGGGGGATTTCGTCTTCCTTCTCTCTCTGATGGAGAATATGGACGCCTCCGGCTATCCTTCTGCTCGAACGACCTTCTTGCTAAGTCTTCTGGGTATTCAGTAACCCAGTGAAAGCTCTCTCGGTGGGTGCTTCCTTTATATGATAGAACTCAAAGGGTTCCCTCCTCCTTGCGCCGCCTGCGCACACTTGCTCAACGCCCACCTGGCGGAGTCTTCCAAAATCCTCAGCAATTTTGTCCTTCTTAAGAACTCACAGCAGAGTTCTCCTTCTCAACACCTCGTGTGCACGCTCGATGCCCACTCGACAGAGCTCCACAGAACCTACAACAAGGTTTCTGTCTGCAACTGTGTCCTCCCTCACACTGTCTACCTCTTGAGGTGTTCAGCAACCTCAAAGGTCTTTCTCTTCCTAAGTTGTTGATCTCAGTCTATGCCTCAGCACGCCTCTGTCTGACTCCTCAGAGTTCAGAGTGCAACTCTATGCACGGCCATCAGAACCTCAACGTTTTGTCACCCCCACCTGGTGTGAAGCCTCAAAGACCCTCAAACCTGAAATCAAACCAACTACCTGCAAATGCATGATAACAGCATACAATTACAGCATAAAATAAAACACACATACAAACATGCATATAATGACAGACTGGTGCAGGAAAAACTGCTCTGTATTAATAATGGAAAATGCCTGTATATTTTACAAGGTATTCCCGAGCTCTCCTCAGCTCTTCTCTACTCTACCTTGTCTACCCAAAATGAGATCTCTCTATCTCTTTTACCTGAGGTGCTCTTAGCGCTTCCCTCCAGGATTTACCTACTCTAATTACTTTACAATCAATGGTTGTCTAGTCTGCTATCCAGAGCTAGATCTCAGCCGATCTATAATAAATACCTATCTTATCTACAGCCTGCGCAAAGGCATGGCATTCATGGCTCACCAGCCTAAGGCATTAATTTATATTGAATTCAAATTCAAAATGAGGTTGTGCCTCCCTTTCAGCCCTGAATGAGTGCGCGCTGACGTGACTGCTGGCTGCATGGAGAGATGCTCCTGCATCATTTTGATGATAAAATCTATTAATATATATTGTTTGTTGCTACCATATTATGGATTAATGTTATAGCTTTTGTATGTACAAAACCACATATATGCACACACATTCTTTATTTCATTTACCTACAACCAACCTCTATTTATTTACTCTTATTTTTTTTTATTTAACATTCATTTTAATATCTCATGATTCTCATAGTATAAGGTAACATTTTAATATGTCATGCTTCTTATATTGTGGTAGGGTGATTGTGGGAAGGCACCAGCCTTAAGGCAAGTAAACAACTAACAATATTCATATCCATTTAAAGTGAATTTTATTAATGTATTTATAATTGAATTAACTGGTTTTTTTGTTGATATATGTAGTTGTTGAAAGATGGTGTTGACAATGTGGGAAATGATCATGACCTATTTGAATCCATAGACCCTAGGGACACAATTAAAAATGTTGTGAGAAAGGAAAATAGGGAACTTATTGCATTGGGTAGGTGTGAACCAATGGAGGAGGACAAAGAAAGATGCATATTTTTTGTAGAAGATATACAACAATATGGGGTAAGCGTAATATTTTAAAAAGGTCGTTTATGACATATATTCATTTATGATTTATTTTTTTACTTTTATATGATTTGAGTAAAAAATGTTTTATGTATATAGGATTTATTCATATCATTTCATCAGCCTTCCCCTGAGGCTAGTGTTGGTAGTAGCGATTCTCAAACACCACAGCATCCTACCACGAGCAATGAGTACACAACTAGGAGTACAATGTGCAAGAGCACTCATATTCAATCAAAACCAAGAGAGGGTCCAACAATTGAATTAGAACAAGAAATGGATGAGTCAATCAACAAATATCTGAAAATTAAGAAATAGAAAAAGAAGTGATTGTATATATTATGAGAAACATGTATAACGGAAATATATTTTGATGATAAAATTTATTAAAATATATTGTTTGTTGCTACCTTCTTATGGATGATTGTTATATGCTTTGTATGTACAAAACCACATATCTTCACACATATTATTTCTTTCATTTACCTTAAACCAACCTCTATTTAATGACTCTTATTTTTTATTTTTAGCATTCATTTTAATATATCATGTTTCTCATAGCATAATGTAACATTCTAATATTTCATGATTCTTATATTGTGGCAGGGTGACCATGGGAAGGCATCATCCTCAGAGAAATTAAACGACTAAAAATATCCATATCCATTTAAAGTGAATTTTATTATTGTTTTTATAATTGAATTAACTTGTTTTTTTGTTGATATATGCAGTTTTCAAAAGTTGATGTTGATAATGTGGGAAACGATCATGACCTATTTGAATCCCTAGACCCTAGGGACATAATTAAAAAGGTTGTGAGAAAGGAAACTAGGGAACTTATTGCATTGGGTAGGTGTGAACCAATGGAGGAGAACAAAGAAAAATGCATATTTGTTTATAGAAGATATACAACGATATGGGGTAAGCGCCATCTTTTAAAAAGGTTTTTCATCGCATATATTCATTTATGAATTTTTTTCTAATTTTATATGATCTGAGTAAAAAATGTTTTCTTTATATAGGATTTATTCTGATCTTTTCATTAGCCTTCCCCTGAGGCTAGTGTTGGTAGCAACAATGTTCAAACACCACAGAATCCTACCACGAGCAACGAGTACACGAATATAAGTACAATGCATCATATCATGCATATTCAATCAACACCAAGAGAGGGTCCAACAATTGAAGTAGAACAAGAAATGGATGAGCCAAGTAGCAAATATATGAAAAGTAAGAAACAAAAAAGAAGTGATTTTATATATTATGAGAAACATGTATAACGGAAAGATATTTTGATGATAAAATTTATTAAAATATACTATTTTTTCTATCTTCTTATGGATGATTGTTATATTTTTTGTATGTACAAAACCACATATCTGCACACACATTATTTCTTTCATTTACCTTCAACTAACCTCTATTTAATGACTCTTATTTTATTTTATTTTTAACATTCATTTTAATATATCATGCTTCTCATAGTATAAGGTAACATTATAATATGTCATGCATCTTATATTGTGGTAGGGTGACCATGGGAAGGCACCAACCTCAGAGAAAGTAAACGACTAACAATATCCATATCCATTTAAAGTGAATTTTATTATTATTTTTATAATTGAATTAACTTGTTTTGTTTGTTGATATATGTAGTTGTCAACAAATGATGCTGATAATGTGGAAAATGATGATGAATTTTTTGAATCCATGGACCAAAGGGAAACAATTAAAAAGGTTGTAAGAAAGGAAAACATGGAACTTATAATTTCATTCGGTATATGAGAACCAACGGAGGAGAACAAAGAAAGATGCAAAGTTTTGATGGAATATATACAATGATATGGGGTTAGCTTCATGTTTTAAAAAGTCTGTTTATCACATATATTCATTTATGATTTTTTTTACTACTTTTTTATGATATAAATAAACAAAAAATTCTTTATATAGGATTTATTCAGATCTTTTCATCAGCCTACTCTTGAAGCTATTGTTGGTAGCAACAATGCTCAAACACCACAATGTCCTACCACGAGCCATGAGTACATGACTAGATAGACAACACATCAAAGCATACATATTCAATCAGCACCAAGAGAGGGCCCAATAAATGAATCAGAACAAGAAATGGATGAGCCAATCAACAAATATTTGAAAACTAAGAAACAAAAAAAGAAGTGATTGCATATATTATGAGAAACATGTATAATGGAAACATACTTTGATGATAAATTTATTAATATATTCTATTTTTTGTTAACTTCTTATGTATGAATGTTATATGTTTTGTATGTACAAAACCACATATCTACACACACATTCTTTCTTTCATTTACCTTTAAATTTATTTTTTTCTATTTTTTTATGCATGAATCGTACTATGTCACTTTCAATTATTTTCCAGTAGATAGATTGGGTATGGGGAATTGAGAGTGATGCGAAGGGGGAGGCCAAATGATATTCTACCTTCACATGGTTGGCCCTATTCAGTAGAGAATAAATTATTCTCGAAATCAAGCGAAGCTCATTCAAGTATTCCACTTTAGTCTTTCTAGAGTCTCATACATGTTGATATGTCTGTTTATTTATTTAATTATTATTCATTCATATAACCTTTTATTCGTTTGTGATTTATGCATGTCTTCACAATGGAAATGAAACTAACAAATAACCCATGTGTAATGTGTTTGTACAAGATCATGCTTATCAAGCTCATGGAAATAGGTATTTAGTACTCATTTTTTCACTTTAGTTAATGTGTGTGCACAATTGCCAGAGATTCATGTATATTTCAATCATTTACTAAATTCTAGGTACAAATCACTCTAGTATACAATATTTAGGGTTTACAAAAAATCCACAGTCATGTAACTTGTAACTTGTAAATTACCAACACCATACATGGATTTTTCTTCCTAGGGCATGTTTTTTCATCATGCCTTGTTTTCATACATTTTTCCCGATATGTATTTTTTTGCATTTATAAGGTATATTTTAACCTTTATGCACAACAGAGGGTTTTGGGTTTCAAAATGCCCGAATAAAGTATGAATATATGTAAAATTATAAAATCCAAACTCCACAATTTGAACCACTCAATTTGGAGGTCATATGAGTCCTAGGCATGCATTTTATAGTAAGACGGTTTTACCCTCCATTTTACAAAAAATCTTGAATCTTAGTTCAAGGTAGAAGTTCTTAGTCATTTTAAAATGCACTCCAGATGATATATATAGATTCATAATGTTATTAAATTCACCCCAAAACTTATATCACTAAATTTGGAGCTATATATAAGCATGGGTGTGCATTTCCATTAGGTCACTTTCTACTATTTTGGTCTCTCAATTTACAAGGTAGATTTTTCCTATTTTACACAACAGCCACTTTTATGTTTGCAAATGAAAATATAAATATGTAGAAAGGTGTAAAATTATCTAAGACACCCTAAAAAAATTGAATCACTCAAATTTCAAGTGTGTTAAGACCTGAGCATGCGTTTTTGTGAAGCCTAGCGTGCATTTTGCACAAAGGAAGAAATCACAGTTTAAAATAAAAAAATGTATTTTTATCATTTAGGTACTCCACTTTAGTCTTTCTAGAGCCTCGTACATTTTGATATGTTTGTTTATTTATTTAATTATTATTCATTCATATAAATGTTTACTCTCTAATGATTTTTGCAAGTCTTCGTAATGAAAATGCAACTAACAACTAGCCTATGTGTGATGTGGTTGTACAAGGTCATGCCTCATCAAGCTCATGGAAGTAGGTAGTTAGTACTCATTTTTCCATTTTAGTTAGTCTGTATGCACAATTGCCAAAGATTCATGTATATTTCAACCCTTTACTAAATTTTGGGCACACATCACCCTAGTATATAGCCTTTAGGGTTTACAACAAATCCATAGTCCTATAACTTGTAACTTTTAAATTACCAAAAACCTACATGGATTTTTCTTCCTAGGGTGTGCATTTTTCATCATGCCCTATTTTCATGCATTTTTATGCATTTTTCCCTTTATGGATTTTTTTTCATTTAAAATGTCTCTTTTATCCTTTATGCACATCAGAGGGTTTTGGTTTTAAAATGAAAAACTAAAGTACGAATAGATGTGAAATGATGAGATCCAAAATCCACAATATGAACCACTTAATTTGGAGGTCATATGATTCTTAGGTGTGCATTTTATAGTAAGACGGTTTTACCCTCCATTTTACAAAAAGTCTTGAATCTTTGTTCAAGGTAAAAGTTTTTAGCCATTTTAAAATGCACTCTGATATATATATATATATATATATATATATATATATATATATATAATGTTATTATATTCACCCCAAAACTTAGATCAGTAAATTTGGAGCTATATATAAGCATGGGAGCACATTTCCATTAGGTTACTTTCTATTGTTTTGGTCTCCCAATTTACAAGGTAGACTTTACCTCTTTTACACAACAACCACTTTTATGTTTGCAAATGAAAATATAAATATGTAGAGATGTGTAAAATTATCTAAGAAACCCTCATAAACTTGAATAACTCTAATTGCAGGTGTGTTAAGACCTAGATGTACATTTTTGTGAATCTTAGCATGCATTTCTACACAAGGGGAAAAAATAATAGTTTAAAAGAAAAACGTGTATTTCTTAAGTGTGAGTGTGCATTTTTAGATGTGGAGGCTCTAACAATATTGAATTAGGGTTTTATGTAACAATAGAAAAATTAATCATAATCGTCTATATAATCATATATTGAGAACACATTTTCATCTATGTCTGCCTCAACCTTTTCAACTTCTTAATCGAACACATCTACCTACTCCTTTTGTTCATTTGCATTGTAAGCATGGATTTTATTGTACAAAATCAATTTGATTTTTTTTACTTTATTATCCCACTGTGAGACCTGTAACACCCATGTGTCGTTCCTTCAAAAAAAATTTCACGCCCAGTCATTGCAAGCCCGGTGAATGTTGAACGTTGTAGCGTCTCCACTCTGACAAACGTTTCCCACCCTAGCGTTGTGTCTCTGACATAATTCTCTCCCTAGCATATTTTCCCCGACGTAATTTTTCCACCCTAGAATCACCACTCTGATATATTTACCACGCCATATCGTTGTACCACTAACAAATTGTGCCCTCCTGAGCATCGCAACTCTGACAGAGGTGGCCCTCCATAGGGTCATAATTTTGATGGCATGCTTGTTAGATTTCCTATGATATTTATGCGAGCTATCATTGCACTAACGTATGAAGTTATCAGTATTGTGATGACTGCTTAGTTTCTAAAATATTCCTGATAATTCTGCATGACAGCCTCTTGTGTCGAATGAATGATAACTATATATTCTCATTGTCATTGGGATGCTCCTTTATGATGAAAATCTACTAGATTAAATCTCTTCACAACTACCATGTGGCAGTTTTCTATGTTGAGCATTCGGCAAATGGATAGTGGCGTTGATAGGGTGACGAAAGTTCTTTGACGAACCAATGGAATTGGATTTGTTAGACTGTAGATGTGATTTCATTGGAAGGGCATTAGAGTGTCGTCAAAAATCGTGCCAAATGTACTAGTGTTACCTTCAAGTTCATTCTAGAATAAGTGTAAAGTAGGTACCTGAACACTTTCATCGTGATGGATTCACTAGTGAAGTTTGCATGGAAGCTAGTGGAGATCATCTATTGTGTTAATAGGATGAATGATGATGAGATTTATTTCTTTAAAATGAATCGATGATCCAGGATAACATCTTCACCATAGGGCCAATATAGATTTGAGATATAAATGATTTACAACATGTGAAGATATATTATCTCTCAGGTGTTTGTCCACTACCCACAAGCATCCACAGCCCCAATGAATACACCACAGCATCACAAACCTTTCACCACTCCTCACAAGCATCCATATCCCCAAAAAAGATATCTACATGTCCCTTGGTTTGATTCCTTTCATAGTCCTTCCTAGTTAATTTAGCATATGCTTAGTGTCCAATGGATGGGGAATTCTTCTTGTTTATTTTCCTTTTTATCCTGATAGGGGATGATTGTTAGCTATTGGGATTTTTCTTGTAGATTTACTGTAACTAGATGATTGAAATAATATCTTTTAATTTTTTACCTATAGACTTAACTTTTCACCCTTCATGTGAGCAACTGCTAAATGTATCGGTGGATCCCCTATTACTTGAGACTTGATCGCCAACCAACATGCAAGGATAACCATTGATTAGTCATTTTTTTAGGTCATGGTCCAATCATCATCATACCATTCCAAACAATCTCTTATTTTTCTTCAATATGTCCCTTTAGTCCATCTCATAAACCAAGAAAGACATGAAAACTACTTCAGGCATGTTTTATGTGCATGGTACTAGCAAATTTAGACATTAGGGATGGAAACTATACACAATCAACCAAAATCAATGAGTTAAATATCAAATGAATAAAAAATGTATGTTTCCTTTAGTGGAATAAATATTTCCAAACAAAACCTTGCAGTCGCATGCAGAAGAAAAGGTGGGATGAAAATACAACTATGCAATTAAAAGTAAACATAAATCTCATTTCGAAATCATAATACAAATGAAATATCAAACCTTTAATAAACAATGAGTAAAGTATAGGAAGTAAGAAAGAAAAAAATTATGAAAAAGAAAGTGTGAATGTTAACATTGCATGTATCTTAAAAATTTCATGTGTCGATATGCAACAAGTATCCATGCAACCTATTAGAAAAGACTAATCCATGTCAAAGACTAGAAACATAGCACTTCATCTAATTGGGCTTTGATACTAGGATATTTGAGAATTAAATTTCACTTTTTATTTCTCAAATCATACAAGATAATATTTTCCCTTGTGTGGTCTGTGCTTTGAGTAAATTTCATCGAGGTATAAGCTCATCATTGTGAAATGTTTTAAGAGAAAATAGCCATCTAGATGCAAACCAATAATTTAAAGATAAGATGCAAACATTCTCTAACTCTCCAAGCATATGTAGTGGGCATGGTCTTGCAAATTATTTCAAAGCACAAACATTCTCATTCTGAGTTAATGCTTTTTAGATCACAACATAACTAGTTCAAGTCAATCGCATGATATCAACTGGATATATATACCTATAGAGGCAAATAATTTAGAACATAAGGCAAGTTTTAACTATCCCAAAAGAAATGGAAAGACTCAATCAAAACAAAAATATGTATAAAATTTCAAAACATTTTGAAAAATGAGGTTTCCATGAACTATGTCCCATAGATATATCAATTGTTTTAGGGATTTTTTCTTCCTCGAGCTATGCCCTCATTTTCCTAGGTAAGAAAAAGATTCAATGATTGGTGTCTGCATACAATGCATTCATAAGATAATACTATGAGAAGTTAAGTGTGATATGATGAAGACACTCAATTAGAATAAAAATAAATCATATGGATTGTTATTATAATTAATTTACAAACAAAAATTTGGCTTGTTCTTCAAATTAAGAAATCCTTCCTAGCTTAAACAAACTTCTAACATAGTAGAATATAATTGAAAAATAGATTTGACTAAGAAAGAAGGGAACATTGACAGATATTTCTTATGAAATAAATCATCAATTAAGCCTATAGTCAAATTTGTGTGAATTTACTCCAAAAAAACGCAGCATGTATCACATAGTGGAAAGGTAATGCTCGAATTAACAGGACCCCATACCTGCTCAGATGCCTCAAATCCAATCTTGAATCTCACTGATTTTGTGTCACCGATATTGATATGGATTGAATAATTACATTATTTTTCATATATCTCGATGCTTTGAAAGTCGAAAAATTGGAGTTAGCTTGAAGGGTCATTTTAATGGTAAGTCCCAGTTTGGAAAATTGGATTTTGAAACCTTCTGAATCCATTTTGAGGCATCAAACGACAATTTTTTGGGGTCAAAAATTTCCTAGATTTTTCTTGGACCCCTTGATGTTGATATACACTCAAATACCTTTCCAATGGAGAAAAAATTGCTTATATCAAAGTTCGTATGAAAAAGTTATGCCTCATGCAAGTTGACCTACCTTGTTGACCACCAAGGTATGAGAGGATGCCACGTCATCCCCCGTTACTTATGCATATGGGGATAGCCACATGTGGATGTTCAATAATATTCTACAAGGTCCAAAAAATTATCATAAGTGAGGGTTGAGGAATTCAAAACCCTACCCCTAGATGGCTATCAGGTTATGTTAAATATCGGGAAGCTAGGAGGAGAAGGGGTTCCATTATTTTGCATTGTATCTTGTTCCATAGATGGGGAAAACATATGAGAGTGGTATTTTGTGAGCATAATAGAGGAGGAAGAGGATTCTATAGTAGTCGTTTAGGCAACAATGTCAAAAGGTAACTCCATAGTGAGTTCCCATTCCTTTGTATGTGCATTTTATATTTGAAGAAAAGAGAGCAGAGCATAGGCCTCACCTTCTAGTTGGGTTTTCTCCCATATTTGATTTCCTAGATCAGATCTTGTGTTCATTTTTGTGGATGGTGTGTATTTTTCTCTTGTTCTTGCATTTTTATATTCCAATTATTTCTTAAATTCAAGAAATTCTAGGAATTAACTAATCTAGGAGCTAAGAAAATAAACTGCAAAAATGTAATATTTCATAGTAGTTTAAGATTTGTTGTGATGAATTGTTCTAATGGAATATCTATGACAATTTACATATCATATTGGTTTAGATCAGGTTTATTTAGGGTATTTTTGGGAAGTTGCAAGGATCCAAGAATCGATTAAAGAAGAAAGTCACAAAACCCTAGTCATGGATGACGAGTCTATTCATAACAACCCTCAAAATCCAACAAAGGAGAGATTTGTGAGGATAGAAGAGAAATTCACTGACATATCTTTCAATATTTCCCTCCTCGTGGCAACTCCAACAAGAAATATCAGATTGTTCGGAGAGATTGGAGGCTCTAACTTTGGGATTGAATCAGAAGGGAAATTGAGAGATAATGAAGACCCGGAAAACGATCCAAGGAAAGAGCTCGAGAAAGAGAATCCTAGTTCGAGTGCCATTAACCCTTCATACACACTATTCAACATCGAAGAAAAAGTGGACATAAAATGATACCAAGGTGAGATTGATTCATTAAAATTAAATCATTGGATGTAGCATCTAGAAGCTTATTTCATCAGTTACCAAATAGATGCGGAGAAAAATATATCATTTTCCAGACTGAATTTAGAGGGCCATGCTTTAACATGGTGGGAAAGTCACACAAAGACACTTAGGCTAGATGTGTTGAATTTTCACTATGCTAGGCTCAAGCATGAGGTTTAATTCATTTTATCATTTACTTGAACCATATACAAATGAAGCTACACCATTAAAAATTGTTGTAATAACCAAGATCACAAAAAAAAATATCATGCACAATAATACAAGAAATATCTCAAGAAACCCTTCTCAACAAGGGAAGAAAACCCAGCAATTATTTGATATATTCTCAATATAAATACCTCCCACACCACATACCTAGCACACAAAAGGGTGCTCTCAAAAACCAAGAAGGCTTGTGCTAAAGAGAGGTGCGCATTTCATCCCTAGAACTTGTACTTTCTGAAATTTCCAAAATCGCATGTATGTTGTGTTTCCTCAATGGGGAAATCACCTTTATTTATATTAGACTGGACACATCAAAAGTGTTGTCTATTGGCACAATAGGGACGACCTCAATAACTCAGAATATAATTAATAATTTCCATATTAATTATCTTTTACATTAATTATATTTCACTTTATGGTGGGGTCGACCTGTACCCTTTACATCACAATTAGGGTTATAGGTAAATCTAAATATTAGACAATATAGCAAGGGATATCACAACCCACTAGTGCTCAGCCACTAGGAGCACGTCCACCTGTGATCAACCACAGGGGTGTCCAAATCAACAGATTTCTATCTCATTAAGTCTTACAAGAGAATCATCTAGACACACACTCACTAGTGTTCATCCACTAGGATCACGTCCACCTGTTCTCAACCACATGGACGTCCTACTCAATAGATATCTATCTCACTGAGTCTTATAGGAGAATCATTTGGACTACCACATCATCCCAACTCTCTGTATAGAGGAGAACAATAAACCCATCACATGGGCTCCTTCACCCTTCATAGGGGTACACATCGTTTCATCTCAAACGACACACCCATATCATGGGAATATTCCCTACACAGGGGCACACAGTGTTCCATATCCATCTCATAGAAAAATGACACACCTATCTCATGGGAATATTCCCTACATAAGGGCACACAGTGTTCCATCTCTGTCTCAGAGAGGAATGACACACCCATCTCATGGGCACACCCAGTGCATGGGCTCTCTCACAGACCGACTCACTCTGTCTGTGTCCTAGAGAATTTATCACATAGTTGTAATCATCAACACTCCCTCTCATCTAGGGAGGCATTCTCCACCAAGCCAAGTCTCTCACGGAAGTACTCAAACTTTGTCTCGGCAAGCGGTTTGGTGAAGATATATGTAATCTACTCATGTATAGTAAGGTATTTCACATGTATTGATTTCCTCTGCACCATGTCTCTGATATAATGATATTTTATATCAATGTGTTTTGATCTATCATGAAACGCAAGGTTCTTAGAGAGATTCACACAGCTCTGGTTGTCACAATGAATAAAGGTGGGATCCATATCATGATCAAATAAATTTGTCAGGATCTTACGAAGCCACACTACTTTGTGGACTGCCACACTCAAATCTATATACTATGCTTCTGCGGTACTCAATGACACAGAGCTATGTTTCCTATTGCACCAGGAAACCATGGCAGACCTCAAGGTAAAACAACAATCGGATATGCTCTTCTGGTCCACTGTGCTCCCTGCAAAATCAAGTCTACACTGGAGGCATATCTCAGGCCATATCCAACTATGCCTCGTAGATATCTCAATACATGCTTCGTTGTTATCCAGTGAGTTTTTCTCGGCTAAATCATGAAGTAACTAAGTACATTCACTTCATATAATATATCAGGTCTGGTATTAACCAGATACATCAGTGATCCAATCAATTGTTGGTACAAGTGTGGATCAATCTCGCATGATTCAGTAGAAGCATCATTCATTTTCTTCAAATCCATCACCATCGGTGTAGGCATGGATTTTTACTATGTCATACCAAACTTATTTAATATCTCTACTATATATTTTCCTTGACTCAGGAAAATCTCATCAATGCTATGTCATACTTCTATTCCCAAGAAGTAGTGCATCATACCCAGATCCTTCATCTCGAATTTAGCAGTCAATCCTTGCTTGTATTCAGCAATAAGTCTTTATGAACTGGTGAGGAATAGGTCATCCACATATAGGACCAAGATTAAGCACTCATTACCAACAATATGGTCATATAGGTTTGGATCAGCAACACTCTTTTTGAAGTCCAAACTCATCAAGAATCCATCCATTTTCTCATACCAAGCACAAGGTGCTTGCTTTAGTCCATACAAGTCTTTCTTCAACCTGCACACATGATATTTCTCGTTGTGTATCATGAATCCTTCTGGTTGCTCGATATAAAATTCTTCCTCAATCTCACTATTGAGAAAGGTTTCCTTTACATCCATCTAATGTAGTTTCCAACCTATGGATGCATCCAGTGCAATTATAGTATGGATGGACATGTATCGGGCTACTGGAGCAAATGTCTCATCATAGTCAACTCCCTCTACTTGTGAGAATCCTCTGGCTACAAATCTCTCTTTTTATTTCTTGATACTTCCATCAGTTGCATGCTTGATCTTATAGATCCACTAGGAAGTCACTACAGACTTCCCTTCTGGTCTCGGAACAATATCCCATACATCATTCTTCAAGATAGACTGATATTCTTTTGTCATGGAATCTTTCCATACCTTCTCACATGTGGCTTCTTCATGAAAAGAAGGCTCAGAATCAATGATGTGTCTCATGGATGAAAGGTAGCTCAAAAATATCTTTGGTCTCTTGCTCTCTCAGGATGTGCCTTGAGGGGATGCATGTCCCTCTGCCTCCTGCAGAGTCTGTCGAGCCCAGGAAAGCCTTTTATGCTCTACTGCAATATCTCTGGGGATATCAATTGGAGCAACTGGATCAACTGGAACAATGTTTGTCACCCTATGAACTACTGAAGAGGGAGAAGGTATTGTCTCACTGTCGATCTCCATCTAAGATTCTCTGGATCTTTGAAAGACTATTTATTCTTAAAAGATTACATCTCTCCTTATCTCAATATGTCTCTGACCAGGGATTTAGATCTTATATGCCTTTGAAGATTCAATGTATCCCACAAATGTACCTTTTCTCCATGAAGGGTCTATCTTGGATCTCTTCTCTTTGGGTACATAAAAATATACTGGGCACCCAAATATCCTGAAGTGTCCAATCTCATGCTTTACTCCCGTGAAGGCTTCTTCAGGAGTTATGTTCTTCAAAATATGGTGAGGAATCCTCTTCTAAACATATATTGTTTTCATGCATGCTTCTTCCTACAGAGTCATAGGTAGACTCTAATCATGTATCATCACTTTGGTTGCCTCGATGATGGTTTTGTTCTTCCTCTTTGCAACCCCATTTTTTTTAGGGCTGTAAGGAACTATGTACTCCCTCTTGATCCCTGCTTCAATACATAAATTGATTAAATCCTTAGAGGTGTTTTCTCCTCCATTATATGATCTTAGTACCTTAATCTTTCTTCCAGTCAGGTTCTCAACCTGAGCTTTGAATTCTTGAAATTTTGCAAGGACTCCATCCTTGTTCTTCAGGAAGTAAATCCAAGTTTTTCGAGAGTGATCATCTATGAAGAGTACATAGTACAAATATCCATTCAAGGACGTAATAGTCATTGGCCCACACACATATGAATGTATCAAGTACAATATTTCCTTTGATCTATTGTCACTACTCAAGAAGGACCCTTTGACATTCTTGCCAAGGGCACAACCTATGCAAACACCTTTATGTTGAATATGTATCTTTGGAAGGTATGTTACCATTTTCCATAGAGATGGAAGAGCTCTATAATGAATGTGAGAAAGTATCCTATGCCATAGCTCACTCAAGATGATAGTATCATGTAACAGGGCCTGGACTGGTCTGATGGTCAATCTGTATAAGCTTATTTCTCGAACACCAATTACTTTGGCAGAATTTATATGTAAGTCTTTGTGCCATGCAAGAAATTTTCCTTCAGAAAAGGTAACCTTGTAGCCTTTGTATTCTAAGGAAGAAATGGAGACAAGGTTCCTCTTCATCCCAGTTACATGTAGCACTTCACTTAGATGAAGATACATGTCAGAATCTAGTTGGAAGGTAGAAGTTCCAACCCTCTTCACATTATATCTGGCATTGTCTCCAAGGAAAACATGTAGATTGGTTTCTTTCTCAACAAGATTAGTCAGGTGATATCTAAAACTGGTCATGTGCCTTAATGCAGGAGCATCGTCAGCAAAGCGCATGTGGAGAGATAGCTCAGTGCCCTAGCGCCCCTTTTGAATTATTTTTGAATTTTAAAATCTAGCATATCATGTAAACCTTTTGAATGGATTGTTAATTAAAGAGATCTTTAATATTCGGAGACTAAACGATCACGTGAGATCAGGAGAGATCGGATTTTCCTTTAATGTAGTTCCTTTCGACAGAGATCTGGAGCTTTCTCTCTTATCTGTTTGTCTTAGAATTTTAATGTAACAGGGATTAAGTAGTTGTTAGATTTTATTTCAATAAGATAGGTAATCGGAGGGAACCCTATGAGCCCTCTAGTATAAGTAGAGGTGTTGTATTCCCAAATGAGGTTGTTTAATATGATGGTAGTTGCAAATTAGCTGAGTATTGTTGTTGATGAAGTAGAGATTGTTGTTGAATTTTAGTGAGAGTTGTTGAAGAGCATGTATGAATCCGTGTACATATCATTTGAATGAATATAATAGAGAAGCATTGTTCCAAATGTTTGGGGTTGTTGTGTCTATCTGAATGAATGGATGGTAGGATTTCTGTTAATTTCAAATCTCTGTTATTATTTGTTCTTATGTTATGAATGAATTTACATGGTTGAATGTATGAATCTGTGAGGATTTAGATAAGTTTCAATTGTTTCTCTTCTCTAAGCCTGTGCAAGGAGTGCATAGTCTCTGCATGGTGTGCATTTCTAGAGTCTATTTCGACTAGAGAGATTAGAAGAGATAACGTGAAAATTTTGTAGGAAAGGAGTGCTTAATTTTCTGCAAGGTGTGCAATGACAGATTTTTTTCTGACTCGAAAATCTAGGAGGGATAGTTTGAGAGTATCCGTAGGAGGAAATGCACTCGGATTCATATTGTTCAAGAGGAACAATTGAAAATTTGAAGGACTATTGCAAGGAGTGCACAGTCGCCCTTCAAGATTCAAGTTGAAGGAATTTTGTCGCAAAGTGTGTGTAGGGTCGATACTTAGCTAAGTATCAAAGGATTCATTCTGCGAATTTCAGATTGTCGAGAAGGAACAAGTCCAAGAAAGTGCATATTTTCCACAAGGAGTGTGTGACAGAGTCTTTTGACTCAGAATCTCAGGAGGAGTAGCGTAAATTTTTTTGTAGAAGGGTGCAAAGAATTGTCGTAAGGTGTGTGCAGTCATCCATAAGAAGCCAAGTTGTGGAGGAAAACCTATTGCAAGGCATGCACATGGTAAGTTTTGACTAAGTATCGAAGAGAAACGCTCTAAGGAAAAAAAGTTCAAAGGAAGAACAAGCTTAGAATAGATAGCGGTGAGAATCCTTCAATAGAATGGAACCTGTTGAAGATTCCCCAAATCAACAAGCAAGATTTGTTTAGGAGGAAGAGGGATTGTTCCAGACTATCCAATCTAGGAGAGCTACACAGAGGATAGTCGTAAAGTATTTCGGCACTTTGTATTTCGTAGGGTCCTTAAAGTGTTTGAGAAGTGGGATCGTCGAAGTCACAAAGTGAATCCTAATCGTTGGTTGTGAGGGGGATATGTGGCAGTGGATTGGAGAATTCGGGAGGTATATTTTTGAAGATTGTGTCGAGAAGGAGAAATATTCACGAATTTGCAAAGGTCGAAGTAACGTTGGAATGTCGAATCCAGGAGGAAACGCGGAAGAGATTTGTGTGTTTCGGCAGGAAGGTGTTTCGAAAGGAAACAAGGGTGGAGATTGTAAAATTGTTGAAGCCAAAGATACGACGGGAGATAGCCCACAATCACAACTGTGGTCATATTGGAGAAGGAGTCTACCATGGGAGATATTACTCATAAATTGGTGTTTCCATAAGCGCCAGAGAGAAGGGTTGCAGGTAATTCAAACTTGTAGGTAACGTCAAAGGAACCTATGTGTTATTTGTTCAAGGTCTATTGGAGGCCCAAAGAGAAGATTTGGTTCGATATTTTGAACATCCTTGATTGGGAGGTCACAGAATCCCTAGGAGGGAAGGGGGGATGCATCAAAGTGGTATCATAGCCTAAAGAGCTCAAATTGTACTATGTGTGAGTGGAGAAAATGTCAACACAATGTTGCCTAGAAGACGTGCAGAGCCACCTGTATCAAATCGAGTTGTAGAAAGAGAAATGAGAGAACTTCGCGTAAGGTTGGATGTGATGGACACAGTGCAAAGAAGAGAACCTAATGTTGGAGACGTCAATGATGAAAAAATGAAGAAATAGAATTTGAAAAATCTACAGGGGAATATGCTTCCAATGAATGCTTGTTGAAAGCGATTGTCAAATTGGGAGCTAGAGAAAAGATAGACATCCCGATGTATGAAGGAAATTTGGATGCTGACGAATTGTTGAATTAGATAATATCTATGGATAAGTATTTCGAATATGAAGACGTTAATGAGGATAAGAAGGTGAGTCATGTTGTCATCAGGTTAGAAGGGCATTCAGCATTGTGGTGGGATGAATTGCAGGCTGAAAGACGAATCAAAGGTAAGCAAAAGATCAAAAATTGGGACATAAAGGTAGCCAAGATAAAGGCTAAGTTCATACCCAAGGACTATCAGATAAATTTGTTCAGGAATTTGTAGAACCTGAGGCAGAAGGGGTTAATAGTGAAAGAGTACATAGAGTAGTTTTACAAGATGAACATCAGGACTAGACAGAGGGAGAAAGATGATGAAAAAGTTGCTAGGTATATAAATGGCCTGAGATATGAGATCCAGGATGAAATCAACATGATGAAAGTGAGGACAATAGAGTAGGATTATCAAATTGCACTGAAGGTAGAAGATAAGTTGTCCATAAAACAGAGCCAGTGAAGTAGAGGAAGAAGTCCAAACAGAGGTAAGGGAATTGTCCAGGAAAATGAACAGAAGCCAAAGGGTGAGATTGAAAAACAACATAGTTGCTTAGAAATAGGAGGAAGTTCCTGAGGGAGACAGAGTGGTGGAAGAAATTTTTTTGCTCGAGGAAGAGGAATAGGAAGAGGAGGAGAGGTAAGGTGTTATGCCTTTGGAAATACAGGACAGATGTCTTGGGAATGTCCAAAGAAAAATATATAAGGAGGTGAAGCTCACATTTCAGAAGCGCAGAAGTTGAATGTTGAAGCAGAAGATGTAGAAGATGGAAAATCCATGATGTTGAAGAAGGTTCTCTTGAAACCATAGCCAGAGGTTGAAAATCCAGTGCAAAGGAATAGTTTATTCAGGACTACTTGCAAGACTAAAGATAGGGTATGCAAAGTGATAATTGACAGTGGGAGCACTGATAATTTAGTATCCATAGAGATGGTGGAGAAATTGGAGCTGGAGGCAGCTGCACATCCAAAGCCATAAAAAGTCTCATGGTTGTAGAAAGGACACCATGTAATGGTAATTAAACAATGCCTCGTTGAATTTAAAATAGGAGGATATAGAGATGAGATTTTGTGTGATGTGATTCCCATGGATGTATGTCATGTTTTTTTGGGGAGACCATGGAAGTTTGATAGGAATGTCATTCATGATGGGAGAAAAAATACTTATACTTTGGAGAAGAATGGTAGGCCACACATGTTGTTTCCAATAAAGGAGAAGAAAGTAAAGGAAGCAAATAGCACAAGTATACTTCTCATGAGTGGGAAGGAACTCCTGAGTGAAGTTAAGAAGGAACATGAGATGCAATTTTTTTTGGTGAGGAAATACAGAGTTATCCTTACAAGTACTTCTATGGATGATTTTCCTGAGGATGTTCAGGAGTTGTTAGAGAATTTCGTTGACATAGTAGTGGATGAGTTACCTAATTCATTTCCACCCATCAAAAGTATCAACCATCACATTGATATAATACCAGTAGAAAGTATGTCGAACAAAGAAGCATACAGATTGACACCTCAAGAGAATGAGTAGGTAAAGAGACAAGTCCATGATTTATTAGACAAGGGTTTGGTCAGAGAAATCTTGAGTCCATGTGCAGTACCAACTATGTTGAGTCTGAAGAAGGATGGAGGATGGAGAATGTGCACAGAATCAAGATCCATAAACAAGAACACCATCAGGTATAGATTGTTGATGAATGCAGATATGTGAGACATTATCCACCTTACAAAACTGTGAGATGTGGATCATTGTAGCTATTTGAGTCTTTCTCTCAGCTTACAAACCTAAGAGAAATCCCTTAAGAAGGGTGTGTGGTTCCTTCCTTAGACAGAGATATGAACGTAGATATGACCTCCTTCATTCAGAGAGTTGAGAAGAACTTCAGATGATTATCCAGTGGGAAAGGCGATCTGTTGAGTTAGATGTGCCTGTGGCTGATCACAAGGTAAACGTGTGAAATCCCAAAGCGTTGGGTGCATCATCATGTGAACATAAATGAAGATGATGTATTAGCCTCCTCTGACCAATAGATTTGATGAGAAGAATCCAGATGATTCTCCTGTTTGAGGCAGTGGGAAAGAATATATGTAGATTGGATGTGCCAGTGGACGAGCACAGGTGAACGTGTGAAGATCTGGTTCTTCTGTGTAATGCAATGAACCAGAGATATGACATCCCTATGGATGTGTCCCTAGTGTATGCGCACTAGTAGGTGTATTAGATCATTTGCTATATATTTTTCAAGAGTCAGACCTTCCTGCAACCCTATTTGTAATATAAAGGGTAAAGGTCGGCCCCACCTTAATGTGATTAATAATAAATGTAAAAGATAATTAATATGGTTAATATTAATTATAATATAATAATAATAATAATAATGTGACTTAGAGAGGTCGGCCATGTTGAGCCAATAAACACTTTTGTTGACAGGTTTAGGTTAGTATAAGTAAAGGTAAAATCCCCATTGTGGAAACATATCTTTTGTGTGAGTTTGGAAATTTTAGCAAGTACATTTACTTGGGAAAAGTGCGCACCTCTCTTGGGCGATAGTATTCTAGGGTTTGAGAACCATCTTGTGTGATAGTTCTTTCTTGGCGGTGAATCTATTTCTCTTGAAGAATATAGAAAAGGATTTGGTTGGTTTTTCTTCCCTTGTTGAGAAGGATTTCCCAGGATACTTCTTGTGTTCTTTTGCATGGTGTTTTTCTTGTGATCTTGGTTGCTGCAACATTATTGTCTATGGTTAAGTTAAATGATAAAATGGAATGAACTTCATGCTTAACCTATCTTATTGAAAAATAAACATGGTATTAGAGCCTAGGTCTTGAAGAGCCCATTGCACAAGATACAAGCTTTTACCAGTCATCCCTCCTCTTCTGCAGAACCATACGACCCTCCTAGGGTTTCTAGAAAATCCATATAGCCCTCTTATTTTGAGTGTTTCAGCCACTGAAACTTCGACGTTGAGGAAAACTTTGGAATGGGAGAGTACGGCCTTCTCCATCACACCTCCAGAGACTCTCAGAATTAATTTCTGATCATTTTGAAATTTTGGCCCTAGGGTTTCTAGGGTTTCACAATTTTCTGCAGATTTCTATTTTTAGGGTTTTTGTAGTTATTTGAAGAAGCCTTAAATATTTCATGTGTTGTTCTAACTTTCAAGGCTTATTGTTGGCATTCATAAGCCCAACAAAACCTAAGGTTTTTATCCTATCCTATTCGTTAGGTTTTCTATCCCAGTTAACAAGGGTTTGTGAAGAATCTAAAATATGATGAACAAAGTTATTGACGAATGGAAGGAAGATGATGACAAGACAAGGAATCCAATCATATACACAAACTCTTACATTGAAGGGCCATCTTTAAGTATCAAGATGAAAAAATGTGACACCGTGACTATATTCTTCATGAAGATCTCAGAGGATAGAGATCAATCAGGTGCCATTAATCATATCAGCACCCTTAGGTATGCACTTGTATATTTATTTTGTATCATTGTCATGAGGATAATTACAGGAGGAAGGAACATTTTTTTTTAAGTCATGGATCGAGAGGAATCTCAGTGCATTCAGAGGAACAACACACTGGAAGTGGAGACTCCAGGTTTGATTGTTATAAATGTCATTCCTCTGACCTATATTTCTAAAGTTTCCTACATAACAAGTAGGTGTTATATCCGTGACAACATTTCTCAAATTGTTTTGATTTTAGAGATGTACTCATTATTCTCCTTTCGGAGATATTCTTTTGTTGGTTCATTTTGTTTTCTTGTTCCAGATATGACAACAAGAAAGGAAGATGTCTATACCTTAGAGGAAGTCACTTGACTTAGAGGAAGTCAACACTATTTGAGAAAGAGGAATAATAAAACCATCATTGAGGCAATCAATGCAATATTTCATAATCAGAATCCTTCTATGATTCTATGGGAAGAAGCATGCATGACACAATATATGTTCAGAACAAGAGTCTTCAACAGACTTTGAAAAACATAACTCCCAAAGAAGTATTCACTGGAATAAATCCTAAGATTGAACTCTTCAAGTTATTTGGGTGCCCAATGTATTTTCATCTACCCAAAGAGAAGAAGTCTAAGCTAGATCCTTTAGAAATAAAGGATACAATGAATCTTCAAAGACATTCCAGATCAACACCCATGGTCAGAGATAGATTGAGATAAGAAGAGACGTTGCCCTTGAAGAAGAGACAGTCTTTCAAAGGTCCATAGAATCTCAGATGGATATTGACAGTAATACAATAGATTCTCCCTCTTCAGCAGTTCAGAGGGAGTAGGGATGATTTTAGGGGCTAAATTTCACTCATGGGCTAATTTTCCATGGTTTTTCCAAAAATGAGATTCGTTATTTTAAAAATGATTTGGCCAAATTCTATAGGATAAAATTATTTTACCTTACAAATCGCCAAAAATTTATAAAAAATATATAAAATACTTAGAAATTTGAATATTTTTACAAACATATTGCCAAACATTTATAGTTGACATATGAAGGATTAGTAAGATTCGCCAAGGTTTCTACATTTTAAAATAAATTTCCATCCTTAAAATCATCCCAGAGAGGGAGACAGACATTATTTCAGTTGATACAATTTCTCCAGTTGATATGTTTAGAGATATTGCAATAGGGCATAAAAGTCCTACCTAGTCTCACTCTGCAAGAGGCAAAGAAACATACAAGCCTCTCAAGGCACATCCTGAGAAAGAAAAATATATTTTTGATCTATCCTTTAGTCATGAGCCACTTCATTGATGATGAGCTTCTTGGTCTTAGAGAAGCAATAGGAGAACGAGTATGGAAAGATGCCATAACAGAAGAGTACCAGTATAACTTAAAGATTGATGTATAAGACATTATTCAAGGACTAGAAGGGAAGTCAGTGGTAACTTCCAAGTGGATCTATAATATCAAACATACAGTTGATGGAAGTGGTGAGAAATAAAAAATGAAATCTATAGCCAAAGGTTTCTCACAAACAGAGGGAGTTGTCTATGATGAGAAAATTGATCCATTGAACCTGATACACTTCCATCCGTACTACCATCCATAAGTTGGAAACTATATCAGATAGATAGATTCTTGATGAGTTTGGATTTCAGTGAGAGTGTTGTTGATCCAAACCTATATCATTACACTGTTGGTGATGAGAACCTAATCATGATGACTTATTCAAAAATCCTTGTTGTTGGATACAAGTAATCCTTGACTTCTGAATTCGAGCTGAAGAATCTGAGTATGATGCATTACTTATTGGGACAAGAAGTATGACAGAGGATTGATGAGATTTTCCCGAGTCAAGGAAAATATACAGTGAAAGTATTAAATAAGTTCAGTATGACAGAATGAAAAATCCGTCATGATGGATTTAAAGAAGAATATTGATGATGATTCAGATGAGACTGATCCACAGCTGGTTGGATCACCGATGTATCTGGTTAACACCATACTTGATTCATGCCATGTAGTGAATGTGCTTAGTCATTCCATGAGTCAACCGAGACAGACTCACTAGACAACAACAAAAACATGTATTGAGATATATACAATACATGGCCTAAGATATGCCTCCAGTGTGAACTTGAGTGTGTAGGATATGTCGATTTAGATTGAGGATAAAGTACAATGAACTAGAAAATCACATTTGGTTTATGTTCTATCATGAAGTTTTCCATGGTTTCCTAATGCAGCAGGAAACAAAACTTTGTGGCCTTGAGTACCACAGAGGCAGAGTATATAGCATCGAGTGTGCAAAGAAATGTGGCTTCACAAGCTTCTAAAAGATTTACTTGACCATGAGATGGATCCTATGATGATAACCAAGAGTCGTGAGTAAAGATCCTTGATAAACCAGTGTTTCCTGATGGATCGAAATACGATGAGATGAAATATCCTTATATCAGAGATATGATGCAGAGAAAAATAGTACACATGAAGTACCTTCATACACATGAGTAGATTGCAGATATCTTCACCAAATTAATTTCGTGAAGAATGACTCCCTAGTTGAGAGGGAGTGTCGATAAATCCAGCCAAGAAAAAATTCAAAATACATCCATGTGAGACTTAGCATGATAAATAATGTACCCCTGGCTGAGAGGGAGTGTTGACGAATGCAGCTATGTGAGACATTGTTCAGCTTACAAACATGTGAGATGTGGATCATTGCAGCTATGTGAGTCTTTCTCTCATCTTACAAACCTGAGAGAAAGCCCCTAAGAAGGGTATGTGGTTCATGCCTAAGAAAGATCTAGGAACGTAGAGATGACCTCCTCCATTCAGAGAGTTGATAAGAACTCCAGATGATTATCCAGTGGGAAAGGCGATCTGTTGAGTTAGACGTGTATGTGGTTGAGCATAAGGTGAACTTGAGAAATCCCAAAGTGTTGTGTGCATCGTCATGTGAACAGAAATGAAGATGATGTATTAGCCTCCTCTAAGCAGCATGAGAAGACTCCAGATGATTCTCCTATGTGAGGAAGTGGGAAAGAAGATCTGTAGAGTGAACGTGCCTGTGGATGAGCACAGGTGAACGTGTGAAGATCTGGTTCTTCTTTGTAATGCAGTGAGCCAGAGATATGACATCCCTATGGATGTGCCCCTAGTGGATGAGAACTAGTGGGTTTATCAGATCCTTTGCTATATATTGTTCAAGATTCAAACATGCATGTAGCCCTAATTGTAATATAAAGGGTACAGGTTGACCCCACCTTAATGTGATTAATAATAAATGTAAAAGATAATTAATATGGTTAATATTAATTATAATATAATAATAATAATAATAATGTGACTTAGAGAGGTCGGTCTTGTTGAACCAATAAACACTTATGTTGACAAGTCTAGGTTAGTATAAGTAAAGGTAAAATCCCCATTGTGGAAATATATCTTTTGTGTGAGTTTGGAAATTTCAGGAAGTACATTTACTTGGGAAAAGTGTGCACCTCTCTTGGGAGCTAGTCTTCTAGGGTTTGAGCACCCTATTATCTGCTAGGTATTTCTTGGTGATGAAGGTCTTTCTCTTGAAGAATATAGAAAAGGATTTGGTTGGGTTTTCTTCCCTTGTTGAGAAGGGTTTCCCATGATACTTCTTGTGTTCTTTTGCATGGTGTTTCTTCTTGTAATCTTGGTTGCTGCAACATTATTGTCTATGGTTAATTTAAATGCTAAAATGGAATGAACTTCATGCTTAACCTAGCTTATTGAAAAATCAACATAGATTTCATTTGCCAAGGATGGATGACTTAATGGATTTTTTAAGTGGAGCAATTTGTTTTCAAAGATAGACTTGAATATTGAATATTGAATATTGAATATTGAAACTTTCAACTTAGGAAAGTTTCAAGATATTGAAGGAGAAGATAACAGAACAACCAATTTTGGTCTTGCCAAATTTCAGGAAGACATTTCAAGTAAGGTGTGATGCTAGTGGTGTTGCAATTGGAGAAGTATTGAGCCAAGATAATAGGCATATTGAATATTTCAGTGATAAGTTGAATGACACTAATAAGAAGTACTCCACATATGATAAGAAATTTTATGCAATAATTCAAGCCTTGAAGAAATGGAGGCACTACCTTGTTCCAAAAGAATTTGTTTTGTATAGCGATAATTAGGCTTTACAATTCATAACTAGACATGAGAAGTTCAATCAAAGACATGCTAAGTTGATAGAGTTTATGTAAAATTTAACTTTTTTCATTAAACATATTTTTGGTAATGCTAACAAATTTGTTGATGCATTGAGCAGGAGATGTCTGATTCTGCAGGAATTTCAAGTGAAGACCTTAGGGTTTGAACACCTTAAGGAGATTTATTGTGATTATCCAAATTTTAAAGAGGCATATGAAGCATGTTTGAACCCTGTGCTCAGAAAAAGAAGTCAGTGGACAGAGTATATTATTCAAGATGTATTGTTGTTTAAAGGTTTCCAGTTGTGCATACCAAAGTGTTCAATGAGATCAAATCGGCTGAAGGAAAAACATAGTGGAGGCCTACCAGGACATTTTGTCCATGACAAGACATTTTCACAGTTGAACAGTTCATAGTATTGGCCAGGTATGAGAGCAGAGGTGAAGAAGTTTGTAAACAAATGTAAGATTTTCTAGTATGAAAAAGGAAAGAAACAGAACACTGGATTGTATCAGTCATTGCCTATTCCAGATAGGCCTTGGGATGTAATAAGCATGGATTTTTTGTTAGGATTGACAAGAACCCAAAGGGGAAGTGATTCCATATTTGTTGTATTTGATATATTCTCAAAGATGGCACACTTTATCCCATGCCAAAAGACTAGTTATGCAACACACATTGCAAATTTGTTTTTCAAAGAAGTTGTGAGACTTCATGGGTTTCCGAAGAGTATTGTCTCAGATAGGGACACTAAATTTATTGGTCATTTCTGGAGAACATTATGGAAGAATATGAGGATAGAACTGACTTTTAGTTTAGCATATCACCCTCAAACGGATGGACAGACTGAGGTGGTAAATCATATTTTAGGAATTTGTTGAGAAGTTTGTTCATTGAACATCACAACCAGTGGGATCAAATTCTATCACAAGCAGAGTTTGCATATAATGACTCACCAAATAGAAGTACAGGAAGGAGCCCATTCCAGATAGTGTATGGGATGAAGCCAAGAGGAGTATCAGAATTGAGATATATGGAACAAAGTGAATTCAAAAGTGTTGGAGCAGAAGACTTCGCTGCAGAAATGCAAAATATTCATAATCAGATCAAGGACAGTTGTAGAACAGTAGCAGAGAGTATAAACACAGAGTTGACCAGCATAGGAGAGAACTTAAATTTGAAGTAGGAGATCAAGTTTTATCACATCTTAGGAAGGAAATGTTCCCAAGAGGAACATATAACAAACTGAATTTGAAGAAGATAGGACCATGCAAGATCCTAAAGAAATTTGGTGCCAATTCTTATGAGATAGAGTTTCCAGAGGATATGGGTTTATCACCCATATTTAACATTTTAGACATGTATCCTTATATGGAATATGACACAAAAGAATTAGAAGATCAGAAAGAGATTCAGTGGGAGAAGTAGATTGTTGTAGCAGAAAATCCACAGATGGAGAAGATCATTGATCAAAGGATTAGTAAGAAGACAAGGAGAAAGACTTATTTGGAGTATTTGATAAAGTGGAAAGGACACCCAATAGAATATTCCAGTTGGGTAAATGAAGATCATATCCAAAAGAATGGAAATTTAGTGCATGAGCTCATGGACAGGATTCCATGAATTTTTGTCTAGAGGAGTATAATGCAGGAGCATCGTCAGCAAAGAACACGTGGAGAGATAGCTCAGCGCCCTAGCGCACCTTTTGAATTATTTTTGAATTTTAAAAGCTAGTGTATCATGTAAACCTTTTGAATGGATTGTGAATTAAAGAGATATTTAATATTCATAGGTTGAACGATCGCATGAGATCGAGAGAGATTGGATTTTCCTTTAATGTATTTGGCTTTGGCACAGATCTGGAGCTTTTTCTCTTATCTGTTTGTCTCAGACTTTTAATGTAACAAGGCTTAAGTAGTTGTTAGATTTTATTTTGATAAGATAGGAAATCGGAGGGAACCCTATGAGCCCTCTGGTATAAGTAGAGGTGTTGTATTCCCAAATGAGGTTGTTGAATATGATGGTAGCTGCAAATTAGTTGAGTATTGTTGTTGATGAAGTAGATATTGATGTTGATTTTCATGAGATTTGTTGAAGAGCATGTATGAATCCATGTACATATCATTTGAATGAATATAATAGAGAAGCATTTTTACAAATGTTTTGGGTTGATGTGTCTATCTGAATGAATGGATGGTAGGCTTTATGTTAATTTAAATTCTCTATTATTATTTGTTCTTATGTTATGAATGCATTTACATGGGTGAATGTATGAATTTGTGAGGATTTAGATAAGTTTCAATTGTTTCTCTTCTATGAGCCTATGCAAGGAGTGCATAGTTTCTACAAGGTGTGTGTTGACTGAGTCTATTTCAACTCGAGAGATCAGAAGAGATAAGGTGAAACTTTTGTAGGCAAGGAGTGCATAATTGTCCACAAGGTGTGCGTTGACAAAGTCTGTTCTGACTCAAAAATTCAGGAGGGATAGTTTGAGAGTGTGCGTAGGAGGAAACACACTCAGATTCATATTGTTCAGGAGGAACAATTGATCATTTGAAGGACTGTTGCAAGGAGTGCACAGTCACCATTCATGAGTCAAGTTGAAGGAAGTTTGTTGAAAAGTGTGCGTAGGTTCGATAATTGGCTAAGCATCGAACGAATCATTCTAAGAAATTTAGATTGTCGAGAAGGAACAAGTCCAAGAAATTTAACTTGGATATTTGTATGCAGAGAGTGTGTATTTTCTGCAAGGAGTGCGTAATGGAGTATTTTGACTCAGAAGCTCAGGAGGAGTAACGTAAGTTTGTTTGCAGAAGGGTGCAAAGAACGGTCGCAAGGTGTGTGAAGTCATCCACAAGAAGGCAAGTTGTGGAGGAAAACCTTTTGCAAGGTGTGCACAGGGTAATTTTTGACTAAGTGTTGAAGAGAAACTCTCTAAGGAGAAAATGTTCGAAGGAAGAACAAGCTCAGAAGAGATAGCGGTGAGAATCCTTCAATAGAGTGGAACCTGTTGAAGATTCCCCAAATAAATGAGAAAGATTCATTCAGGAGGAAGCGGGATCATTCCATACCATCAGATCTAGGAGAGAGACACAAATAATAGCCATAAATTCTTTTGGCACTTCACAGTTCGGAGGGTCCTTAAAGTTTTTGAGAAGCGGGATCGTCGAAGTCACAAATTCGTGAAATGAATCCTAACCGTTGGCTGTGAGGGGGATACGTGGCAGGGGATTGGAGAATTTAGGAGGTAAAGTTTCATAGATTGTGTGGAGCAAGAAACAATTTCGTGAATTTACGAAGGCCGAAGTAATGTTGGACTGTCGAATCTAGGAGGAAACAAGGCATAGATATGTGTGTTTCGGGAAAAAGGTGTTTCGGAAGGAAACAAGAGCAAAGGTTGTAAAATCGTTGAAGCCAAAGTTTCAAAGGGAGCTAGCCCATGGTAACAACTGTGGTCACATTGGAGAAGGATTCTAACACGGGAGCTAGTACTCGTAAATTGGTGTTGCCAGAAGCGCCAGAGAGTAGGGTTGTGGGTAATTCAAACATGCATGTAACATCAAAGGGACTTGTGAGTTATTTGTTCAGGGTCTATTGGAGGCCTCAAGAGCGTATTTGGTTCGATATTTTGAATATCCTTGATCGGGAGATCGTAGAATCCCCAGGAGGGAAGGGGGGTTGCATCATGCCTGGAGGCACCACTGTCAATTAGCCAAGTATCATCATTAGTAGGAACCATACCTGAGAGTGTTGAGATTAATAATAAGGCTTCTTATTTGATGCCTTCATCTCTCTGAAGTATTGGCTTCCAGGAACTGTATTTTCTTGATCCATCAAGTTTATCTCCCATCATAGTTATGTTCATCATATTTTAGATTCTTCACAAACCCTTACCAACTGGGATAGAAAACCTAACGGCTAGGCTAGGCTAGAAACCTTAGGTTTTTTTTGGGATTATGACTGCCAACAATAAGCCTTGAAAGTTAGAAGAACATAGGTGAGTTGAGAAGCTCCTTCAATGAGTTGCAGAAACCCTAATTCTGAAATTTCTGCAAAGAATTGTGAAACCCTAGAAACTCTAGGGCTAAAAAATTCCAAAATGCTCGGAAATGCAATATGAAGCTTGTTTGAGGTGCGTTGATGGAGTTCATACACTCCCATACAATTTTTAGGCCCAACGTCCAAGTTTGAGGTGCTGAAATACCTCATGTTAGGACCCTATAATTTATAGGGAAATCAATATTCTGACTGTCATCTATTTCAGGCATTCTGCTTTTGCTCACGACGCACAACAAGTATGTAAAATTAGCAGAAATCTCTCAATTCACCTCAGCTATTATCACACAAGAGTTTTTTTTTCCGGTAGTTAAAGAGTAGAGTCTCATGTTATGTTAGCTACCAAAAGAGAGAGCTTTCGGTCGCTTAGAACCCAATTTTTGTGTACCCCTAGCCACCGAAAGCTTGTAGCTAGATTAAAAAATGGCTCTTTGATCTTCATATTTATCATCATGGCCTTTTTATTACTGTCTTTTCTTGGGCATTCTATAATTTTTTCGAGTTTTCTAGCCCATGGACACGTCATGGGGCATATTCTTTAGCGGTTTTCAAGCTTCTACCCTAAATTTGGGTTTTTTGTTTTATGTGTTTTTCATCAAAACTTAGCCCAGAGGCCAAGTTTACACTCCAATGCTC
Source organism: Picea engelmannii (assembly GCA_009831015.1). Lineage (NCBI taxonomy): Eukaryota > Viridiplantae > Streptophyta > Pinopsida > Pinales > Pinaceae > Picea > Picea engelmannii. Next base: position 141,516 of record ML788567.1, on the reverse strand, counting down.
CAGCTCCACGCAACCTGTCACACAACAACACAACGCATGTCAGGGATTAGCATGCAACATCATGCAACACACAAGACACAGGTTAACAACAACATACGAAATCAAAGTTTCCGACGAAGCCCATATGCTACCAAAGACCAATGTTCAAGTGCTAGATGCACCCAAGCCTAAGTTCCAACATTCAGAATCACTTACTGGTGTCAAAGCCTGAGTTTCTGGGGGTCGAGGCAGCACTCAACAATCATATACAGGTTCTTCAAAGACAAATTCATTTGAGTAAGATAAAGACCATGTCTGGAACAGTGGCACTTGGTGACTTATCAATGTAGTAAAATCCCCATGTCGTTGTTGTTATGACATGAAATGAAATCTCTATTGTGTATGTCCTTTTGGTTTGTGATGGTCGTATGGGAAAATTCTAGTGGGCACCAAATAAGGAGGACGTAATTTGTGTATGCAGATCCACTAATTTTTTCATTAAATGAAGGAAAACAGAGTTTGTGCAGCGAGTTTGCACTACGCAAGTGTTGTAGGAGCACAATATTAGGAAAACAAGCATCCAAGTGCCTAGCACCATAGAACATGAAAGTTAAGAAGAAGCTGTGCGCAGAGAATAAGTGCTCAAGAGACTGGATCAGATTGTTAAGGTATGGGTTACAAAGATAAGCAGAAACAAAGGCTTCAGTGAGCAGGTTGTCCAGGAAGCCAATGCCAATATTTTTACATTTGGGTCGTACCGGCTTGGCATTCATGGACCTAATGTAGACATTGATACACTTTGTGTTGGGCCTCGACATGCAACCCGAGAGGAGGATTTTTTTTATTGAACTCTATGAAATGCTAGCAGATATGCCAGAAGTAACAGAGCTGCATTTTGTACCAGATGCACATGTCCCTGTCATGAATTTAAGTTCAGTAGAATATTGATAGAAATACTTTATGAAAAACTCTCTCGTTGGGTGATTCCTGAAGATCTAGACATCTCCCAAGATTCTATACTGTGCAATGTTGATGAGCAGACTATTCATAGTCTTAATGGATGTAGAGTGACTGATCAGATTTTACGTTTGGTACCAAATATTCATAATACCAAAATATCATCAGGTAAACTCAAGGTCTAAGGATAACATCATTTGAATATTACAGGATTCATTTTTCTATCCGACAATGAGATCAATTATCAAAGTCGATTTTGCCCAAATGATTGAGCGACGAGCACCTGAAGTATTGGTTCTGTCAGTTAAATTCTATGAACACATTATCTATCCACTAACAAAGCACACAAGTTTTTTTTATCCAGAAACGTAATGCATTCAAGGCACCTCTCAGGCAGTTAGAGGAAAAAGGAAAGGGAGTTCCATTTAATCAATGACACCTTTGGCGCATGGATATAGAACATATTTTATCCAAGTTTTCAAGGAAATCAACCACCCAGATGTCCACGACATGAAATAAACACCTGTTGACAGGATTTGAGGTTAATTTCCAAATTTGGTGGAGATGGGGTCATTCAATCACACAATTTCAGGATCACTGGGTTTTAAGGAGCATAGCCAGGCAGCCTTTAAATCTCATCGACAGATGGCAGAGGCATTTAAATGAGCAAATCAGCGATCAAAGGGATTTGTCTGAGTTGTTAAGAAGGAGCACGATTCAAGGCATAAACTTAACAATCAAAGAATAAAATCAGGCATCTTTCAAGAAGGAACTTATCCAAGTGGAAGATGACAGTTTCAAGCATTCCCAATCTAAGAAGATTCGACTCCAACAAATCTCCAACAATCTGAGCTTTAACATTTTATTTTTGGTATTTTTTGTTTTGATTCGGTTAGAATTTATTGGCCAGCGAATAAATGAGTAGAGGGACTGTTTCATTTATAAAAAAGGTAGTGTTTTTGTAATAGGGGGGTTCGACCTGTGAGGTGTGTTTTCTTTTGCTGGACCGTGGGCTTTGCCATTCCAGAAAACTTTTTCTGTAATCTTTAAATGATCGATCAGTAATGGGCATGTTGTTGACAGGATTCTTGTGCGGAGGTGTTGGTGGCATTTCCTTTTCTCTGTTAAGTGTTTTTCCAGTTATCATACCACTTGTTTTCAAATTCTTATTGTCAAAGGGTAGTAATAGAGCAGAATTTATTGGTGAAATACTTTGCATCTGATCTTTTGGTAATCTTTATGTTTCTCTTCTAAAAGCTCAATTTAGGAATTCTTAACTGCTCCTTTGCTTGGATTTTTCCTCCCCTATTTCTTCCTCATTTGACATCATTCAAACTTAATTCAATCCAACATTTCCATTACCTTTCCCTGTGTAGGAGACTTGTCTAGATCTGAGAGTGAATCATATATTTAAGCGCAGACCCCATTTGCCCAATGGCCCTCCTTGTTGTCCCAAACCAACCATTTAAAAACCAAAAACCGTGATCCCTCATAACTAGCCTAATATTCTATGCCAAACCAAGTTGAATCATACAGAGAGAGCCCTCTCTGAGTCTTAGAGGGATAGATCCAAGATTCAAAGCGGTTGAAACAGTTACCTCTGTCAATTTCTCCCTCAGCCTGAGAAATTATAGAGTGTTAACATTTTGGCGACCATACTAGGGAACGAGCTTTCGAGTTCTCCAGAAAAATATATCGAGTTCAGATTTGACTTCTGATGGTGAACAGAAGTCAAACATAGGAAGGTTGTACCATTCACCTGGTGACTCCATTGTTCAAGATCTCGAGCTTCAAAGTTCACAAGCGACTTCACTGCCGAAGAATCCATATTTCAGAGCATTGATGATGATTCAAGATGACAGGGTATGTGGCAAATCCTATATCTTTTGAGGCTACAAAAGAATTCAGGAATGAGTTAGCAAATTTTCAAATTGATGAAGTTTTGTTAACAATTGTGTTTCATTGTTGGAAATCGAGATAATTTTCTCATGAAGTTAAAATTTGTGTTCTCGAGTTGTTTGCTGAAAGACTTGAAAAGGATATTGAGCTCTTGAATACTCAGATTCAGTCCTACAGTTTCCAACATCCAAAACAGTTTCTTGAAAATCTTAAATCTCCAAAACCAAAGGAGATTGTATTACCTGTTGATGTGCAGATTGATGGTAATTATGTTTTCAAGTACAAGACTGAAGTTGTAGTTGCAGGGTTTAATTTTGAGGATGCAACTGATCAACTAGTCATTGAAGATCTAGAAGAAAATATCATGCATCATGTCTTAATTGACCCTATAGGAGATTACATGGAGGTTCATGTTAGCTTGAGTTTTCAAACATGTATTCTCTATAACGACCAAATATGTCACTAGTTGCCATTACATATTTCATTTTTTATTTTCATCAAGCACGATGAGGAAGCCCAATCGTGGGATCAACTGTTGGGTTAGCTTCATTGGCACTTTTTCATTACCTGATTGAGTAGTAACTGTTAGCAAAGTAGGGTAGGTAGATGTGTGCCAATAAGCTCAACAGGATGAGCAATTTTTCTTTTCCAGTTCTTCATAGTTTTATTTTCGGTTTGGTTTGTATCCCTTCAATTTGGAACAGGTAGAAGACATGGCAACATGATTCAATTTGGGAACAGTCCAATGATCAGCTGGTCTGCAAAACTCAGAGTTTTATGAATTCTTGACACCTCCCAAGGAGCTGCCATCCCCAGATGGAGCCTATGTTAGGACCCTATAATTTCTAGGGAAATCAATATTCTAATTGTCATCTATTTTAGGCATTACGCTTTTGCTCACGACGCACAACAAAGATGTAAAAGCAACAGAAGTCTCTCAATTCACCTCAGCTTTTATCACACAAGAGTTTTTGTTTTCAGTAGTTAAAGAGTAGAGTCTCATGTTATGTTAGTTACCGAAAGAGAGAGCTTTTGGTCGCTTAGAACCCAATTTTTGTGTACCCCTAGCCGCCGAAAGCCTATAGCTAGATTAAAAAATGGCTCTCTGATCTTCATATTTATCATCCTGGCCTTTGTATTACTGTCTTTTCTCAGGCATTCTGGAATTTTTTCGAGTTTTCTAACCCGTGGACACGTCATGGGGCATATTCTTTAGCGGTTTTCGAGCTTCTGCCCTAAATTTGGGTTTTTTGTTTTATGTGTTTTTCATCAAAACTTAGCCCAGAGGCCAAGTTTACTCTCCAATGCTCCAGCTCCACGCAACCTGTCACACAACAACACAACACATGTCAGGGGTTAGCACGCAACATCATGCAACACACAAGACACGGGTTAACAACAACATACGAAATCGAAGTTTCCAGCGAAGCCCATATGCTACCAAACACCAATGTTCGAGTGCTAGATGCACCCAAGCCTAAGTTCCAACATTCAGAATCACTTACTGGTGTCAAAGCCTGAGTTTCTAGGGGTCGAGGAAGCACTCAACAATCATATATAGGTTCTTCAAAGACAAATTCGTTTGAGTAAGATAATGACCATGTCTGGAACGATGGCACTTGGTGACTTATCAATGTAGTAAAATCCCCATGTCACTATTGTTATGACATGAAATGAAATCTCTATTGTGTATGTCCTTTTGGTTCATGATGGTCATATGGGAAAATTCTAGTGGGCGCCAAATAAGGAGGACAAAATTTGTGTATCCAGATCCACTAATTTTTTCATTAAATGAATAAAAACAGAGTTTGTGCAGCGAGTTTGCGCTACGCAAGTGTTGTAGGAGCACAATATTAGGAAAACAAGCATCCAAGTTCCTAGCACCATAGACCATGAAATTCAAGAAGAAGTTGTGCACAGAGAAGAAGTGCTCAGGAGACTGGATCAGATTGTTAAGGTATGGGTTAGAAAGATAAGCAGAAATAAAGGCTTCAGTGAGCACGTTGTCCAAGAATCCAATGCCAATATTTTTACATTTGGGTCATACCGGCTTGGCGTTCATGGACCTGGTGCAGACATTGATACACTTTGTGTTGGGCCTCAGCATGCAACCTGAGAGGAGGATTTTTTTTATTGAACTCTATGAAATGCTAGCAGATATGCCAGAAGTAACAGAGTTGCATCCTGTACCAGATGCACATGTCCCTGTCATGAATTTAAGTTCAGTAGAATATCAATAGATCTACTTTATGCAAAACTCTCTCTTTGAGTGATTCCTGAAGATCTAGACATCTCCCAAGATTCTATACCACGCAATGCTGACGAGCAGATTGTTCGTAGTCTTAATGGATGTAGAGTGACTGATCATATTTTACGTTTGGTACCAAATATTCAGAATACCAAAATATCATCAAGGTAAACTCAAGGTCGAAGGGTAACGACATTTGAATATTACAGTATTCATTTTTCTATCTGACAATGAGATCAATTATCAAAGTCGATTTTGCCCAAATGATTGAGCGACGAGCACCTGAAGTATTGGTTCTATCAATTAAATTCTATAAACACATTATCTATCCACTGACAAAGCACACAAGTTTTGTTTATCTAGAAACGTAATGCATTCGAGGCACCTCTCAGGCAGTTAGAGGAAAAAGGATAGGGAGTTCCATTTAATCAACGACACCTCTGGCGCATGGATATAGAGCATATTTTATCCAAGTTTTCAAGGAAATCAACCACCCAGATGTCCACAACATGAAATAAACACATGTTGACAGGATTTGAGGTTAATTTCCAAATTTGGTGGAGATGGGGTCGTTCAATCACACGATTTCAGGATCACCAGGTTTTAAGGAGCATAGCCAGGCAGCCTTTAAGCATCTCATCGACAAATGGCAAAGGCATTTAAATGAGAAAATCAACGATCAAAGGGATTTGTCCGAGTTGTTAAGAAGGAGCATGATTCAAGGCATAAACTTAACAATCAAAGCATAAAATCAGGCATCTTTCAAGAAGGAACTTATCCAAGTGGCAGATGACAGTTTCAAGCATTCCCAGTGTAAGAAGATTCGACTCCAACAAATCTCCAACAATTCGAGCTTTAACCTGTGAGGTGTGTTTTCTTTTGCTAGACCGTGGGCTTTTCCATTCTAGAAAACTTTTTTTGTAATCTTTAAATGATCGATCAGTAATGAGCATGTTGTTGACAGGATTCTTGTGCGGAGGTGTTGGTGGAATTTCCTTTTCTCTTTTAAGTGTTTTTCCAGTTATCATACCACTTGTTTTCAAATTCTTATTGTCAAAGGATAGTAATAGAGTAGAATTTATTGGTGAAATACTTTGCATCTAATCTTTTGGTAATCTTTATGTTTGTCTTCTAAAAGCTGAGTTTAGGAATTCTTAACTGCTCCTTTGCTTGGCTTTTTCCTCCCCTATTTCTTCCTCATTTGACATCATTCAAACTTAATTCAATCCAACATTTCCACTACCTTGCCCTGTGTAGGAGATTTGTCTAGATCTGAGAGTGAATCATATATTTAAGCGCAGACCCCATTTTCCCAATGGCCCTCCTTGTTGTCCCAAACCAACCAATTAAAAACCAAAAACCCCGATCCCTCATAACTAGCCTAATATTTTATGCCAAACCAATCTAAATCATACAAAGAGAGCCCTCTTTGAGTCTTGGAGGGCTAGATCCAAGATTCCAAGCAGTTGAAACAATTACCTCTGTCAATTTCTCCCTCAGCCTAAGAAATTATAGAGCGTTAACACCTCAGAAAAGGAGGGTCGTATGAATTTTCTAGAAACCCTAGGAGGGTCGTACAGTTCTGCAGAAGTGAGAGGATGTTTGGTAGATTCTTGTGCAATGGGTTCTTCAAGACCTAAGCTCTGAAACCATGTTTAATTTTTACTATGATAGGCTCAAGAATGAGGTTTAATTCATTTTATCATTTACTTGAACCATAGCCAAATGCAGCTACACCATTAACAATTGTTGCAATAACCAAGATCACAAGAAGAAATAACATGAACAAGAACACAAGAAATATATTGGGAAATCCTTCTCAACAAGGGAATAAAACCCAACAATCCTTTTCTATATTTTGAAGAGAAATACCTCCCACACCATATACCTATCACACAAAAGGGCGCTCTCAAAAACCAAGAAGGATAGCACCCAAGAGAGGTGTGCACTTCATCCCTAGAACTTGTACTTGTTGAAATTTCCAAAATCACATGTATCTTGTGTTTCCTCAATGGGGAAATCACCTTTATTTATATTAGACTGGACACATCAAAAGTGGTTTCTATTGGCACAACATGGCTGACCTCAATAACTCAGATTATAATTAATAATTACCATATTAATTATCTTTTACATTAATTATATTTCACTTTATGGTGGGGCCGACCTATACCCTTTACATCACAATTAGGGTTACATGAAAATATAACTCTTAGAAAATATATCAAGGGATATCACACACCCACTAGTGCTCATCCACTAGGGGCACATCCACATGTGCTCATCCACAAGGATGTCCAAATCAATAGATATCTATCTCACTGAGTCTCACAGGAGAATCATATGGACACACACTCACTAGTGCTCAGCCACTAGGATCATGTCCACCTGTGCTCAGCCACAGGGACATCCTACTCAACAAATCTCTATCTCACTGATTCTCACGGGAGAATCATCTGGAGTACCATATCGTATGAACTCTCTGCACAGAGGAGAACAATAAACCCATCATATGGGCTCCTTCACCCCTCATAGGGGTACACATCATTTCATCTCAAACGACACACCCATCTCATTGGAATATTCCCTACACAGGGGCACACAGTATTCCATCTCCATATCAGAGAGAAACGACACACCCATATCATGGGAATATTCCCTATGCAGGGGAACACAATGTCCCATCTCCATATCAAAGAGGAATGACACACCCATCTCATGGCCACACCCAACTCATGGGCTCTCTCACAGGCGGAATCACTCAGTCTATGTCCTGGAGATTGTCTCACGCAACTATAATCATCAACAAGATGGTCATCCACTAGTAACTAAGTGGGATAATTTCAAAACTCTCATTAAGTCCCAGTTCTATCATATTGGGTATATAGAGTGTCAATGGATCCATTAGCATTACTTCGGGAAAAGGCAGGAGAAAAGTGTACAAGAGTACACAACCAAGTTCAAAAATATGGCCATCATGCTCGGTATATCTACCAATAACCCATATTTACTCCTCAAGTATAAGGTGGGTCTACATAGTCATCTATGAAATCAAGTGATGTTTTTGAATCCAAAGACAATGGACGAGGCATGTGTATAGGCACAATACCTAGAAAATGCAGGCCACAAGAAAGGGTATCCAAGCGATTCTAAGAAGAAAGAGCACCAAGAAGCTTCTAAGGAGGGGACGAAGAAGTGGAATGGGGGGGAGGATAAGAAGACAATAGCCATTGCACATCATTGAAAAGATCCTGACAACCATTGTAATCATTGCAATATAGATGGTCACATTCAAGAAAAGTGTTGGAAACTACATCCAGAGATGAACATGAAGAACCACAAGAAAGATGAAAAGAAAAAGAATCTTCTGGAAATGAATTTGAGAAATTAGGTCGAAAGAAGCTCCAATGTGGATGAAATTTTTTTATGAACAACATTGCAGAAGGAGGTGAATCTGAGTAGTCTTCATCACTAGGAAGAGAAGGATATGACCAAACTCTTCCACATCAAGATCGAGGTCAAGAAGACCAATATAGATGCTTTGTTCGACTCTGGTTCACGAGATAATATCATTATAGTGGATCTATTCAGCAATCTTTGATTGGTGGTTCACAATCATCCTATCCCCTATCCATTGGATTGGGTAAATAAGGATGCAAATATCAAGTTAAGGAAACAATGTAAGATTAAATTTGTTGTAAGTGCATAATTTATCAATGAAGTGGTGTTGGATGTAGTACTCCTGGATCTGTGTGATGTATTGTTTGGGAGCCCCTACATATATATGATGGATCCAATCTTCATGCGAAGAGCCAATGAGTACTTTTTTTATCAAGGAAGGGAATTCCTACATAATCAACGCACAAAAAGGTAAATTGGATATCTCATTGGTGAATGCCAACCAAGCCAAAAAGATGATTAGTTCCATTAAGAAATGTGTTTTACTTTTTTTAAGAGAAAATCATTATGATTATTAGTTGATAAGAGTAAAGGCATCCCTAGAGGATTGTACTAAAGAGAAGAAACATCAATTGGAGGAATTTCTATAGGCATACAAAGGAGTGTTCTACGAGCCTAAAGGGATACCACCCAAGGGGGAAGTGGAGCATGAAAGATAGATCTTTATAGACTCCCTATTGTTGAACATTGGGCTATATAAATAGTCTATTCTAGAACCAAATGAAGTGAAGAAACAATTGCAACATCTTCTAGAGTAGGGAGTGATTTGATCGAACACATCACCTTGTGGGTCATCTATCATTATAATACCCAAGAAGGATGAGACTTGGTAGATGTATATTGATTTTACTAATATTTAAACTATTACACTCAAGAATCAGTACCCTCTACCTATGATTGATGATTTGTTATACCAATTGCAACACGCCAAGTGCTTCACCAAGTTAGATATGAAATCAATATACTACTAGGTACATTTCAAAGAAGAAGACACCTAGAAGAATTATTTCAAGACAAGGCAAGGTCTGTATGAATGGTTGGTCATGTCATTTGTCTTATATAATGCACCAGCTACATTTATGATACTGAGGAATGATTTATTAGACCCATATTTAGTTTTATTTGTTGTAGTATATTTGGATGATATATTGGTTTATAGATCTACCTAGGAAAAGCACATATCGCATCTTATGCAATTGTTAGAGATCCTAAAAAAGCACCAACTATTAGATAACCTCAAGAAATGATATTTTTTTCAGTATTCATTGATGTATTTGTGGTATGTGATCAGTGGATTGGAATTCAAGATAGATCCTACAAAGATGAAGGTCGTCATGAAATGGCCAATTCCTAAAACTGTCATTGAAGTTAGGAGATTTGTTGGGGTAGCACAGTACTTGTGGAAGTTTATATCTTCATTTTCAGTACTAGTTGCAGCACTCCATGCCATAACAATGAGTCGTAATATTTTCTAGTAGGGAAAAAATCAACAAAAGTATTTCGATGATCTAAAAATAAACACCAATCAAGTACCCGTTCTCACATTACCAAAAATTCAAAATCCTTTTGAAGGGCGGACAAATGCAAGTGGGTATGAAATGGGAGTAGTTTTCATACAAGGAGGAAGGATTGTATGCTATTATTATGGAATTTTTCATGGGGTAGTTCTCAAATACCCTACCTATGACAAGGAACTCTATGCCTTGGTTCAAGATGTAAAGAAGTGGAAGCATTATCTTATGGGAAAGGAGACCATAATCCACACAAATCACATGCTACTATAGTATTTGCAGGCCTAGAGTAAGCTACAACAAACTAGACATTACAAGTGGATGGTATTTTTACGTCAAATTCATCTAGTCATTAAGTATAATAAGGGTAGCACAAACAGGTTGGAAGACATGCTTTCAAGCCCAACCACATCCAAGATTACAACTTTGGTAAATTTTATGTAGATGGAGCCTTTTACCATGGTACATACAGAGAGGCATACACAGAAGATGAGGACTTCAAGGATGTGTTTCGAAAGCTACAGGGCCAAATTCGTATAGAATAATGCAACATCCCCATTTTCAAACCCCAAACTAGTAGTGTGTATTGTAAATATAGCATGTGGTCGAGAGCCAAGAAATGTATATTGTAAATGTGATGTATGGCTGAGAGACAATATGTAAATGATGTTAATTCAAATATAATGAATAAAATGTATCACCATTTGCAGATGGACATGGATGGATATTTGAGGCTAAGTATCCATAAGAGAGGGTAGGGATCCAAGGGGGAGAGTTACCCATATCTATTAAACTAGAACCCATTTCCTATTTTTCTCTAAATTATCCTTCCCATGAACCTTCCATTAGTTGTTGAGTGTTCTAGAGACCAATCATTGAATTCATGTAAGAGGTTTGGTGTGAGATTCACTCCCCATATTTATTCAGAGAATGGGGGCTGAGTACAATTAGCTTATGGAAGAGTGCAAGTCAAGCAAGCAAGAGAAAGAGAGGAAATTCATATGGGTAGGGGACCAATTTTTACATGGATTTTTCTGGCCAGCAATGGATTTCTGAGTGTGGGATCTTGTAGGTAGTTGTTGTGGAAATGTTTGTTTGTTGTTTGGAGCTGTAATTTCATGGATAAAGAGTTCATGTTCCTGGGAGCAATGAGTTGTATGAAATTCATCCAAAAACCATGTGTTTTGGTTGTTGGGTGAATTTTTGTTGCAACTTTAAAATTCCTAAAGTCCCAACAAGTAGAATTCATGTCCAACCTTTTTTGGAATCCTTGTAGGGGAGTAGAAAGGACTGAGGGACTGAGAGCGGTGAAGGGGGATTCCATCCATTGGGTTGTGCGGGTTGAGGGGAAGTGTGTTGGTGGACTAGAATTAGATGGGAGTTTTGTTATCGTGCAAACTGTAGGTGGGGCCAAGACTGACCCAATCCACTAGATGGTGATAACAGTGAGAGATTTCACCCACTGTCACCTCAGATAAACCCTCCCTCACTTCAGTGAAGGAAGAATCCAACACAAGGGGGAGTCTCAGGTGACTCTAGGGGTAAATGAAGTGGAAAGTGAGAGTATGGAAGTGAAGCCCCTATAGGTCAAGATAAGAGATGGAAGATGGCTTGGAGATGAGTCTTGGTGATGGTAAATAGATTTCATAGCCTTGAGTACCTGTAGAAGAGAATTGTACATGCCTGAGACAAGAGAAATGGCCAATATACAAGCCTAAAATAAAGTGGAAAAGAAAGAAACTATTTATGTCTTATATTGCAGTAGTAAATAGAAATATATATCATCATTAACAATAGCTAGTTACTGCATGTTTAACCATCAAAATTGTCAAATAATTATTGAACAATGAAGTACTAAAATAGTGATAATTTTCCAATACTTAAGCATGAACTTTGACGGTAAATTAGGGTTGCCAGATGACATTATCAGCAAAGTGCTAGGTAAAGAGTTTGTCTCCATCCCTAATGGTTGTAGAATTAATTTATTAACATCAATGACAATTACAAGGCTAATTAATTTGTAGCATAAGAAAAAGTTTCCAACTTAGACAATTACAATATCTTGTGTTTTCACGTATCCCAATGCAATGATTTTGTTTGTCCAATGAAATAAGATTAGTGCATTTAACTATTGGGTTGTGGAGTCTCAAAAATTAAAGAGCTAGTTGAGCTACTTCCTTGGGGGTGTAAGCCCTTTTACTCCCTAAGGCAAGCTTCGATAGCTAGGAAAAACTCTAGGAGGGTGTAAACCCTTTTACTCCTCCTAGGAATTCCTTATGCAACAAAGTTTTTCAAGACAAATATAATGGCCTTAGTGGGGTTGTATGCACATATACTCCCAAAAATTTAATCTAAACCAAGAAAAGAAGCAAGAGGAAAAAATATTCCTTACCTAGTCCAAGCATTAACAAGATAAACCTCTTTTTAACCAAGAAAGTCCACCATACAGAAAAAAAAAATAGACCTCCACTAGAGATAGTGCATCATCCATACATGAAATAGCCAAACAAAAACCATTACAAGAGCAAGTGACAAGAGAGATATGTAAAAATTCCCAAGTAGGGCGCAAATTTCAATCAAGAATGTCTTCTCTCAAGTGAGAGCCATGATGAAAATGACATGAAATGATTCTTATTTATAAAAATCCTACTAAAAGTGTTTGACCACTTAATTTTAGGGTAAACCACAAAGTAAGGTGTCAACAACCCTTACTTTTCCCATTTACATTACAAAATTCAAATTTAACTTTAAAAATGCACATAAGAAACCCTAAAGTGACGTCATCCCTCTTCTAGGGTGACGTTTTGACACCTTTTGCAAATCATTGGATTTGAGGATGGAAGTTGTTGGGCCTTCTAGGTCCTCCCTCTCATGCACTAGGGTTTCTTACTTCAATCCAAACCTTCTCCCATCAAAACGTGCCAAGTGTCCTTCACCACCAACACCCTAGCACTAGGGTGACATCAAGCTCCTCAAATGTGATGTTTTAGCCTCAAGAGAAAGACGTTGGGCTGGAAATGGGATAGGATAGATCCTCAAAGGTATATCTCATGGCCTCCAAAGGATAGCATGGTCCATAATCATCCGATGTTTGGGCCATGATATCCATTCTGTGGGATTAAAGCCCCAAGGAAGTGCAAGCTAGGCATGTTCTTCCATAATTGTCCAACAACTAGGTCCTGCAAAGACAATGAATACACCCTCTAAGGATCTCAATTCAAATGCACCATGATAAGTAAATCAAGTGAATAAAAGATCCATCTAATAATTTACATCAAAAACCATTTTATCAAAATAAAAAAGTTCTCATAGACCCTATGCAATTTGTCAAGTTTAGGTATGGGAGGGTTGACAAGGTGACCTATTAGGTGAATCACCCCCTAAGTCAAGGAATATTTCTCGGGTGAACCCCTCTCTAATACATGTGGAGAAGATGATATGTATAGCATGGGTTTCATGACATACAAGGGATCGTAGTGTCTCATTTATGGGTTCCTTTGTACAGGGTGTGTCGCACCTTTGTCTTCAATGCATCATTTTTCCAAACCCATTTATTTCCTTTTGTTTCTTTAATATGTTTACAAGTTGAATCCAAGGTGGGGCTTCTACTTAAGCAAGAAAAACAGTTCCTACGTTGACTCTACCTTGGTCACATCATGCTTCCCCATGTCGAAGACAATGTGTGGGGCTTCTACCTAAGCATGAAAAATATTGCCCACACGTGCTCCACTTTAGTTCACATTTTGTATTAGTTAATTTTCATGGGTCCCATCAGTTTCTTATGAGATACATTTCATTGTCCAAGGGATCCCTAGAAAATCATATAGAAGGTTCATGATTGGATTTTATATTTTTCCAACTACAAGCCTCTGGGACTTCAGCCCCTTCTTCCCATGAAATGAGGGACAATCCATTCTTGGGTCAATACACCCAAAAATCTCAAAGGTAAGGAGATGAGGGGATGAAGTGTGGAAAGTGACAAGTATGGTCAGGGATGGCACAATGACTCATCAAGATGATCCGAATTTATGCAGGAATGCAACAAAATACAAAAATAACCATGAATACAAAGATGCAATGGAAATAACACTTCATTTCATTAATATCAAAGAATTGGAATTTGTTTCCAGACAGAATAGAAATAAACTAGCTAGGGTGCTGGTAGCTTATCTCTGAGAAGAGATGTGGGGGCTACAAGCCTCTGAACTCTGTTTTCAATGAGGCTCAAAGGCCTATCTATTATTGAGAAACAATGTAAACCCTGAACATCCAAAAAACCTAACCCTAGGAGATGAAACGCTAGAATATGGGCCCCATCGGGGTAAATTGGTACATCGATTTCCCGGGGTCGTAACTTTGGCATACTATCTATGTTTGATGCATATGATACATAGTTAGAAAGATCTATCTAAGGACTAAAATTGTTGGAAAACAATATCATGAAGAAATTTTTGATCTGTAGCTACCCAAAAAACGTCGTTTAAGGCCTCTAAACGGCTTCGGAAGTTCAGGACCCGAAAAAACTGCCAAAATTAGTCAATTGTGCTACAATTAAGGAAACTGAAAAACTGAAAGAAATAATGGTGGGGGTCCAAGTGGAATAGGTGGGTGACCACCAATATCCACCTGGATCATTCCTCCCCCCTTAGGAAGCAATGGTCCTCATTGCGTTGAGTTCCTCCATGAGATGAGGAAAATTATGTTGAACTTGGTCCTTGGTGAGCCACTTGCCCTGGTGAAGGGGTTGGCCTGACTTGACAACTCGATATAGTTGGATCCTCTGCTGGTGGGTGTTCTTGATCTGTGTTTCCATAATTTGATCATTTTCGTCTTGTTCCATGCAGTCTGGGTTTAACTCTATTGGTTTGAGTTGTTCTACCATGTCAGATGTGTCCAGTAGAGGTGGAAAGTAAGGCCGAAGGCGGTCCACATTGCAAACTGGGTGCAGACCAAGGAATGGTGGGATACTGAGCTCGAAGGAATTGTCCCCTACAACCTTGGTGATGGTGTATGGCCTATATCAGAGCGGTCGAAGCTTGCGGTGGAGTCCAGCGAGGTGCTCCTTCTGCAAATGTAGCCACACTTTATCGCCCACTTGGAAGTTGTGTTGCACCCGATGTTGTTCATGTCGCTGCTTGTACTTAGCATTGGCTCTGTCCAATATGTCATGAGCCTGTTGGAGAATGTGTTGAATGCGCTCAATGAATTTGTTTGCCTTGGCAGCTTCAAACTGGACATGAGTTGAATCAACCTGAGTAGCTGCAAATGGTATGGCTACATCAATGGGACATAGTGGCTAGAATCCCAAGCCCACCTGAAAGGGGATGTGGTAGGTTGAGCTGTGGAGGGCCCAGTTATAGCTATGTTGTACATAGAGGAGGCTCTCATCCCATGTGTGTGGATGCTTTGAGTTGTACATGCACAAAATGTGTACGATCATCCTGGTGACGAACTTTGTTTGGCCATTAGTTTGGGGATGGAAAGCTGTGGACTTGGTGAGCTTGGTGTCCAGCATTGACCAGAGGATGGACCAAAATGTACTAAGGAACCTGTTGTCCCGATATGAGATGATAGATTGTGGGATCCTAAAATGTACCCACACTTGTTCAAAGAAGAGTTTAGCAGTGGATTCTGTTGTGATATTCTTCTTACAGTCCGCCATAATGGCCATCTTCGAGAATCTATCAACGACCACAAAAACACATTCATTTCCATTCTTAGTAAAAGGAAGGCCTGACATGTAATCCATGGAGATGGATTCCCAAGGTCGACTAGGGGTAGGAAGTGGAGTATAGAGGCCTTACTTCTTGATGGTTGGTTTGGCAATGGCACAGGCAGTGCATGATCTCATGTACTTCCCAAAATCCTGTCAAAGGTTTGTCCAATAGAAATAATTTTGCAGTACTGCCACTATTTTCTCAACCCCGAAATGCCCAACGACCCGACTATAGTGTGCTTCCAAAATAATATTGGCACGCTCACTTGAAGGAACACAAAGGTGTCCCAGGTGACATAGTAGTGCATCCTGGAGGTGAAAATTTGGAACTCGGTTACCCTCCAAGAGTGTCTTGTATGTGTGGTCGAAATCTAGATCGCTCTTGTACAGAAGCAGCCAATCAGAAGTCTCATGCCCACAAGAGTTGAGCACGGTGATTATCGCCACGATCGGTGGTCGGCTGAGGCAGTCTGCAAAATTATTGGTGTTTCCCTTCTTGTACTTGATGTTCAAATGAAATTGTTGCAAATATGTGGACCACTTCTGATGGCGATTTTTTTGTAACTTCCCTGGTGGTCTATGTGGATGATCGTTTCCTTCCCCAAAATGTAATGCTTCCACTTTCAGTAAGCCTGCACAATGGAATACATTTATTTTTCATAAGTGGGATACTTTCAAACTGTGTCGTATAGTGTCGCACTGTGATATGCCATCGGATGCCCCTGTTGAGTAAGAACTGCCCCAATAGCATAGTTAAAGGCATATGTCTCGATCTCAAATGGTTGTTTAAAGTCTAGTATTGTGAGCATTGGGATGCAACAGAGGCAATGTTTCAATTCTGCGAATGCCTTCTGTTGAGATTCTGACCAAAATAATTTTTCTTTCGCTCCTCCCTTGGTGACTTGATTCAAGGGCCAAGTGATATGAGAGAATCCTAACACGAACCTGAGGTAGAAAATAGCAAGACCCAAAAAGTTGTGAAGATATGTTAGAGTGGTCAGGGCTGGCCAATCCCGGATGACTTGGATATTGGTTGGATCCACATGCACCCCAAGCTCATCAATAATGTATCCCAGATACTGAACCTGGGTCATGCCAAAAGTGCACTTCTCCAAATTGGCACACAACTTGTGTTTCCGCAGTGTTTGGAGGACCTGTCGGATGTGGTGGAGGTGTTCTTCCCAAGTCTTGCTAAATATCAGGATGTCATCCAAGTACACTACTAAAAACGATTTGGTGAATGGCCACAAGATGTCATCCATCAGCCTCATGAAGGTTCTGAGAGCATTCGTCAACCCGAAAGGCATGACCATCCATTAGAAAAGGCCCTCATTGGCTTTGAAGGAGGTCTTCCACATATCAAATAGTTCGATTGGTATCTGGTGACTTCAAGTCAATCTTGCTGAAATAGTTCTCCCCTTTGAGTTGGTCCAAAAGTTCATCAATCTGTGAGATTGGGTACCTATTTCGGACGATGATCTTGTTCAGCGCCCAATAGTCAATACAGAGTCTCCAAGTCCCTTCCTCCTTCTACACAAACACGATCGGGATCCCACATGGCAATGAACTTGGCCGGATGTGACCTTTTTGCAGCAACTCCTGAATTTGTCGCTTGATTTCATCATTCTCCATAACAGAGAACCGATAGATCATTCCATTGGGTAGCGGTGCACCTGGGGTCAGATCGATTGGGTGCTTGACCTGACAGTGCAGAGGCACCCCTGCAGGTGAGGTGAAGATGTCTCGGTACTCCTCCACAACCTTGTCCATTCATTGTTGTCATGCGAAGGAGCCCTATCTGGAGGTCGTGGCCACAGTCTTCTTCTTTCCCTGAGGGTGGATCATCAGGAAAAAAAAATTCTCGGTTTTGGAAATGAGTTTACTGCAATGTTTTGCAGTAACCAAAGAGATAGTGACAGGCGGTGGTACCTCTAGTATCCTGTACAACTTATTTCCCAAGGTAACAATAACAGCGTGAGTTCGAGACTCATACACAACATGTCTCTTCCAAAAGTATGGTTGGCCTAATAATACATCACAAACATCATGAGGAGAAATGTCACATAATACCTCATCGATGAAGGGATTGATACTGTAGGGAAGGTGGCATTGTTGGCTGATGCGGAGATCCCGTCCTTGGTGAAGCCATCCGATGGTGTACGGATGTGGGTGTGTTGTGGTCGGTATGCCCAACCACTTCATGACCTCTACTGAAATGAGGTTCTTTTGCCTCCCGCTGTCGACAATGAACTATAGCGGGGAACCCTTTACCCACATTTGGGAGTGGAAGATGTGCTCCTCCTCCTCTGGATCTTCTGGTTCTTCCTTTTGGATCTTCGTGGTGGAAACAATGGCATTGGGCTCTACATTGATAATATTCTTTCCTCTGTCATTCCCCTTCTCAGGTTCTGATTCAGTTTCGGAGCAAGCATATGATTCAGAAGCCCTCATCTTAGCCACCAGTGACTGTTTGGCTCGACACTCACTTGTGTTGTGAGTGGAGCTCTTCTGGAACTCACACCACTTTCATGTTTCCTTATTCGGCTTCGCGGTGTTGTTATTTTCTTGCAACTTTGGAAGGTTGTCTTGAGCCACCATGCCTTGGCAGGTTGTACGGCTAAGAACATGGAGGGTTCCTCCTAGTCCTTTTTCTCACAGTGGGTTTCCCACCAATCCTTGACATGGGGGGAGGCTTTGAGCAGTGAAAAAATAATCTTCTCCCGGTCGGAAAAGTCATGAACCAAGAAATATCCTTCTAATAGATTCAACCATCTATCTACGGTGTCTGCATCTATTTGACCATCAAATATGGGAATGTCAAATTTGACTTGTACCTTAAAAGGGGTTGCACCTCCGGAGTGGCTGTTGGATGCAGATGCGTCGCCAGTGGAAAATCGTTGAAGGATCTGGGCGAATTTATCCATCATCGCATTCCTTTGTTTTTAAAGGGCCTCCTCGAGAAATATTTTGATAGGATCTCCTGCTCCCTCATCTTTATTTTCATCCCCCATGGATGCTCATCGGGGTTTGCGAGGTTGATCTTGCAAAGGTTCAACTAGATCAAGCCCTAACTCCTTATGCCCTGACCTCGTTGGGGACATGCAAAGAAGGATCGAGAAAGAGAAGACTGCTCTGATACCACTGATCCGAATTTATGCAGGAACGCAAAAGAATACACAAATAATCATGAATACAAATATGTTTCAGAAATAACACTTCATTTCATTAATATCAAAGAACTGGAATTTGTTTACAGACAGAATAGAAATAAACTAGCTAGGGCTCTGGTAGCTTATCTCTGAGAAGAGATGTGGCAGCTACAGGCCTCTGAACTCTATGTTCAGTGAGGTTCTAAGGCCTATCGATTACTAAGAAACAATGGAAACCCTAAACATCCAAAAAAAACTAACCCTAGGAGATGAAACGCCAGAATATGGACCCCGTCGGGGTAAATTGGTACATCAATTTCCCGGGGTCGTAACTTTGGCATACTATCTCCATTTGATGCATATGATACATCGTTAGAAAGATCTATCCAAGAACTACAATTTATTTTACAAAATATCATGAAAACATTATTTGACTAGTAGCTACCCTAAAAACACCATTTAGGGCCTCAAAACGGCTCTAGAAGTTCACGAACCGAAAAAATGCCAAAAATAGTAAATTGTGCTACAATTGAGGAAACTGAAAAAGTGAAAGAAACAATGGTGGGTGTCCAAGTGGAATAGGCGGGTGGCCACCAATATCCACCTGGATCACAAGAGGATCTCCCAGTAGAAAACCTATCCCTAAGGGTGACCCACTTACTAGGTTGTAGTGTCAACCACCAAGGTGAAACAAGGAAAATAGCATAATTTCCAAGAAGACGTTACATAATCAAAAGCAGTTTAAAATTAAACAAACTCAAATGCTTCAAATATTGAAATGACACTCACCATAATACTTGGCTTGTCCCTCATGGAGAAAGACTCAATGTCTTTCGGAAGCAAGCTGATGTGGTGGATACCCTCATGATGAACCTGGAACTGTGGTGGTGAGGTGGGTCTATGTATGTGCAAGTGGAAACTATTGGTCAAGCTATCTCTCAGTACTCCATGTCTGTAATCTGAGGGCCTCGCGACATCATCTCATTAATTATCCCTAGGAAATAGGGATAACATCTAGCTCCTACTTGGGGAGATGTACTCACCGTAGAGTGCATGAGAACTGTAGCATCTCTTGGTGGACCTATGCCTACACTGAAACATAAAACTATAAAATATAGGGTGGTTCTATCACCCTTCATCCATATATATAAAATCTAAAAAAACTTCAAAAATACAACTAATCTATTAAAGAAATTTTAGCATTTTTTCAAAAATTTCTAAACTAAACATGTAATATGATGAAAGCAAAATGCAAGTAGAGAAAAATGAAAAATGATATGCAACTGAACTACCATGAGAAATCGAGATGCAAATGCAAGAAATCAAAATGACCTACCTACTTACCTGGGGCCATGGGGCCCTGAAGATCAGGTGATAGGTGATGTCAGGTGAAGTCATACAACCAGTGCAACCATTTGTTCATCATTTCATTAAGGTATCTCCCCATGTTCTTAATCATGCAATACAAAAAGGATAAGTTGAGCACATAATAATCATGAGAATAAATATACATATAATCATGAAATGAAATGAAATGAAATGAAACTCATGGAGATGGGTGGGAGGGATAAAATCTTGTTGAAAAGAGCAGTCGTAATTCTCATCATCCCAGAAATCATGCTTGAAAGGATAGTCACAAGCTTGATCAATTATCTCTGAAGACGGATACCATATGTAGACGATGGCTCATATTTATCCCCATTATCATGATCGTTGCTTCCTAAATACTGAGAAGGCATGATAGATCCCAAGAATACCCCATGATTTCCATGAGAATAAGAAATGAGGTAAGGGACAATTTCAGGTCTAAAAAAATGTTGCCTCTTCATCTGTGAATCCTCGTAAAAATCCCCAAGATGAAAATACTTTTTCTTTGTAGAGTGAACCTTAATTTCCTCTGGGATGGCCACATCCTAGTGTTCATCTAAAATTGGAAGGTGGATGAAATTCCTCATAGAAAAATTTTGCATCCCCAAAAGGATCTGTATCACAACTCCCAAGGGATGACTGAAAATCACCCTGAAAATATTGTGACAATTCGCCCTCGAATGGACCAAAAAAATATGTAACCATATCACCATCAGGCTGGCAAACATCTAAATCATATACGCATGAATACTAGTCTTATGAAGATGACAACTCAACCCCTCTTGCTTGAGAGATACCCTCAATGTCGTAAATGGGGTCTCTATGAAAAATGAAATGACCAAAATCCCATGTGCATCTCCCAGTCTGTATGAAAATGTCTATATTCTCATCAACCATATCCAAGTTTTCTTTCATAAGACCATCAATGTGACTAAAAATTACCATCTCTTTATCTTTATGTGCAGGAAGAAAGAAACGTTGAAAGACTTCATCTTTGTCAAGCAGGACAATGGAGACCAATGTTTGATCTGGATCTTCATCATTGATATCCTCTTCTGTAGTAGGTGGATGACACTCTTCATCATCTTTCCATTCCTCATCTATTGTCTCATCATTCACCGAAGAACCTTCTCTGCAAAGAGCATGTTTGAGCTCTTGGAAAGTATCTTGCAAATTATGAGTAGCTAGATGATATGATCCATAGTAAGTGTTGAGACTCTCTTCTCTTTAGTAGTCCACCACTATTTTCTTCACCATTTTGCTTTGTTATTCATTGATAGTAGAAAGAATACTTTGTACTTGGGGACTCAAGAGCCTTCCCAAGGAGGCAAAGGGGACTCATAAGTTCCCATATTTCTCCGAGTATCAATTCGAAGATCAATTTACTTGGTATATATCTCTTGTGTTTTCTTTGTGCATTCATTTTGAGTTATTACTTGCTTAGTTTAGATTTATTTCATTGTTTTTTATTTCTTGTTTATTTATGTTAGTTGATCCACTAACCAACTAACTCTCGGATGTGATTTCTGGATAGCCTAACTAGATATTTAAGGGACCTCATTTTGCTCACCCTCGTGACAAAAGGAACCCAGCACACCTATAGAAGAAAATATAGAGAGAACCAAGAAAACTTTTGTACAAGTGCAAATAATATTTATGATGGTGAGTACATGGAAACTTCTAGATTAGTGATCCCATGCTCCAATCAAATTCTGCAATAATTTGAAATTGTCAAATTTGTCCTTTTTTCACTTTCTCTATACTTGGAATTTTTAGCCAAAACAACTCTCTCAAACAAAGAAAAACTAGAAAACTTTTAATAAGACAAAGTTGTCTCGATTGTTAATATCATCAAATGTCAACTAGGATAATTTATACCAATTGGTGATCTTGGGTCCCTTTTCCTCTAAAGAATTCAAAAATCTTCAAAAAGTCTCCTGGAATAGTGGTTGTTGGCTTGTTTTCTGCATCTCCATTCCAAACCTTTTCAAATTTGGCCAAATTCTCCACAATATTTCTTCATGTCTGCTCATATCCATTAATGTTTAGATTTCATCAGCAATATGGCCTCTATTAGTGAGTACCACCTTGTTCATTAAAAACCATTAATTTCCATTTTTTGGAATTATGAAACAAAATAAGCCAATGAACCTCATTGGTACTTTTATGGCCCTCATCATTGGACCTACCCCTGAAATTTCACTTGATTTTCATCTTTCATGCTCCTATTATGGTTAAAAAAAAAAATTGTGCTCCAAACTTGAATTCTTTCTAAATATTTTTTTTTATTGATGTGGGATCCTTACCTACATGGCATGACACATGATAATGATGTGGTACTAGTTTCCACCTGTCAACCTCTGATATAGCCATGTCATCTCCCTTTCCTCTTACTTGGCATCATAGATGATTTTAGGGGCTAAATTTCGCTCATGGGCTAATTTTCCATGGTTTTTCCAAAACCGAGATTCGCTATTTTAAAAATTATTCGCCCAAATTTTATAGGATAAAATTATTTTACCTTAAAAATCACCAAAAATTTATAAAAACTATATAAAATCCTTAGAAATTTGAATGTTTTTACAAAGATATCGCCAAATATTTATAGTTGGCATATAAAGGATTAGTAAGATTCACCAAGGTTTCTACATTTTAAAATAAATTTCCATCCTTAAAATCATCCCTGCTTGGCATGTTAGGTCTCTATGTCCCCTCTTACATGTTTCCTCCTTATTTTCTTGACTTCATTAATATTATTAATTAATTTTGGGCCACTAAATTATACTCGATTGTCCTTTTTCCACCACTTGGCATACTTTCATTTATGGATGTGAAAAGTGTCCCCGCTCTGTCTTCATCCTCTGCCTATCATGTTATTGTTGGATGATGTGAAGGGGGGGGGGTCACATCTTTGACACTTCATCCACTAGTGCGCATATTCCCTATACGAGATCGCATATCAATGGTTGAGATCAATTATGGAGGCATAACTTGCCACTGATTAAAATGTCCTTTGGCCTCCAAAAACTACTTACCACCTAGGGGACATGCATTACTCCGAACCTTCACTTTCCCTATGTGGTCCTCCACTGCATGAACCTTTTCTTTCCCTTTCAAGGGTGATGTGATAGATGGAGGATGATATCCATAAAGTGCCATAAATGGGGACATTTTTTATGAAGTATGTAAGGATTTGTTGTACCACCATTCTTCCAAAAGTAACCACTTGACACATTGTGTTTGTTTATTAGATTCAAATAAGTGAAGATACCTTTTTAGAAATTTATTCACAATCTCATTTTTCCCATTGGATTGAGGATGGGAAGAGGAGCTAGGAGCCTATTGAGTACCCAAACAAGAAAATAATTCAGTCCAAAAATTTCCAGTGAAAAATGGATCTCTATAACTTACAATGATATTAGGGATTCCATGTAGCTTCTAAATTGTTTCCATGAATGTTTTGACTAATGTACTTGTTTGAAAAGGAAAAAAAAAGGGAGAAAAAATGGGCATACTTGGTGAGTCGATCCACTACTACCACGATGAAATTATTTCCTTCAAACTTGGGTAGACCTGTAATAAAATCCATTGAAAACTCTTCCCAACATTGACTTGGTATAGTTAATGGTTGTAGGAGACCTGGGGTTTTTATTGTCTCTCCCTTATTATATTGGAAAACCACACATTCAGACACAAACTTTTGAACATCAATTTTAAGACCTTCCCAGAAAAATTCCTTGATCCTATGGTATGTTTCCAAGAACCCTGAATATCCTCCTATAGGAGAAGAGTGTGATTCGAAAAGAACCTTCTTTTTGAGTTGGGAATTCTTACATAAATATAAGTGATCTTGATACCACAACAAATCATTACTCCACACAAATTTATCTAATGCACTTGGCTCCTCTTGTATTTGTTGAATGATCTTTCATACCTTTTGATCTTGCTTCCATTCTATCCTTGCTTCTTCCACCCAATCAAATTGTGAAACGAAACAACGCACAGTAAACCCTCTGTGTCTTCTTCTTTCCTTGAAAGTGCATCTACTACCATATTTTTTTTTCTTTTTTGTAGATAATTTCAAAGTCATAAACCATAATCTTTGTAACCCATTTTTTTCAATCTTCTGAAGATGATTGTTTTTCCAATAAGTACTAAAAATATCATGATTTTTTTTACCTTGAAGTGTCTTCCTATTAGGTAAGAGCGTCATTTCTTAATTGCATATAATATTGCTAACATCTCCTTTTCATAAATGGGTTTGGATAAGTTATTTTAGTTAAGCTGGCCATTTTCAAAGGAAAGGGGCCTTCCTTTTTGCATTAAAATTACACCAATGCCTTGTCCTGAGGCATCACATTCCATAATAAAGGTTTTTGTGAAGTCAGACGTGGACTCCTTAATATTTTCAAAATCTTTGTTTGCTTCTTGAATCTAAGAAAATACCTCCTTTTTTAATAATGTCGTTAGAGGTGTTGTTATTTAACAATAATTCTTGACAAACTTGTGAAAATATCATCTCAATATTAAGAATCCTATAATATTCTTCAAGGTTTTCAGAATTGACCATTCCATCCTAGCGTTAATTTTGTTAGGGTCCACTTTGACACCTTCATAAGATACAATATGACCCAGATATTCCACTTTTTGAACCTGATGGATTTACGACTATAATACCCACAGTAAATAGATTTATGTTTGTTACTATGTTAGCGAATTTTCCTTCGCTGCCTTGGATCGAATCTTTGTCTTCGCTCTTTCGTACAACAATGTTGTTCATAGCTGAAGTCTGTGACGAAATACGTGGGCTCTTTTGACACTAAGCCCATTTTCTTTTCAAGAAACCAACACCAGAACCACAGGCTTATTACTTTGAAAAATTTCACAAGTTTAAACCTCGAGGATATTTCCAGAGTGAAAATATCCCAATTCGTCGATCTATTCCATGAGTGGACAGTCGGATATTTATCTTGCAACAATATTCAGGGTGCAACCTCGGATGGTCAGATTTAATAATCTGAAAAGTCTTCTCCAGGCTCTGAACAGCTTCCAATCGTGATTGTCGATTGTCATTGAAAGGAAAATCAAGGTCTATCGTATGCAAACGAAACTATGGGAGAATATTCCTCAATACCCCTTGTCGATACCATTTTCGCTAGTGTGTTGAACCAAGCTCCGAAAAGACTACTCTGACGGATGGTCTGGAATATTTTTTTTAGTCTCTAATGGACGGTGTAGATCACTCCTATATATCTACGATGGATGACTCAGATTTGTCGCCGGAATGTTGTGTCGGATTCAAATGAGGAATGAATTTCCGATAGTTGACACTGATGAACGGTGGATCTTCCTCGACAAGCCAATCAGGTGGATGATAATTCTATCATGAAGATCTGCACCGATGGACGGCTAGATCTTGTTCTCAGAGCTGTTAACTCAGAATGGGAATTGAACAGGAGTTAAAAGACTTCGATGTAAAGCTCTTAAGGCACATACAACTTTATCTTTCAGGTACGATGGACGATCGAACAGAACCGTCGATCTGGCGAGCTCCTCTCCCAAATATAATCTTGATCGTTGATTTCTAACCTCTGCAACTTCACGGATTTTTCACAGCTGAACTCCGATTCCTTGTTTGATCTCTACGATCGTGACCACCTACACTTTTAATCACAAATTACACACAGAATTTGACAAGCACACATATGGAGTGTATTATTTCTCAAACACAAGCTTTATTCAATAACTGAAGAAATGAAATTAAACATTCATTCTTTTTTCCTTGTCATCCTCTCGAGCTTTTGCAAACACATGATTTCAACACTTTCCACACTTGCTAACCCTTTCATATTATATCTATAATCAACATAAACTCAGAGCCCCTGGTTAGCTCTCAAAACAACAAAAT
Organism: Picea engelmannii; assembly: GCA_009831015.1. Lineage (NCBI taxonomy): Eukaryota > Viridiplantae > Streptophyta > Pinopsida > Pinales > Pinaceae > Picea > Picea engelmannii. The sequence continues at coordinate 115,322 of ML788567.1, read as the reverse complement.
CCCTAGCTATCTCACAAGCCCTAAATCTAGAATTTTATGTTCATAAATATCAGCAATAAAATCAATAATAATCTAACTATCAAACATAAGATATATGTTAAGGTTTATTCTAGAAATATCTAGTTATTACAAAAAAATAAAATTAGGGAACCAACTCCTTTGGTAAATGTTTTACGACCACTAAGGTCAATCTAAAAATTTCACTTGGCAGATGGCTCCTGCATCAGACTCACGGGGAAGAAAATCATTGTTCAAGAGATCTTCAACATTTATGTCATACTCGAAAATTGTTGTTGTTGTCATCCAAGTAGCATCTTCCTTTGGTTGATTCTTCCACTTAATCAAATATTGGAAGTAGTCTTTACCTCTAGTCCTTCTTGCCACTTTCTTATCCAATACTGCTTCAATCTCTTTCTAAATAGCCTTAGGTAATTGTTCCTTCCATTCAATGGTTTTATCTTCATCACCTACAAACTTATATGTTGAAACACCTTGTGTTTCCTTAAAGGGATACAAATTTGTCACATTGAAGATTGGAGAAATTCCAATACCAATTAGAAGTTCATTCTCATATGCATTAGCAAAAAATTTCCTCAATATCCTGCAAGGCCCAATCTTTTTTAGCTTTAATTTGGTGTAAGTCCCCACTAGAAACCTCTCTTTCCTCAAGTATTCCATGAGCAAATCATCAACTTGAAATTCCACTTTTCTTCTTTTCATATCTACCCTCTGTTTATATTTACCACTGCTCTCATGCAACCTTTGCTTGACACTTTCTTGTTTCTCCTGCATGCTAACTGCAAAATCCTCACCGTCATCACTTCTTAATTCCCATTTTCCCAAATTCCATAGTTCATATACACCTCTTGGATGCATTCCATACACAATCTAGAATGGACTCGTTCATGTGCTTCTGTTTGGTGAGCCATTATATGCAAATTCAACATGAGCAAGCATATAGTCCCATTGTTTAGGATTTTCATGCACAAGACTCCTCAAAATATTCCCTAAACTCCTATTCACTACTTATGTTTTCCCATCATTCTATGGGTGATAGGATGAGCTAAAACTGATATTAGTACCCAGTTTCTTCCACAGGGTTCTCCAAAAATTGTTAGATTTTCATTAGTTTCGTTAACATTAGATTTACCATAGCATTTTTAGCTTATGTTAACATTCAATAATCATATACTGAAATATATAAGAATAAAATAAACAAGCACAAGAGGACACAAATATTTATCCTGGGAAACCCCCAAACTCGGGGGAAAACCAAGCCAACTATTCTTAGAGAGAATATTCTAATACAATCATGAGCAGGCTCTAATCACAAGAGAAGACCAACAATAAAGAACCAAATACTTATCTCTTCTTCTTGTAAAAACCTAGCGAGGGTATACAACTAATTCACCACAGAACTAGCGCAAGATAGGCACATCACTAGCGCACCATAGAACTGGCACAACTAGTAACCGCGGTTGTAGTTGCTACTATAACTGTAACTGCTACTATAACTGCAAACGCAACTGGCATGAAGAAACTGGGAAGCACCACACAACCTGAGTGAAACTCTTCCAGAGGTAGCACATAAGAGAGATCACCAAGAACCACCAAGAATATCCTTCCCCAAGTGGGGTGCACTCTCCAAGAGAACTAGAAACTAAAAATAGAAAAATTGCAGTTGTAGCTACAGCTGCAACTGCCTAGTGCACATTGCAGAAGGAGAACTGTGTGTCTTTACAAATGAACTAACCTAGACTTGTATTTATACTAATCTGGGCTCTTGTCTGGGCCAACTTATTATTATGGGTCTTTATTATTTCTGTGGGCCGACTTCTCTTCCTGGAAATTACATTTTCACTTTATTATTATTTCCAGTGGGATGACTTCTCTTTTGTGGTCTTCTATTTTACTTTATTCTTTTCCGAAGTTTTCTTCAACTGTTCAATGGTCTTCCTTTGGCTTCTTAGAATCTTCTTCTTCTCTAATAAAAAAAATTTAGGAGGAAAATACCTCTCACAGCTACCAAAACATCAACACTCCCTCTTAGCTAGGGAGGTATCTTTCCACGATGTCTTCATCCAATAGTCCACTGACTACTCTGCAATCAACTAGTAGCACACAACTACTACCATGCCATTGGTAGTTCGAGTCATATGTCACGGTATCCAAGACTATGCTACAATAATTCAGTAGCACACAACTACCCATATTATCCAATAGTACACAACTATTGTCATAGTCTAGTAGTATACAATTACTGCCAGTCATTTTGACTATGTTGTGATCAAATAGTAGCACACAACTACTTCCAAGCGGTCTGTTAGTCTCAACGACAATCAACTAGTAGCACACAACTACTACAATGCTCTCCAGCAATCAACTAGTAGCACAAAGCTACCACCATGTTGTCACAACTACATAGAATTCAACTAGTAGCACTAAGCTACTACCATGCTATCCAGTAGTCTCTCATGACTATGCATCAATCAACTAGTAGCACTAAGCTATTTCCATGCCATTAGCCATCGCCATAATCTAAAATCCAATAGTAGTCGTAAGACTACTACCATGCAGTCCAATAGTCTCCATAACTATGCAAAATTCAACTAGTAGAACTAAGCTACTACCATGCCATCATCCATAGTTATGATCTATGTGACTATGCAGCAATCAACTAGTAGCACATAGCTACTACCATGCCATCAACCATAGTCACAAACTCTATGACTATGAAACAATCAACTAGTAGCACACAGCTACTACCATACCATCAACCATAGTTACAAACTCTATGACTATGCAACAATCAACTAGTAGCACACAACTACTACCATGTCATCAACCATAGTCATATCCTGCAATCATCTGGTAGCTACAAAAGCTACCACCATGCAATTCAACATTCTCTATGATTATGCAACAATCAACTAGTAGCACACATCTACTACCATGCCATCAACCATAATCATAGTTTGTAGTCCCTATGACTATGCAACAATCATCTAGTAGCACACAACTACTACCGTGTCATCATCCATATTCATAGTCGATGGTCTCTATAACTATGTAGCAATCATCTAGTAGCACATAGCTACTACCATGCCATAATCCATAGTCATAGTCGCATTTAGTAGCACGAAGATAATCCCATAGTCCTCACGACTATGTGTGTGATGTTTCTTCTCTCATCGGGTTTGAAAGTGTATTAACCCCTCAGTCACCTCACATGACTAATCTAGGGAACCCTTGGCTAGAGGGGTTAGTTGGCAAGAAGAGAAACAACACACCTCCCTCTCAATGAGGGTGGACATTTTGTGGCACGCCAAGCTTGTCTCTGAAGTACTCATACTTCACTCTAGACAGAGGCTTGGTGAGAATGTTCGTTATATGTTCATCTCTGGATATGTACTGGAGCTCTATAGCTCCTTTCTGCACCATGTCTTAGATGTAATGATATTTTATCTCTATGTTCTTTGACTTGTCATGAAATATGGGGTTCTCTGAAATCCTCACACAAATTTTATTGTCACAATGTATCAAAGTTGGCTCCAACTCTAGATCAAATATCCATGCAAGAAAATTTTGAATCCACACTGCTTCACGGCTTGCCATAGTAGCTGTGATAGACTCTACCTCTGTTGTACTGAGTGCCACTGATGTATTCTTCCCACTCAACCATGAGATCATACCTGGTCCCAAACTGAAGAAGCATCCATATGTTCTCTTCCAATTCATTGCACTTGCTTCCTAGTCAGAGTATGTATATCCCCGCAGCTTCACATCTCCACCTGAGACATATCTCAATCCATATCCAATCATACCACACATGTACCTCAACATATGTTTTTCTCCCATCCAATGTACATGTCTAGGTTCAACTATGTACTGACTCAAGGCATTCACTACAAATCATATGCATGGTTTGGTGTTAACCAGGTACATCAAGGATCAAATTAGTTGTTTGTACATCATGGGATCCACCAAATATGAAGATGAATCACTCAGAAGCTTCAGATTTATTGTCATAGGTGTGTCCATGGACTTGCATTCCACATTCTTGAATCTTTGCAAGATCTAAACAATATTTTTTCCTTGGCTAAGGAAAATCTCATCTAGTCTCTGCCACACCTCCAATCCCTAGAAGTAATGCATTAGACCTAGATCCTTCATCTCGAAATCTGAAGTGATCTCCCTCATGCACTCATGTGTGATCTTCTCATCCCCTATAAGAAGTAGGTTGTCTGATATCAAGGGGAAACTATCCCCAAGCTCATCAAAATAATTGTTTGGCATATCATGCCTTGGGTCTTTATTTAAGCCCATACAAAGCCTTCTTCAATCTACAGACATGGGACTCCTTCTCACTTATCTTGTGGTTTCTCAATGTGCAGTTGTTCTAGCTACTGGAGCAAGTGTCTCTTCATAATCTTCTTCCTCTTCCTAGGTAAATCCTTTGGCCACAAATCAAGCTTTGTACATTTCTACGCTACCATCAACAACATCCTTCATCTTGTAGATCAACTTGGAAGTCACCATTGACTTCCCTTTTGGTCTTGGAACCAAGAAAAATTCCATATCCCAATCCTTGTGATTGGCTTCCTCCTCTTTCACCGAAACAAAGTCTACTAAAACAAGGGAATGCTCCCAGAATATCTCACATCTCCTAGAAGCCTATGAATATAACATCTAGCCTCCTCAACTCATGGCATCTGTTTGTTAGTCCTAGAAGATGTCTCTCTCTCCCATCTAATTTTGAGGAGGAATACTTTCTGAATGAAATTCTCTAAGCCACTGACTCTCTCTTAGATCAAGTTCACTCTGAGTCTGAATGCTCCTTCTGAAGCTGGTACTTGGTGGGGCCTCTTGCCTCACCACTGGTGGAGCCATCTTCTCCTCCTCGTGATATGGATCATCAAGTCCATATATATGCATCCCCTTTGCATCCTGCAAAGTATCACGAGACCATGTTGGTCTCTTCCCGGTCACTGCAACGACTTTGGGTAGGCCCTTTTGGCTCTACTAACTCTTCCCAGTGATCTAAAGAGTGATCAACTGAACTAGATGGATCTGTATGTACGGTCATCTTCAGAGCCTTTTTCTCTTTATAATGAATATCTATATGAGATACTATGTATCTCGCAAAAGTACCCTTCTTGATAGAAGGTTTTGACTTCATCCTCTTCTCCTTCATTACATTGATGTGTATGGTCATGTACACAACTCTATGTTTGGATAGTCTACTCCATGTCTTAGCTAGAGAACATATAATATGTTTCCTCTTGCACCCGTCATTATATCTCCCTCTCCAAGCTATCACATGTGACCTACCCATAACAAGAGAAACAACAAGGGAAAGAAATAGACAAGACTAATACTCTTATAATAAGAACAATAATAAAAACAAGAATGGGAACAATCATCATAGTACCTCCTTCTCAGATCTATCACTTGTGACCTACCTGGAACAAGATCCAAAACAAAAATACAATAACAAGAAATAAGAACAATAATTTTCAACATTCTTCCAATGTTGTGACCAATCATTATTTCATGGTAACCTTCATCGAATTTACAAGATAACCTACCTAGAACAAGGTCAACAACCAAGAACATATCTTAGAGGAGATCAATTTATCTTGTAAACAAGTGCATCATTAATACTGAACAATGAGATTTTACTTAATGATCATCATACCAAAAATATTGGAGTGTTATTAATCTTTGGATAGAAATAGCAGTAATAGAACTCTAAAGACTATTATTCTAGTTACAACACTTACTTGGGCTACAACAATATAAAATATCAAACCTGATATGAAAACCTGGAGTCTATTTGTTGTTGTCCCATTTCAGTTGTTCTATATTGTAGGAGACATCGCCATTGCTTCCTCCAACTCTTGGGCTTCCTCTGAGTGCACTAGATCTAAGATCCCTTTAGATATATTGTTATTGCTTGGATAAATATCCTTTTTCCGAGTGTATGTCTCCTGCAAACACCCTAATATTATATACAAGTACACCATCCATCTTTGTCTTCTAATCTGAGACATCAATCAATAAGAAAATGTTAAAAATTTGAATCAGAAGGTTCAATGTCCAAGAAAATGTCAACAAGCCTAAAACCCTAAAACTTCAATTTTGACGGAAAGTCGATATGAGAAGTGAAATAGGTGCGCTAGAGTAGGGTGAGTTGATAAGTGGTGGAGTTTGTCACAATCGTCTTTATAAAAAGTGCTCAACGAGCTTGAAAAATAAAATTTGCAACAACAAACTCTTAGCAATGTGGAAAATCTCACAATCTTCCTTCCAGCGGTTGGACTGTTCTGAAGGTAACCAACTCTAATACCATGTTATATTTTCATTAGTTTCATTAACCTTAGATTTACCATAGAATTTTTAGCTTCTTTTAACATTCAATAATCATATACTGAAATATATAAGCAATAGATAACCAAGCACAAGAGGACACAAAGATTTATCCTTGGAAATTCCCAAACTCGGGGAAAAACCCAACCAACTTTTCTTAGAGAGACTATTCCAATAAAAACATGAACATGCTCTAATCACAAGAGAAAACCAACAATGAATAAATGAATACTTATCTCTTCTTCTTTTCAAAACCTAGCAAGGGTAGACAACTAAGTCACCACATAAATGGTGTAAGATAGGTGCATCACTAGCGCACCATAGAACTGGGACAGCTGGTAATTTTGGCTGCAGTTCCTACTACAACGACAATTGTTACCGTAACTGCAACTGCAACTGCACTAGCACTAAGCAACTGGGAAGCACCAAAGAACCTTAGTGAAACTCTTCCAGAGGTAGCGTACAAGAGATATCACCAAGAACCACCAAGAATATCCTTCCCCAAGTGGGACACACTCTCCAAGAGAACCAGGGACTAGAAATAGTGAAACTGCAGCTATAGTTGCAACTACAACTTCCTAATGCGCACTGCAAAAGGAGAACTATGTGTTTGTACAGATGAACTGACCCAGACTTGCATTTATACTAATATGGGTGTCTGTCTAGGATGACTCCTTATTCTGGGTCTTTATTATTTATGTGGGTCGACTTCTCTTACTGGAAATTATATTTCCCCTTTATTATTATTTCCTGTGGGCCGACTTCTCTTTTGTGGTCTTCTATTTTATTTTATTATTTTCCGAGGTGTACTTCAATTGTTCAATGGTCTTCCTTTGACTTCTTGGAATCTTTTTCTCTAAGAAAAGTTGTTTAGGAGGAAAATACCTCACACAACTACCAAAACATCAACAAAAATGACCTACAAATTTTGTATCACGATCTAAAACAATGCCTATGGGTAAACCATGAAGTCTCACAATTTCTATAAAAAAAATAGATTTGCAACATTAGCTGCATCACTAGTCTTCCTACAAGCAATAAAATGAGCCATTTTTGAAAATCTATCTACCACAACATAGATAGATTCATTCCCCCTTTTTGTCTTTGGTAATCCCAGTACAAAATCCATGTTGATCCAATCCCATAGTCTATTTGGAATAGGTAGTGGATGATACGGTCCCGTGTTCTGACTCCTCCCCTTAACATGCTGACAAATCCTACACTTTTCCACAAAATTCTTTACCTGATTCTGCATACCTGGCCAATAATAGAAAGCATTTACCTATGCAAAAGTCTTGTATTTACCAAAATGTCCTATCAGCCCTCCACTTTTCTTTTCTTTAATCAGATTCTCCCTCATTGAACACTTTGGTATGCATAGTGTATTGTTCTTAAACAACAACCCTTCTTGTAGCATATAGTCCAACCATAGACTTCTATTGTTGGCAATTGGGTTTTCACAAGATATATAAGCATCCTTGAAATCTGCATCATCCTTATACATTTCCTTTAGA
>ML788567.1:96631-107339 GCA_009831015.1 Picea engelmannii | reverse complement strand
CTTCTTGCCACTTTCTTATCCAATACTGCTTCAATCTCTTTCTAAATAGCCTTAGGTAATTGTTCCTTCCATTCAATGGTTTTATCTTCATCACCTACAAACTTATATGTTGAAACACCTTGTGTTTCCTTAAAGGGATACAAATTTGTCACATTGAAGATTGGAGAAATTCCAATACCAATTAGAAGTTCATTCTCATATGCATTAGCAAAAAATTTCCTCAATATCCTGCAAGGCCCAATCTTTTTTAGCTTTAATTTGGTGTAAGTCCCCACTAGAAACCTCTCTTTCCTCAAGTATTCCATGAGCAAATCATCAACTTGAAATTCCACTTTTCTTCTTTTCATATCTACCCTCTGTTTATATTTACCACTGCTCTCATGCAACCTTTGCTTGACACTTTCTTGTTTCTCCTGCATGCTAACTGCAAAATCCTCACCGTCATCACTTCTTAATTCCCATTTTCCCAAATTCCATAGTTCATATACACCTCTTGGATGCATTCCATACACAATCTAGAATGGACTCGTTCATGTGCTTCTGTTTGGTGAGCCATTATATGCAAATTCAACATGAGCAAGCATATAGTCCCATTGTTTAGGATTTTCATGCACAAGACTCCTCAAAATATTCCCTAAACTCCTATTCACTACTTATGTTTTCCCATCATTCTATGGGTGATAGGATGAGCTAAAACTGATATTAGTACCCAGTTTCTTCCACAGGGTTCTCCAAAAATTGTTAGATTTTCATTAGTTTCGTTAACATTAGATTTACCATAGCATTTTTAGCTTATGTTAACATTCAATAATCATATACTGAAATATATAAGAATAAAATAAACAAGCACAAGAGGACACAAATATTTATCCTGGGAAACCCCCAAACTCGGGGGAAAACCAAGCCAACTATTCTTAGAGAGAATATTCTAATACAATCATGAGCAGGCTCTAATCACAAGAGAAGACCAACAATAAAGAACCAAATACTTATCTCTTCTTCTTGTAAAAACCTAGCGAGGGTATACAACTAATTCACCACAGAACTAGCGCAAGATAGGCACATCACTAGCGCACCATAGAACTGGCACAACTAGTAACCGCGGTTGTAGTTGCTACTATAACTGTAACTGCTACTATAACTGCAAACGCAACTGGCATGAAGAAACTGGGAAGCACCACACAACCTGAGTGAAACTCTTCCAGAGGTAGCACATAAGAGAGATCACCAAGAACCACCAAGAATATCCTTCCCCAAGTGGGGTGCACTCTCCAAGAGAACTAGAAACTAAAAATAGAAAAATTGCAGTTGTAGCTACAGCTGCAACTGCCTAGTGCACATTGCAGAAGGAGAACTGTGTGTCTTTACAAATGAACTAACCTAGACTTGTATTTATACTAATCTGGGCTCTTGTCTGGGCCAACTTATTATTATGGGTCTTTATTATTTCTGTGGGCCGACTTCTCTTCCTGGAAATTACATTTTCACTTTATTATTATTTCCAGTGGGATGACTTCTCTTTTGTGGTCTTCTATTTTACTTTATTCTTTTCCGAAGTTTTCTTCAACTGTTCAATGGTCTTCCTTTGGCTTCTTAGAATCTTCTTCTTCTCTAATAAAAAAAATTTAGGAGGAAAATACCTCTCACAGCTACCAAAACATCAACACTCCCTCTTAGCTAGGGAGGTATCTTTCCACGATGTCTTCATCCAATAGTCCACTGACTACTCTGCAATCAACTAGTAGCACACAACTACTACCATGCCATTGGTAGTTCGAGTCATATGTCACGGTATCCAAGACTATGCTACAATAATTCAGTAGCACACAACTACCCATATTATCCAATAGTACACAACTATTGTCATAGTCTAGTAGTATACAATTACTGCCAGTCATTTTGACTATGTTGTGATCAAATAGTAGCACACAACTACTTCCAAGCGGTCTGTTAGTCTCAACGACAATCAACTAGTAGCACACAACTACTACAATGCTCTCCAGCAATCAACTAGTAGCACAAAGCTACCACCATGTTGTCACAACTACATAGAATTCAACTAGTAGCACTAAGCTACTACCATGCTATCCAGTAGTCTCTCATGACTATGCATCAATCAACTAGTAGCACTAAGCTATTTCCATGCCATTAGCCATCGCCATAATCTAAAATCCAATAGTAGTCGTAAGACTACTACCATGCAGTCCAATAGTCTCCATAACTATGCAAAATTCAACTAGTAGAACTAAGCTACTACCATGCCATCATCCATAGTTATGATCTATGTGACTATGCAGCAATCAACTAGTAGCACATAGCTACTACCATGCCATCAACCATAGTCACAAACTCTATGACTATGAAACAATCAACTAGTAGCACACAGCTACTACCATACCATCAACCATAGTTACAAACTCTATGACTATGCAACAATCAACTAGTAGCACACAACTACTACCATGTCATCAACCATAGTCATATCCTGCAATCATCTGGTAGCTACAAAAGCTACCACCATGCAATTCAACATTCTCTATGATTATGCAACAATCAACTAGTAGCACACATCTACTACCATGCCATCAACCATAATCATAGTTTGTAGTCCCTATGACTATGCAACAATCATCTAGTAGCACACAACTACTACCGTGTCATCATCCATATTCATAGTCGATGGTCTCTATAACTATGTAGCAATCATCTAGTAGCACATAGCTACTACCATGCCATAATCCATAGTCATAGTCGCATTTAGTAGCACGAAGATAATCCCATAGTCCTCACGACTATGTGTGTGATGTTTCTTCTCTCATCGGGTTTGAAAGTGTATTAACCCCTCAGTCACCTCACATGACTAATCTAGGGAACCCTTGGCTAGAGGGGTTAGTTGGCAAGAAGAGAAACAACACACCTCCCTCTCAATGAGGGTGGACATTTTGTGGCACGCCAAGCTTGTCTCTGAAGTACTCATACTTCACTCTAGACAGAGGCTTGGTGAGAATGTTCGTTATATGTTCATCTCTGGATATGTACTGGAGCTCTATAGCTCCTTTCTGCACCATGTCTTAGATGTAATGATATTTTATCTCTATGTTCTTTGACTTGTCATGAAATATGGGGTTCTCTGAAATCCTCACACAAATTTTATTGTCACAATGTATCAAAGTTGGCTCCAACTCTAGATCAAATATCCATGCAAGAAAATTTTGAATCCACACTGCTTCACGGCTTGCCATAGTAGCTGTGATAGACTCTACCTCTGTTGTACTGAGTGCCACTGATGTATTCTTCCCACTCAACCATGAGATCATACCTGGTCCCAAACTGAAGAAGCATCCATATGTTCTCTTCCAATTCATTGCACTTGCTTCCTAGTCAGAGTATGTATATCCCCGCAGCTTCACATCTCCACCTGAGACATATCTCAATCCATATCCAATCATACCACACATGTACCTCAACATATGTTTTTCTCCCATCCAATGTACATGTCTAGGTTCAACTATGTACTGACTCAAGGCATTCACTACAAATCATATGCATGGTTTGGTGTTAACCAGGTACATCAAGGATCAAATTAGTTGTTTGTACATCATGGGATCCACCAAATATGAAGATGAATCACTCAGAAGCTTCAGATTTATTGTCATAGGTGTGTCCATGGACTTGCATTCCACATTCTTGAATCTTTGCAAGATCTAAACAATATTTTTTCCTTGGCTAAGGAAAATCTCATCTAGTCTCTGCCACACCTCCAATCCCTAGAAGTAATGCATTAGACCTAGATCCTTCATCTCGAAATCTGAAGTGATCTCCCTCATGCACTCATGTGTGATCTTCTCATCCCCTATAAGAAGTAGGTTGTCTGATATCAAGGGGAAACTATCCCCAAGCTCATCAAAATAATTGTTTGGCATATCATGCCTTGGGTCTTTATTTAAGCCCATACAAAGCCTTCTTCAATCTACAGACATGGGACTCCTTCTCACTTATCTTGTGGTTTCTCAATGTGCAGTTGTTCTAGCTACTGGAGCAAGTGTCTCTTCATAATCTTCTTCCTCTTCCTAGGTAAATCCTTTGGCCACAAATCAAGCTTTGTACATTTCTACGCTACCATCAACAACATCCTTCATCTTGTAGATCAACTTGGAAGTCACCATTGACTTCCCTTTTGGTCTTGGAACCAAGAAAAATTCCATATCCCAATCCTTGTGATTGGCTTCCTCCTCTTTCACCGAAACAAAGTCTACTAAAACAAGGGAATGCTCCCAGAATATCTCACATCTCCTAGAAGCCTATGAATATAACATCTAGCCTCCTCAACTCATGGCATCTGTTTGTTAGTCCTAGAAGATGTCTCTCTCTCCCATCTAATTTTGAGGAGGAATACTTTCTGAATGAAATTCTCTAAGCCACTGACTCTCTCTTAGATCAAGTTCACTCTGAGTCTGAATGCTCCTTCTGAAGCTGGTACTTGGTGGGGCCTCTTGCCTCACCACTGGTGGAGCCATCTTCTCCTCCTCGTGATATGGATCATCAAGTCCATATATATGCATCCCCTTTGCATCCTGCAAAGTATCACGAGACCATGTTGGTCTCTTCCCGGTCACTGCAACGACTTTGGGTAGGCCCTTTTGGCTCTACTAACTCTTCCCAGTGATCTAAAGAGTGATCAACTGAACTAGATGGATCTGTATGTACGGTCATCTTCAGAGCCTTTTTCTCTTTATAATGAATATCTATATGAGATACTATGTATCTCGCAAAAGTACCCTTCTTGATAGAAGGTTTTGACTTCATCCTCTTCTCCTTCATTACATTGATGTGTATGGTCATGTACACAACTCTATGTTTGGATAGTCTACTCCATGTCTTAGCTAGAGAACATATAATATGTTTCCTCTTGCACCCGTCATTATATCTCCCTCTCCAAGCTATCACATGTGACCTACCCATAACAAGAGAAACAACAAGGGAAAGAAATAGACAAGACTAATACTCTTATAATAAGAACAATAATAAAAACAAGAATGGGAACAATCATCATAGTACCTCCTTCTCAGATCTATCACTTGTGACCTACCTGGAACAAGATCCAAAACAAAAATACAATAACAAGAAATAAGAACAATAATTTTCAACATTCTTCCAATGTTGTGACCAATCATTATTTCATGGTAACCTTCATCGAATTTACAAGATAACCTACCTAGAACAAGGTCAACAACCAAGAACATATCTTAGAGGAGATCAATTTATCTTGTAAACAAGTGCATCATTAATACTGAACAATGAGATTTTACTTAATGATCATCATACCAAAAATATTGGAGTGTTATTAATCTTTGGATAGAAATAGCAGTAATAGAACTCTAAAGACTATTATTCTAGTTACAACACTTACTTGGGCTACAACAATATAAAATATCAAACCTGATATGAAAACCTGGAGTCTATTTGTTGTTGTCCCATTTCAGTTGTTCTATATTGTAGGAGACATCGCCATTGCTTCCTCCAACTCTTGGGCTTCCTCTGAGTGCACTAGATCTAAGATCCCTTTAGATATATTGTTATTGCTTGGATAAATATCCTTTTTCCGAGTGTATGTCTCCTGCAAACACCCTAATATTATATACAAGTACACCATCCATCTTTGTCTTCTAATCTGAGACATCAATCAATAAGAAAATGTTAAAAATTTGAATCAGAAGGTTCAATGTCCAAGAAAATGTCAACAAGCCTAAAACCCTAAAACTTCAATTTTGACGGAAAGTCGATATGAGAAGTGAAATAGGTGCGCTAGAGTAGGGTGAGTTGATAAGTGGTGGAGTTTGTCACAATCGTCTTTATAAAAAGTGCTCAACGAGCTTGAAAAATAAAATTTGCAACAACAAACTCTTAGCAATGTGGAAAATCTCACAATCTTCCTTCCAGCGGTTGGACTGTTCTGAAGGTAACCAACTCTAATACCATGTTATATTTTCATTAGTTTCATTAACCTTAGATTTACCATAGAATTTTTAGCTTCTTTTAACATTCAATAATCATATACTGAAATATATAAGCAATAGATAACCAAGCACAAGAGGACACAAAGATTTATCCTTGGAAATTCCCAAACTCGGGGAAAAACCCAACCAACTTTTCTTAGAGAGACTATTCCAATAAAAACATGAACATGCTCTAATCACAAGAGAAAACCAACAATGAATAAATGAATACTTATCTCTTCTTCTTTTCAAAACCTAGCAAGGGTAGACAACTAAGTCACCACATAAATGGTGTAAGATAGGTGCATCACTAGCGCACCATAGAACTGGGACAGCTGGTAATTTTGGCTGCAGTTCCTACTACAACGACAATTGTTACCGTAACTGCAACTGCAACTGCACTAGCACTAAGCAACTGGGAAGCACCAAAGAACCTTAGTGAAACTCTTCCAGAGGTAGCGTACAAGAGATATCACCAAGAACCACCAAGAATATCCTTCCCCAAGTGGGACACACTCTCCAAGAGAACCAGGGACTAGAAATAGTGAAACTGCAGCTATAGTTGCAACTACAACTTCCTAATGCGCACTGCAAAAGGAGAACTATGTGTTTGTACAGATGAACTGACCCAGACTTGCATTTATACTAATATGGGTGTCTGTCTAGGATGACTCCTTATTCTGGGTCTTTATTATTTATGTGGGTCGACTTCTCTTACTGGAAATTATATTTCCCCTTTATTATTATTTCCTGTGGGCCGACTTCTCTTTTGTGGTCTTCTATTTTATTTTATTATTTTCCGAGGTGTACTTCAATTGTTCAATGGTCTTCCTTTGACTTCTTGGAATCTTTTTCTCTAAGAAAAGTTGTTTAGGAGGAAAATACCTCACACAACTACCAAAACATCAACAAAAATGACCTACAAATTTTGTATCACGATCTAAAACAATGCCTATGGGTAAACCATGAAGTCTCACAATTTCTATAAAAAAAATAGATTTGCAACATTAGCTGCATCACTAGTCTTCCTACAAGCAATAAAATGAGCCATTTTTGAAAATCTATCTACCACAACATAGATAGATTCATTCCCCCTTTTTGTCTTTGGTAATCCCAGTACAAAATCCATGTTGATCCAATCCCATAGTCTATTTGGAATAGGTAGTGGATGATACGGTCCCGTGTTCTGACTCCTCCCCTTAACATGCTGACAAATCCTACACTTTTCCACAAAATTCTTTACCTGATTCTGCATACCTGGCCAATAATAGAAAGCATTTACCTATGCAAAAGTCTTGTATTTACCAAAATGTCCTATCAGCCCTCCACTTTTCTTTTCTTTAATCAGATTCTCCCTCATTGAACACTTTGGTATGCATAGTGTATTGTTCTTAAACAACAACCCTTCTTGTAGCATATAGTCCAACCATAGACTTCTATTGTTGGCAATTGGGTTTTCACAAGATATATAAGCATCCTTGAAATCTGCATCATCCTTATACATTTCCTTTAGAACATCAAAACCTAAAGTGTTGACTAGCAGTTCTTGTAAAAGAAAATTAATTCTACTTAATGCATCAACAACTTTATTAGTCTTGCCACTTGTGTGTTTAATCAGAAATGTAATATTCTGCAGACATTCAACCCACTTGGCATATCTTTGGTTCAACTTTGGTTGACTACTTATAAACTATAATGCATGATTATCAGTATAAAGGAAAAACTCCTTGGGCATGCATGATTGAGTGCTTGGACAATTGCATAAAACTCATTATCATAAGAGGAATACTTCTATTTTGATTCATTTAATTTCTCACTAAAATATGCAATTGGTCTTTGCTCCTAACTCAAGAAAACTCCTATTGCAGTCCCACTAGCATCAGTCTCAATTTGAAAGGATCTATCAAAGCTTGGAAAAGATAATATAGGCTTTACATTAATATTTTTCTTCAACAGTTTAAAACTTCTATTAGCTTCCTTAGTCCACTTAAATGGTTTTTTACTCTCTTTGATAGTTTCTACAACAGGTGCACATATTTGACTGAAACCTCTAATGAATTTTCTGTAAAAACTTGCAAGTCCATGGAAACTTCTTACCTCAAATGTGCTTCTTAAGGTAGGTCAATTCACAATTGCTTGAACCTTTTCTGGGTCCATCTTCAAACCTTCTTCAGATACTACAAACCCCAAATATATCAACTCTATTTTCATAAAGCTACATTTCTTCAAATTTATCAACAGTCTTTCCTTTTGTAGGGTACTCAAAACCATCTTAAGATGTCTTAAATGTTCCTCATTTTTATGGCTACAAATCAGAATGTCATCTACATAGACTATCACAAACTTCCTAATAAATTCCTGTAATACCTCATTCATCAACCTCATAAATGTACTAGGAGAATCTGTGAGCCCAAAAGGCATCACCAACCATTCATACAGTCCACTATTAGTCTTAAAAGCAGTCTTACATTCATTCCCTTCTCTTATCCTAATCTGATGGTACCCACTTTTTAATCAATTTTTGAAAAATACTTTGCCCCACTTAAGAAATCCATCAAATCATATATTATGGGTAATGGAAATTTGTACCTTTTGGAAATTTTGTTAATTTCCTTGGAATCAGTGCACATGCGCCATCCACCATCCTTCTTTGGGTTGAGCATTTTCAATACAACTCATGGACTCAGACTTTCTTTCACCAAATTACCTTTGTCTAACAGCTCTTGTACCTTCTTCTTTATCTCTTCATTCTCTTGAGGGGTCAATCTATATGTTTCTTTGTTAGGAAGACTTGCTTCGGGTATCAAAGCAATATGGTGACTAATACTTCTTACAAGAGGTAAAGCATTAGGTAATTCATCTACTCTAATATCAGCGAATTATTCAAGCATACCTTTAACTTCTGTAGGTAAATCATCCAGATTTGTAGTGGTGAGTATTACCTTTGGATTTCCAACAAGAGAAAAATGTACCTCCTCTTGCTTCTTGAGTTCTTGTAGAATCTATTTTCCACTCATCAGTAAAACACTAGGTCTAGTAAAACACTAGGTCCAATTTATTCTTTGATTGATTCATCCTTCAAGGGAAACAACACATGCTTACGCCCATCTTTTTCTAAGGAATAAGTGTTTCTCCTTCCACCATGAATAGCCTTCCTATCATAATTCCATGGCCTTCCTAACAGAATATGGCAGACATCCACGGGAATTATATCGCATAACATCTCATCCTTATAAGTACCAATTTGAAATTCCACCTTACACTGCTCATTCACCAAGAGTTGATGTCCTTTCTGCAACCAAGACACTTTGTAGGGAGTAGGATGTGTCATTCCCTTCAATCCCAGCTTATCTACCATCTTTATGGAGACCAAATTGTTTGTACTTCCACTGTTAATGACAATTTTGCAACACTTCCCCTTTGACTTACATACAATTCTAAACAAACTTTTTCTTTGTGGTGGCTCACTTGTCTCTTTCTCTAAATTGACCAAGATCCTCTTAAACATTAAAGATTCCCCTACCTCAGGAGTTTCTTCCTTTTCTATTGTATTAGTTATTTCTTCCCAAGCCTCTGCAACATTTGCATTCCTCTGATTGGCTGTGTTATCCACGATTTCTAGGGATAACTAGGAGATCATGTCTCGAGGCCCACAGGTCCTAGACATGGAGTACCGAGAATAGGATTGACCTAAGCATGGCCCTAGAGGGCCCATATTTCCTCTTTTTCATCAGACTTGTCCTTTCAGCAGCAGCAACATCCATCACCTTCGGCTTGGACTTGCATTAGAGAATACTCTTGCTCCATGAGGTAATTGGTCCAGGTATCATGGTATGTGTCATGTTTGATCATTATAACTTTCAGATATGTGCATCAGGTTCCTTACATTTCTGACAAACTGCTTGGATCTTACACTAACCCACTTGACCATGGTTGGGGGGATTAACGGGGTGCCCTAGCAAGCTTGTATCCATAGGTTTTGGTTAGCCACCAGGGGGGATTTTGAAGAGCCATCATCCGCTCCCACCATATTATCATTTTACATCTTATCTCCTATCCATCTATCCCACTCCCCTAGTCCAGGCATTAGGACGACCTATTTGTGGGGTTACACTTTATCCTGTGGGAAGAAGGGGCTAAAGGCCCAGGGGGTAAAAGCATATGGTAAAAGATAAAAGCCATAGGAAATAAAACCTAGAGATGCCTCGCCCAGGGATCCCCGAGAAGGCAATAAGAAGCCTCTCGATAAGAAACAAGAGGGACCCGAAGAAAAATAATAAAACAAGACCTAGCCAAGAGGATGGGGGGTCTCATCACGAGCTGGCACATTATGTTCATAGGTATCTAGCAGTATGACATTGCCATTATCTGGTCACCACGCCAGGGCAGTGATCCTTGGTTGCACAACCAAGGGAAAGGGGGTCTCATCACGATCCAGCCTTATCATTTCTGCGAAAATACTCGTGGGTAACACTGTCAGCTCTGGTCACCACGCCAAGGCAATGTCCTCTAGTTAGACCTTGAAGTAAAAAGAAAGAAAAAGCAATGAATAAAAGAAAGAATAAAGGAAATAAAGGGCTTGGAAAGAATTGCATCCATGACAGGTACAGCTCGCCTCCTACAAAGGCACCCACGGATAATATCCACCCCTGGTTTTCACTATGTCTGGGCATCCTTAGACCACACCACCTCGTATTACATGGCTTGGATGA
>ML788566.1:349904-391810 GCA_009831015.1 Picea engelmannii | reverse complement strand
CTGAATCAAAGTGCTATTTCTGTTGCTATTTCGTATATCATTTCTATGTATTGTGAAGATTATGCTGGATATTTTACTGTCATTCTGTCATTTCTAGCATTTCATTTCTGTTCTGCATATTTTATATATCTGGTATCTTGCAAATATTCAGGGGTAACCTAATAAGGAGAGGAAAACTGATATGGCTCCTCATCCAGTAGGAATTCAGAATCAGTACTAGCATATTCATATGTTGTGTCGATGGTCGAATATGATAATTTGGCTAGGAATAAAGGCATGGTAGCTCTGAAAGATTCGATATTGGAGGAGTGAGGGATTACCCAAGAGTCGAAAGAACCAGGGTATTTACCAAAAAAGAAGAGATCATATTTATCGGATCTATTTGAGGGATATTGGGTGCAGGTAAAGGGAAGGTTCCTATAAGGGTCGGATAAATTCCTACACCTATACTCTCATATTCAGGGGTTGACTTGCCTATGAATGGTACATTTGTGTTGGGGTTAAGTCACATATCAGGTGTAAAATAATCAATTTGGTCTATTGTCACTATCTTTCCTTGGTGGGGAAGTAGGATAATTCAAAAGAAAGAGGATGTCACCGCCTTCATAGAATAAAACCAAGTACGACCTAAAAGGAGATTGTATTCAAGATTAACATCAATTATTTATACTTCAATAGAGGTGGTTTTACCAACTAGTTTGATTGGTAGGGAGGGAAAGATACCATGGGGTTTGAAAAAATGTCCATCAAAGGCCTTCAAGATGGTTTTTGATGTAGTAAGTTGTGGATATCCTAAGGTTTTCCAGTAAGTCATTGAAATAATACAAGTGGTTGCACCTTCATTGATCATGGTTCGAAAAACATTTTTGTTAAGTGAATGAACAATGATTTGTAATTCAAGTTGGTGTGAAAGGAGGGGTTCACTTTGGTCAATGTTAAAAGAGATAATGTTTGACTCCAAGGGATCAATTCCCCCAATGTTTGTTAACAAATATTTTCGTTGGGTCAAACAACTCTACAATACTTCGAGGGTAGACATGGCACATGGGGCTTGAGAAAGATCCTCCACTATACTATAGTGTTGGGATGCTCGAGCGTTAAGGTTATGTGTCATTCGATGAAGTACCCCTCTTGGTGGGAGAAAATCAAGTTCTATACTTGGTTTCTCGAGAGTGAGAGGGCCTTTGGGTGGGATTAGATCTAGAGAATATTTTGATGGAGGATTCCCATCCTGAGAGTCATAATTCTTAGTTCTGGTGGATAACGTCATGGATTTAACCATCAAGATATTATCGATTGAGGACTTATGGTTTCCCCTAGATGGGGATGGATTTGCTTGCACAACTAGTTGTTTTTGTTGTGGGGGAAAGGATTTGTTAACACTACAGTTTTAGAAGAGGATGGGCCTCGTTCGAGATATTGATGGATTTCAGCGAGATGGGGACAATATTTGGTGAAATGATCCTCTTTACAAATCATGAAGGGATATTTGGCCTTTCGTTTAGGTTTACTTTCAACATTTTTTTCTTGTGTCTTGGGGCCCGAATACTCAGAAGATTTTTTCTTTTTCTTATTGTTTTTACCCTTCTTTTTTCCTCCAGATGGCTGCAAGTTTTTGGGTGCAGTTGACTGCACAGAATTAACCTCAGAGGTTTGGGCAGGGGGATTCATTGGAGTGCTTGTGTGGATAGATGAGCTAGGATTGGTAACTATATTTGATTGGTTGTGTTTCCTAGTCATTTGACCAGATGAATTAGTAGAAACAAGACTAATCATGCCATCGACATGGGGTCCAGATGCAGGTTTGGTTAGATTGTTCGACGACCGTGGAGCATGGGGAATCAAGTCGTATAATGTGTCGAACTGAGAATATACTAAATCTAGGTATTGGGCACGAGAGATGGCTTGTTCCTTGGTAACAACGCATCGCGTGGAGACATCTCGAGCAATAGGTGGCAAAGGAGACTTGGTAAACTAGTCAGCTAAAAGTTGGTCTGGGATTGTGGCTTTAATTAGTCTTCGTAGACGTCTCCACTCATGAATGTGATCATAGATATGGGTGGAGATTGATTGGCGTAGAGAGGTTAAAATATCAATACCGGTTTCATATCTGATTGGTAATTGGAAGTGTGTCAAAAATTCCAGAGCAAGGGAATTAAAGTCGTCAAAGGATTTTTGCAACAACTCTATATACCATTTGGTTGTTGCTCTTGTAAGAGTCCGCTAGAAAATTCGTAGTTGAATGGAATCGTCCATCAAGGATTTCGAATAACACCATAGGTGGAAAGTCATCACGTGATTGTTTGGATCTTCTCCATTATTTCCATCGAACTTGGGAATATCAGAAGGGATTTTGGCAAGAATGGGGGGCCAAAAAGGGGAATGTCGTATGGGATCATTAGTCAACCTTGAAAGATCGTGAAAATCTAAAGTTTCCAAAAATGGGAGTTGTTTGTTGACCTGTGGAGGTGGGTTATATGGTCCTCCTCCATATGGGTGATATTCTAGAGGTCCTCCTCCATACGTGGGTTTTCCAAGGGGGGCTCCACCATAAGGTGGTCCTCCAGGGGGTCCTCCTCCATAAGTGCCTCCGCCATAAGGTGGTACTCTGAGGGGTCCTCCTCCATAAGGTGGTCCTCCAGGAGGGCCTCCGCCATAAGGTGGTCCTCTGGGGGGTCCTCCTCCATAGGGTGGTCCCCCAGGGTGTCCTCCCCCATGGGGTGGTCCTCCAGGGGGTCTACCTCCATAGGGTTTTCCCACTCCACCATGGGGTGGTCTGATAAGAGGTCCCCCACCATAGGGTAGTCCTCCAAGGGGTCCTCCTAGTTGAGTAACAATTGTAGGATTGACGGGCTGTGGAGGTTGGTTCTATATGATATTGTCTATTCCCAGGTAAGGGTGGCCATATAGTAGGATGGTGGTAGATGGAATAGTATATCCCCATGATGGGTGTTGTCCAGCAGCTGGGGGTTTCCCCCTAGTTGATTGGTGCCCCCAGAGCGAGTATGGTCCTGAGGCTAGGGTTTCACCCCAGTGGGTGGTTGCCCCCAGTCAAATAAAGTTTGGCTCCCAACTGTAGGAAATTCACCTCTTAAAAAGGATCTGGAAATCAAGGGTTTCCCCCAACAAGATGTTGGTTGGACATTTGTCCTAGGTACAAGGGTTGTCCCCCAATGAAAGGTTGGCTCATGGATGTTTCTTGGAAATAACCCATTAGTCGACTTCCTTGGGGAGTTAATCCTCTCGTTGAAGGTTGTTGTCCAAATAGGTTGGTATTTCCTCCTAACAACAATGGGGTAAGGAAATGTTTTCCCCCAATGGGGGTTGTAGAAGGTTGTGTTCTTGAAGGTGGTGGTACAATGATGGGGAAAACATATGATACATATGTCAATATTGATGTTTGGGTTGTGGCGACGTTTGGAGGAGTCGATTTTGGTGTCGAGTAAATTTGGAAGGGATGGGGGGAAGAAGTTTGAAATTTATGGGAGGTACCAGAGATGGGGGGATGAGGGGTGCATGAAGAAGCATGTGATTGATCTTGTTTCAAGATTTTGAAAGCAAAGTCTATTGTTCTAATTGAGTGAGGATGTCATGTGGTTTTTCACAGGTTTGCATAGGGTCAAATGGACCAAAAAATCATGGTGGTGTTATGTAACCTTTGGATAAATGAATATGTTGGGTTTCCATGCTCACGAAGTCTTCACAAGGTAGAAGTGGTAGCCGCAGGTAGTCAGTACCAAGTTCAGGTTCTCTGAAAGAGTTTACCTAAAGAAGGAGGGGACTGAAAGGGTCAGTTAAGCGTGGATTTGCAGGGAGTACAAAGCCCTCTCAGAATTTTCAAGCAAAAGGGTAACAACACTTACAAATTCAGAGTGGTTTTCCTTGTGGAATTCCTCTCGAAGGTGATCTTCAGGTGAGTTGGTAAGTAAAATTTCATAATGTAGTGGAGGAAAACCTCACATCCTCTAAGACCTACACAAGTTTTGATTGGCCAGGATTGAGATATTAAATTGATAGTCCTATATCCAACTAAATAAAATAGATAGCACATGCTAAAAAAAAAATCTAGGAATCAAACAAACAAACCAAAGCTTCTCGTCATGGGCGCATTAGTTGGTGATGAAATCCAACATTATGGGAACATGTGAGAAGGGGAGGGGATAAGTGGGTGGATTAGTTATGTTGGAGGCCTAATTAATAGACTTACACCTTGGTGCAAGCTCCCTGATGGTCTATCTGTGGGTTTCCCTCCAAGCAGCCCGAGTGAGTTTGACAAACATCTAATCCAGGTACAACGAAGACTCTCCTTCATTGTCACCTTGTGTAAGAGCCGTAAATATTATGGAAACTAAGGTCACCGACTCACAATCAGCCTTTGGGTGGGTACAATCGATAGTTGGGTCCAACAGTACGAGAAGGATATCAAGTCCCAAATTCCTTAAGAGGACTGAGAAGAAGAGGAGTGGAAAAATATTAAGAGGACCTTGGGCAGATTCAGGATTCACAAAGTTCCGAGACCAAATGGAAACAACTGATTCTCAAGAAGAATCCCCAATATACTATCATTCCACTATGTTTGGTTAAGCCTCGGAGGGGTAATCTTCGTTGCCCAGTCACGCACAACCTCTTGTGTAACCCCTATGTGAGAGAAGGGCCCAGACTATGCCTATAGAAAGGTTGGATTTAAGCACTCTTTATTATTCTATGGTTTGTTTTCGTGGTCCTTGACAATGTAATCCCTTATCTTAGTCCAAACACCCTATACCTAGACTATTGTTAGTGCTCTTAGAAAATAAAAAGTCTATTTAATTTTATTAATGCATGTTCATTTTTAAAACTGTTATTTAGTCAAAAGGTTGTGTGGATGTGAAAGGACTCAACTCCAAAAGGATGCAAAGGGATGAAATTTGAAGAATTTTCCTTTCAATGAATCCTATTTAGGAGAGGGAGAAGAGTATATTTATTTTTTCTTTTTATGGAAAAAAACACCCTAATGCATAGTGATTCCTATGTATTCTTGCAAATAAGACAAAAGGAAAAAAAATCAACCAAACTCACAGGGTGATTTGCGAAATTCCCAATCAAACATACATTGTTTCAATGATATTTTAAAACACTCCAAGTGAAATGTTTTATGTTTCTTTTTGTTTTGAATGAAACTAAAAAAAAATTATTTTCACTTTTCCTTTCAATTAGTGATGTTCTATGGATGAGTGCAAAAGGGTCAAGAAGAAATACAACAAACACACAAAAAATACCAAGTTTGTAATTAATCAAGTCTTTAATTACTTAACTCAAAAGTCTTTAAATGTGTTGAAAAAAAAATATGTTAAGACTTACGAGGAGAAAATGGGGAAGGAAATCAAAACATTTCTCTCAAGAGGTTACTAATGATCTATAGGGCTAGGTAAAGTAGTTGAGAATGATAGTCCTTGATCAAGCAAGTCTAGCAAATCATAGATATATGTCACACCAAAAAGAAGGAAGGAAAACCAAAAATTGAAGAGAAAGCACAATAAAATACTAGGACAGACTTTGAGACAGGTCTGAAGTGTTGAAGGATACCAAGATAAAGGGATCTAGGTGATTTTTTTGGAGAATAACTCTCCAAAACTAGTCTTGGGAAGGTTGGTCACTCCCTTAAGAGGGTGACAGAGTGACCAGGTCACGACCAAGTGCAGGAGATAGGGTGACCAAAGGGTTTGTTCACTCCTAGTTAGGTATAGGGAGGAGTTGGTCGTTGATTTAACAAAGGGAAGGGGAGACCAAAAGGTCTTTGGTCACTCTGTGTTTACTGGAGTGGTGTGACTGAAGGTAGTAGCTGTAAAAAGATTAGATCCTGGATGGGATGTATCAGATCCAATGTGGAGGTTATTTCAACTATATTAAGAAGAGAGTGAAGAAAGGGTTGGGAATCGGATCAAGAAACCTAAGTGGGTAAAGATATTAGAAAGAAAACGCATAAAGAAGGAAGAGAAGCACATAAGGGGAAAAGTCCCTAGTATAGTCACGAGTCAATTGTAGGGATTTTTTGCTCTACAAGAGTTGAGCTCCCTTAGGTTCTTCCTATACCTAATACATGAATAAAAGTGCAAGCTACAAATTTTCATAGATCTTCTCTATATGATAAGTAACTAGGGGAGAGTGACAAAGGATCATACCTTATTTCTGACGATTGTCCCTACACACTCCTGGTTGGACTTTTGTTCCACAATCGTTCCTTCTCCAAATGATAAAGATATGCACATAAGGAAACAAGTGGCCTTCCAAAGATCAAAGAAATCATATAGATATTAGATCTACTAATAATTCATATCTTATAACATTACTAGATTATATAAATGGAAACTTATGAACAAATAACCAATCATATATAGGGAAACACTTAGTACAATTTCTATTAAAACATCATAACAACAATATAGCTTACATATGAAGTAGTAAATGAACAGATCTCTCCAAGCTATTTTCTGAAGCCTTGAATCGAAACCACTAGCATACTTTTGCTAATCTTTTCTCCTCCTTTCTCATTGGAAATGGATTAGTTCTTATAAGACTTTGGGGATAATACCAAAGGGTAAGTAGGAAAAGATCTTCGAGCTCCAAATAGTCTCCTTCTCGAGACTAGACCCCGAGAAATCATAGGAGGATCTCATACAATTGTAACCAAGTCCAAAAATGGAGCTTCTAGGTGTGGTTGTGACCAGTACACATAGACAAGGCGACCGATTTCCCTAAGGAAGACTAGGGAGGGAGACCAACCCCTTTGGTCACCCCCTTAAGGAAGGTCAAGGGCGAACAAAGGGAAATTGAGCCAGAAACTGAGGGAGAAAGGGATACAAGTGGTTGTTTTGAGTATATGACCTCAAGGGGATGATGTCCCAAGTGTTAGGGGGTTAATAAATCTATAACAGTTGGTAATCCCAAGATAATTATTACTAGCACAAGTTTAAATGATTTTCTTGAAGAAGTTCAAAATTTGTTGGATGAGTTTGTTGATATTGTGGTTGATGAATTTCCAAGTGAGTTTCATCCCATAAGAAGCATCAATCATCATATAGATTTGATTCCATGGACTAATATTCCTAATAAGGAAACATATTGAATGACTCTAAAGGAGAATGAGGAGATTAAAAATTAGGTACAAGAGTTGTTGGATAAGGTCCTTATCAAGTAAAGTTTAAGCCCATCTGTTGGTCCTATAATATTAGGTCCAAATAAATATGGAGGATGGAGAATGTGCACAGATTCCAAGGCCATAAACAAAATCACAATAAGGTACAGATTTTGATTACCCCATATTGATAATTTGATGGATTACCTGAGTAGTGTTGATTTTTTTCAAATTTATATTTGAAGAGTGGGGTATCATCAAATAAGAATTAGAGAAGTAGATGAATGGAAAACAACTTTTAAAAAAAATGATGGGTTATATGAATGACTGGTAATTCCTTTTAGACTCACAAATGCTCGTAGCACTTTTATGAGGTTGATGAATGGATTCCTTAAACAATTTATTGGTAAGTTTGTCATAGTTTACCTAGATGATATCCTGGTCTACAATTAGTCTATAGAAGAACATTTGAGACACTCAGACCGGTCTTGAATCAATTGAAAAAATAAAAGCTACTAATCAATCTGAAAAGTGTAGTTTTGTGAAGACAGAGTTAGTGTATTTGGGTTTTGTGATATCAAGAGATGGCTTGAAGATGGATCAAGAGAAGGTCAAGGATATAATAAATTGTCCTACCCAAAGGAGTATTTTCGAGGTAAGAATATTTTATGGTTTGAAAAGATTTAATATAAATTTATCAGAAATTTTAGTGGAATGTGCACTCCAATTGTGGAGACAATTAAAGGAAGAAAACAAGCATTTAAGTGGACATAGGTAGCTGATAAAAGTTTTAGATTATTAAAGAAAATTTTTACAGATAAATCGATTTTAGCATTTCCAGATTTTAATAAACTCTTCTAGGTTGAATGGATGCAAGTGGGACTGCAATAAGAGTTGTTCTAAGTCAGGAAACAAAACCTATTGCTTACTTTAGTGAAAAATTAAATTAGGAAAAACATAAATATTCTTCAATTTGATAAAGAATTTTATGCCATTGTTCAAGCATTGAAGAAATGGAGACATTACCTCATGCCTAAGGAATTTTTCCTTTATACTGGTAACCATACCTTGCAATTTGTCAGTTGTCAAACAAAATTAAGTTAGAGGCTTGTTAAGTGGGTTGATTTTTTGAATTTTTTTTATCTTTTCTATTAGACATATAAGTGAGTAGTCAAATAAGGTTGAAAATGCATTAAGCAGAGTCAATTTAATTTTGCATGAGTTTCAAGTGAATGTCTTAGGATTTGATGAATTTAAAGAGATGTATAAGGATGGTGTAGATTTTAAAGATGCTTATGCAACCTGTGAAAATCCAATAAGCAAAGACAAAGGTCCATTGTTAGATTATATTATACAAGAAGAATTATTATTCAAAGGAAAAAAAATATGTATTCCAAGTTGCCTAATGAGAGAAAATTTGTTGAAGGAAATGCATAGTGGAGGATTATCAAGACATTTTGGAAAAGACCAAACATTTTCTCAGTTATGTGCATTTTATTTCTAGCATGGTATGTAAGTTTCTATTAAAATATTTGTTGAAATATGCAACATATGTCAGTGTGCAAAGGAAAGGAGTCAAACTGATGGATTATATTACCCATTTCCAATTCCAAGCAAACCATGGGATTCTGTCAGTATGGTCTTTGTGTTGGTATTGCCAAGAACTCAGAAAGGTAACGATTCAATTTATGTGGTTGTTGATAGATTCTAAAAAATGACACATTTTATAGCTTGCACAAAGATAAGTGATGAAACTAATATTGAAAATTTGTTCTTTAAATAAGTAGTTAGATTGAATAGGTTGAAAAAAAGTATTATCTCTAACAGAGACACAAAATTTGTAAGTCATTTTTGGATAATTCTATGGAGAAAGTTAGGAACCAATCTCAATTTTAGTTCAACATATAACCCACAGACCGATGGGAAAACAAAGGTGGTAAATAGAAGTTTGGGAAATATTTTAAGGTGTCTGGTAGGTGAACATCCCAAGCAGTGGGATAAGGTACTTGTACAATATATTTTTCATATAATGATTCACCTAATATGATCAGAAGGTTAATTCTATTTCAAATTTTGTATGGAATGCTCCCAAGAGGAATTTATGAATTAAGAAATTTAGGAAAACAAGAAATGGAAAGTGTTGATGATGAAGATTTTACAATAGGTATGCAGGAACTGCAGGAGAGAGTCAAGCAATAAATTCAAGAAATAAGAATCAAGTATAGACAAAGAGCATACTTGAATAAGAGACAACTGAATTTTGAAGTTGGAGACTTGGTTATGGAACACCTCAAAAAGGAAAGATTTCCTAGAGGGGAATACAACAAGTTGAAACCTAAAAAGATTGGACCCTGTAAACTGTTGAGGAAATTTTCCTCAAATTCTTATGAAATAAAACTTCATTTTTTCATTGTAACATTGTAATTTCTCCAATATTTAATGTCTCGGATTTGTACCCCTTCAAGGAAGAACCAAACATTTTAGCAGATGCACCTGTTAATGGAAAAATTCAGACCATTTAATAGGATAAACAACTACCTACAACACATTAGAAACAAATTGAATCAATTTTGGACAAGAAGGTGATGGATAAGATAAGGGATAAAGAGTACTTTCAGTACTTGGTCAAGTGGAAAGGACAACCACTTGAGGATTCCATGTGGATGACAGTAGTATAAATTTTCAAGTATGGAAAAAGTATTGAAGAACTCTTGGAACAAATCCATGAACATGTCTTTTCTTCCCCGAGAGTCTGATGCAGGAACATATTTCGAAGTCAATTCAACAATTGACCTCTAGAGGGTCTTAGGAATTTATGAGAGGAAGTTGGTTTCCTCATTGTTATGGAAGTTTTTAATTTGTTTTATTTTCCTAAGTTGTCATAGTTCTAGAATAGTTGCAAGTGTGTTTTTGAGACGAAAGTGTTTTTCCATGTAATGTAACCTAATGTTTTGTTTTACATAGGGATTTTATGGAGTCAGATAATATAGGATGAGCTGTTTGGATTCAATCTTATTCAAGGAAACAAATTAGTGGTTATTGAACAAATTAAGGTTTTTGGGTGGATTTGAGGATATGACCTGATCTCGATGATTGGAATCAATTTTCTCTTGATTGTATAAATAAAACCCTTGGGTGTGAAAATAAATAGTGGGAGTAATGAGAAAAAAATAATTTGATAAAAACATGTTTTCCTGTTCCAATTTGGTGTTCTATTGAGCATTTTTATCTCCCAGCTCAATTCCCTGTGCATTATTAATTTTTCCGTTCATTTTTTTTTCATCGAGACTGATAAATTAATGAAACATAATAATTGCAGAGGTTAAAACTATGAAGTGCAGAAGCATTACATGCTCGCACTTCTAAAAATGGTTGAGTAGTCAACTCTAATTGTACCCATCATATAGATTAAAGGTTCTTCTCTTTTTTCTTCATTAAGTCAAGCTACATAAATTAAATAAATAAATAAATAAAATGTAGCAGATGATTATACACTTATCATTTTTGGTTGTGGGAAGATTGAATGTCAAAATGTTGTGATAATTGATGTGTATCATGTACCTAGTTTAAGTGTAAATTTGTTATGTGTACCTCAACTAACTCAAACTTGTAAGAAGGTAGAATTTCTACTAGATCAGTTTGTTGTGAAAAATATGAACAATAAATTTATGGTTGTTTGCAAGGGTTTTCTTGACCCCAATGATAGATTGTATAAGTTATATTACTTTCCCAGAAAATGTCTAGGACCTACTACACTCATTGAAAAGATAGACAACAGGACCAAAATTTGGCATGAAAGATTTCAACTTATGAATTTTCCTAGTATGAAGCTAATGGTAAATCATAATATGGTTACTAGAATACTTATATTTTCTCCCCTTTATGGTCTATGTGAAGGGTGTGTGCCTAGAAAGCATCACCATGTTAATCTTGGAGAGAAAAGACCAAGTTGGAATTTATCCATGCTAACCTATGTTCCATGAAAAAGCCTTCACTAGTGGGTGAAAGGTATGTTTTGACCTTCATTGATGACCTTTCTAGGTATACTAGGGTATACTCCTTGAAAAATAAGGATAATGTCTTTGAAAAAATCAAGGAATTTAAAGAATGTTTTGGAAAACAATGCAATAAACCTATGAAATGTTTAAGATTAGACAATGGAGGAGAATATGGTGGAAATGCATTTCAAAGATACTTGTCATAGAATGGTATCTCTTAGAAGAGATTTGTACCTTACACACCTCAGCATAATGAATTTTTTGAAAGAAAGAATTAGACCTTGGTTCAGTTGGCACATTGTTTGCCTCATGCCAAATGATTGTTGACTATCCTTTAGGTAGAAGGTGTTTATTTCTCAAACTATATTTTGAACTTGATTTCAACCAAAGTTGTATGGGATATGACCCATTTTGAAAAATGGAGTGGGAGAAAACCCTCAATCAAACATATCAGAGCCTTTGGATGGATTACGTGGGCTCATATTCCAGATGATCAAGGAATAAAATGGATGTAAGGAGTCATGCTCGTATTATAATGGGCTACACTAAAGAGTTAAAGTCCTATAGATTGTTTGGTCCAGTCAAATAGGAATTATTTGTACGAGAGATGTTGTCTTTAATGAGAACACCTCAGGTATTACACTGTTGAATTCCTTTTTTGCCCTGTTAAGAAATGATCTATTGGATATTTTGCAAAACTCTAGATCGATTAACTAATACACAGGACCATTGATTGGAAAATTGATTCATGTACTAGAATTGACTTGCAGTTGACCTTATACAAAAAAAATAGACACAAGTTTCCAAGCACCTAATTGTTCCTCTTATTAATATTTTGGTGCAAGTACTCCTTCTAGAAAGAGCACTTGCCTTCATAGATGGGATACTAACACAATTGAAGTAGTTGGTGTTAATGTAGGAGATATTAATGACTCAAGGAAGACTAGAAGTCAAAAAGAATGTGGTAGTGTTGCTTTAATGGAACATGTGCTAGAGGCGTGTGATCATGATGCACATAAATATGCACATGGTCAAATTGAATGCAATAATTATATGGTTGACCAGTATCATTCCTTAATGAAGAATAAAACATGGCAATTTGTTCCTAATCCGCAAGGAAAGAATGTGGTGAAATTTTGATGGGTCTACAATATCAAATGCACATCTAAGGTGTTGTTGAAAGGCATAAGTCTCATTTTATAGAAAAAAAAAAATTATTAACAAGAAGGCATCAACTACACTAAAACATTTTCCCATATTGCAAAGATAAATTATGTTTGATTGATTCTTTCACTTGCTACTCATTTTGGTTGGGAGGTCACATCAAATGGATGATAAAAGTGTGTTCCTACATGGTGATGTCACTAAAAATATTTATATGGAGCAACATCTATGATTTAAAAAATATGGTAGTCATGCCTGTCAATCAAAGAAATCATTGTATAGATTGGAAGAATCCCCCAAGGCATGGTGTGAGAAGATCAATTGATTCTTTCTCAACCTTGGTTCCAATCATTATGATTTAGATCATGGTATTTATGTCTTAAATGCAAATGTTGAAATTTTGATTGTTGTGTTGAAGATCTAGTCATCATTGCAAATAATGTTGATTTAATTTTGGGTTTGAAGAAACAATTAGAATATAACTTTGAAATCATTGACCTTGGTCTTTTGCATTTCTTTTTGGGAATCCAAGTCTTATAATGGATGATGGTATCTTTCTTTGTCAACATAAATATGTACTAAATATTATTACATAGGTTCAAAATGGAAAAATTTAAACCATGTGCTACACCTTACAAACCAGAGTGAATCTCACTAAATAATTTGATTCTATGAAAATCGATGTTACTCTCTACATGTAACTTGTCAGTAGCCTTTATCTATCTAACTCACACTAAACCTAACATTTCTTTTGTTGTTAGTCTAGTTTCTCATTTCATGCAAGATCCAAGATAACATCACTTGAAGGCTACAAAGAACATTGTTTGTTATATTAAGGGAAGTTGTAAGCTTCTTATTATTGTGAGATTATGAAACAGTTAATCAGCTATACCAACTCATAATGGGTTGGAGATGGAGATGATGGGAATTCCACATAGCTATGTGTTTTATATTTTCTCTAGACCCATAGTCTAGTCTTGTAAAAAGTAGAAGGTGTTCTTTATTTTGACCACAAAAGAAAAATACCATGGTGTAATTAATGTTGGAACATAAGTAGATTGGATTTGGCATCTAATGACTCAACTTGGATATTTAGTCGAAGGACCAATTGTAGTGTATTGTGACAATCAAAGTGAAATATATGTTGCTAACAATCTTATTTCTCACAGTACGATGAAGCATGTGGAGATTCATGCTCATTATTTCAAGTGGATGGTACAAGATAACATTGTGAATCTTACTTATTGTAGGATATATGATCAAAATATTGACATCTTTATGAAACCACTTACAAAAGTTAAGTTTGTGAAACCTTGGGATATGCATTTGATTTAGGGAACTCCAATTATGGAGGGGTATGCATAAATATTTTGAAGGTTGTCAGTTGAAATTCAACCATTGACTAAGAGATCTGACTTAGAAATCGATTGGATAGTCGATAGGGTATTTGACTATTCACTTGGGTCGAACGTAGCATTCAAGTGGTGCATATGTAAAGGAATAATTCAAGGATTGTTTTAAACAACCTGACCAATCAAAGTGTACCATATCCTCCTCACTTCAAGGGAATTGTTTAAATCTTGATACTATATAGAGATGGCCTTACAGGTCGATCTAAAGGAAAATTGTGTGCAAGTTTTTTGGGAAGTTATTTGGATCCTTGTGTTTCTTTTATATGATGAGCTATGCTCACTTATGCTTAAGTTTTGTAATGGTGTCTTTAGATACCACCTCTTATTGGAATGTTTATCTCCTTTATCTATCTAAATCCATAATTCTCCAACTCATGTATCAATTACACAAGGGTGTGTTTCAATGAGTGCTTAGATTTGGTAACTCTTGTTGGGTGTGTTATAGAGTGCAACGAATTTGGTGCATACCAAAATTTCTCTAATGTACAAATTAGTAATCATACCTTAGAGTATAAATGGTTCCCATCTTGTTGGGGTAGAATTGAAATATATCATCTTATCAAGATTTTGTGTCATAGAAAAAAACTTCATGGCATTATCTAAAGGATGAGAAAAATCCTATTGTTCCTTCTCGTATAGGGAAAACTTGGTTGATGTGGAGGATAGACCTATCTTGAAACTCCTAAAGAGTTTTTTTTTCTTATATCATCTCATCCTATTGTGGTCTTGATAAAAAAAAAATAAAAAAAAATACACTATCAACTAAATATTTAGGCATCGTGATGGTTTCTCAAGAACTAGAGGACTAGAAGGTTGTGGATTAAAACTCAACATGTCATTAGGCCCAATATTTGTGTATGGATATAAATGTTGTGGCATTTAACAAAAGTTTCAATGATGATCTTCAAAAGGACTTCTTGAATTGTATAATGTTAGTCTTTAATGGATGTGGGTAGTAAATTATATGAGTGCATATGATCTATACCATTTTCCTTCCATGGGAATGCTTGATATAAAACTACATCATATATGCCTAGTGATGATACATCAAAAAGCATATCATTTGGAAATGGGTTGATAATATGCAAGAGTCTTCATTGGTGTGTGATGAAAAAGGGTTTTCCTTATTGGATCCAATTGATGATGTGGGGCCATGGATACATGTTGGCACCCTAAGGTTTTAGCAAGATCGCATGTGCGTCATAAGTCAAAATTGTGCATGTGTCAAGACTTTGCATTGCGTGGCACCAAGTTTTAGTGTGTGCGCCAACCAATGATCTACTATGCATGCCAACTAGTTTTGAACTACGTGCAAATACTTGTAAAGTTTGCATGCATGTCGAATCCTTGAAGATATTCAGTAATGATTGTAACGGTTTTTATAACAACCTGACTGGTCATGGTCGAGGTTGTGGGTGAGATGGAGATCTTGTTATGATTTCCATGCTCTGGTAAGAGATAAGAGGAATCCATGCAGATATGTAAGGGTTGGGTTTTTGGTAGACTAGTAGTTCAGTGTTATGTTAGTTGTTCATGAGTTAGATATTTAGTTGAGCATTGTTTGTAGTTCTTGTTATGTTCTCCTTCACTAGTTGTTCAAAGATATTATGTGAATATGAGTGTTATGAACCAATGCCTTGAAAATGATAAAAATTCAATGAATAGTAGTCTACTTTGAGGGGGAAACCTCCTTTTACAATACATTCAATGCACAAAACAAGATAAGATGATCCTAAGACTAGGCCTCCTTGATATATATATATAGGAGACAAATGGTACAATTATAATGAAAGGGTACAATGAAAGTTTCTAGTTGGCCTACTAATATAACACTAGAAATGTAATAAGTCAATATGTAAGGATTAATAACGGGTTTTATGCTTAACATGGGTATTTTTCTAGAGATTAACATGCCACTTCCCTTCAAACAAGTGTTTTCCTCAACACTTGACTAATCGCGGGTGTTTCTACATGAAGAACTCATCTTCCCATGTTGTGTCTTCTACTAGTAGGTTCTTCCATTTGACGAGGTACTTAGTAATTTCTTGATTCTATGGCTTCTTAATCCATGTTTCAAGTATTTGTTTTTGTTACAGAATCATTTTCCCTTCTCCATTAATCTCTGGTAAAATAGTTTGGACTGGGATCTTGTCACTGATTACATTCTTTAAGCAAGAAACATGGAAGACTAGATGTACACTTCATGGTTGCAAATGAATAGCATGGTCATGATCTCGAGCAGGTGGAAGACCCCTAGGAATCTCTCCAAATACCTTGGAATGTTAGGATATTGTACATGGAATCAAAGGAAATAAAATTATGCAACAATCGGCCATCAAGGAGTAAGACTAAAAATAATTGATTTTGGATGGATGGATCATCATCAATGGAAACAAGAAAGCAAGAATATAAGAAAATCATATTACTTGGTTTCAACACATGTACATCCTTTAATTGCAAAGCTTTGAGGACAAATATTTTTGAAGGAGCGTACTATGATATGACCTCAAGGAGGGCATATATGGGGTTAAATGTACATGTAATTTGTAAATGTATATGTAATAGGGTCATCCTAATAATAAATGGGCCTCATGTGCAATGTGTGAATATGTATATCTAAAGATCGTGTATTCATCATTGAGACATGATTGGGATGTATGAATGTATTTGGGTATTTAAAGGAGGTTCTCATATTCTTTAAAAAGTTATTGTGTAACTTATCTCTCTTATCATTATTGGAGTTGTGCTCCACTCTCACATTGGTGTACATGGTGTGTACTTCTGGTTTATTGTGATATTCTAATATTTTGGTTCATAACAATGAGAGAGAAAATAGATAGATATCTGAGTGTATTTCTCATATATATTTGACTCTAAATGCGCTCTGAGCAGGCTTCAACCTCTGTGTAGTGAAATGTATACAAATGACTTTGAGATTAATGAATGAAACGTGAAGTATGTTTGTCTCTGTATCTTATGGATTATGGTTTGAATGTATGTCTAATATGTATTATTCTACGCAACACTCATATGGATGTTATGAATGAATGTGAAATGATTGCATGAGTTTGAGTTGGATGTCTCATGTTTGTACTATTCCTTCATGATTTTCATGAAACCTATGGTATTTATGATTCTTATGGTGTCTCTCAAGTAATACCTTTAGTCCTTGAAGATTGAATATGTCAGTGTCCATGGGGTATTTTTTGGTAAATCCTTTTGAACCCTGGGTCTCAAACCCCAAGCCAACA
The DNA here is from genome assembly GCA_009831015.1 of Picea engelmannii. Classification (NCBI taxonomy): domain Eukaryota; kingdom Viridiplantae; phylum Streptophyta; class Pinopsida; order Pinales; family Pinaceae; genus Picea; species Picea engelmannii. The sequence goes on along the minus strand of ML788566.1, from coordinate 374,871 downwards.
ATTGGTTCCATTGTCGAGACTTGAAGGATTTGTGCTCCATGTTGAAGGAAGGACATGACATGTAAACCTTCCAAGAAGAATATAGAAGAATGGATATTTAAGAAGGAGGAAGAGTTTGTGTGACAAGATACCAAGGATCTGCAGATCCACATTGAGCAATGGAAACAAAGGTACATATATTCAGATCTGGATGATTTTTTTTTGTTGAGTTTCCTTGTTTATTGCATGAATGGATAAAGAGATAGAAAAAGATTAAGTTTGTATGGAGAGCCCAAGAACTAGTGGTTTGTGACCAAGTTGAGGTCGAAAGGTTGAGATCTATGGATAATAAGTTGGCCAGAGCCATCGACTTCTAGTTTGATTGTGTGAAATAAGGGTACATTTTTGAGTTTCTATTGGATGCAGTGAATCTTTCCATGGGACTTGGCCCAGGTCCTGTGGGCTCCATGGGATCCATTTACAATGAATCCATAAACAAGTAATCACATATCACAAATAATCTATTGATCGTTTGATAGTCCCTGCCGGCCCACTCCCCAATAAAAAGTGCATGCATTTATATATGGTGCACCATGAGTAATGCTCCGGTCGATTGCGTATCTAATTCGGGGAGTCTAACACCCATCGGTAATTACTCACCTCTATCTGGTCGACCTCTCTTCACCGTACTAGTTCAGCTTCGTTCCAAGTGTCTAGGATCGACAGGGTGAGCATTGGTTCCCGTTCAATGAAAACGTAAGCCCTTGTTCCCTTATCATTCCAGCTTCCACGTCGTCCGAATTACTCCGCTCCACGGGCCCAATGCACGGGGTTGTTACACCTAGGCTTAATGTTCTGGTGATCACCGCTGGGGATTCGAATCTGAACGAACAATAGTTATGCTCTCTATATATTTATATTATCACTTCCACTTCAGTAGGGAACAAGATGGGAGCCTTGATCGATCAGTAAACAAGTAATCAAATGTGTGAACCGTATCAAATATCATCTTGACATAAATATTTAAAATGTATTGAAATCCGTGGATCCTAAAAATATTTTGAAATTAACCGTCAAATGCATATGTAACAACTCTTAAAAGATTTCAAAATAAAATTCAAATATTTACTCGAAATAAATTGCTTTCAAAAAAATTCAAAACAACTTTATGGAATCTAATTTCAAATTCCACTTACCAGAATGTATTATGAATGATTGTGCAATGTTTTATTAAAGATGTATGGGAATTGGTATTTTGTTAAGATTATTAGAGTGAAGTTGAGATTTAAATTTCACTCATTATTATTATAAATTAAATTTTAGATTGATGTTATAAATTAAATTTTAGGTTGATGTTAATAGTTAGAGAGATTATAATTAGTAAGGAATTTAAGATTTAAGTTAAGGTTACTCTTTATCTTTTCATTTTCTACCTTATTTTGACCATTGTGAGTTTTTCATTTTCTACCTTATTTTGACCATTGTAAGCTTGTTGACTGAAATGGAAGTGGATAGTATTATTGAGTTATTGATCAGCAAGCAAGTTGTTAATACAAGGATAATAGATCGTATGTTTACTACCCGAAATATTGACATCTAAGTTGGTTGGTTGTCATTATCACATTAATATGTAAAACATATATATATATATGTGTGTGTGTGTGTGTGTGTGTGTGTGTGTGTGTGTGTGTGTGTGTGTTAATATATAAAATATATAGGCTATATATAAATATGAAATGTTTTTAGATATTTATGAAAAAAATAAAAATTTTAAGTTTTTTTAATTTAGATTCGTGAAATATGTTTTATTTTAGATGTTTTTTCTTAAAATATTTTATTGAATTTTGTTTTTTTTTAGTTTTTTTCCTCAATTTTTTTTTCTTTTTTTAAAGTTTGAAGGCATTTTTTGTTTTTTTTTTAACAAAAAAACTTATTTTTGTCTTAATTTATTGTTTTCTGGTCAAATTTTAAATTTTTTTCATTTCTTTTTAGTTTTTCTTTGGTTTTCACCATTTTGTTAAGTTTTGTTGTTTGTTTTTTAAATTTGGATTTTGAATATATTTTTTTAAATGTGTTTTTGTCTTCATTAGAAAATATATATTTCTTAAGATTTTCTCTTTTCTCTTTATTTATTTTTTAATGTAAATTTAAGAAAAAAAAAAAAAGTTAGTAAATAAATTTTCAAGTGACCATTTAGGATCTAATTTTGGGTTTTTTTATTTGTGTAGGGATTTGTTGTCAAGGCCACAGTTTGAATTAGGTTGTAATTAGATGTAATTTTAGCGTTTAGAAAAAACATTTCGCTTTAGGTAGCATAATGTTTTTATTTAGGTGTCGATTTTAAGGTTTTTCTAAGCAACTATTTTATGTTTTAAGGCCATTCTTGAAAATAGTTGTAATTTTAACTTGGACAGAAAAATTGGTGCTATCGGTAGCACCACATTTTGAATTGGGGGTTGATTTTAGAGTTTTTTTGAGCAACCATTTTACCCTTTAAGCCCATGCTTGAAAAAAGTTGTAATTTTAACCCGGTTACAAAAAATGGTGCTACCGGTAGCACCACTTTTTGATTTGGGAGTTGATTTTAAAGTTTGTTCGAGAAACCATTTGATCTTTTACGCTCATGCTTGAACAAAGTTGTAATTTTGACCCGGTTACAAAAAATGGTGCTACCAGTAGCACCACTTTTTAATTTGGGGGTTGATTTTCATGTTTTTTATGCAAAAATATGGGTTTTAAGGGCTAGAGTTCTCGTTTTGAGGTCACAGTTCTCATTAAGTTGGTAACTATGTTTAGAGTGTATCTCCATAATTATAGTGAATCAAGAGCTGAAATTTTTACCAGAGGTACCTTGATATGTCTTCTCAATACCATATCGATTTCACTATCTGAATTGTTCTAGAAAAAAAAGTTTTAGCAAAAATGGTAAGATGACCTGAAAATAACATACCTTAGAACACATCACCAAAAGACTTCATCCTCCCTTGAAATTCGTCCTTCTTTTCTTCTTATTACCTCTGAAATTCGACTTATATCAAATGAATGCATAATGATGTTTATTTATACCATTTATGTCACTTCCTTTTAACATTAGGGCTGACCTGACACTTTCTTATTTTGTAATTATTTTCTTTAATTATTTTCAGGGCCTACATGTACTTCCTTCTTCAATTCACTTTGTCATCTTCAAAAATTCATTTCTCCTCAACCATGAGGATCCACGTGACATGCCACATACCACCGAAAACAGCATGATGTATACTATCCATTCATGAGTTTTGTGCATGCATGTGCACTGTCCTTCATGTCCAAATACTTTTATCAATATTGCGGTCCAAAACCCATGACTAGGGTTGACATCAATGACAACAACCAATCTTCCAACAACAAAAGTATCAAAAGACTACAAACACTCCATTTTGTGAGTTTTTCAAATCCATGGTCCATGATGTGAACAATTGTTGGTCATTCTAGCTAATAAAGGAGAACATTGTAGATGTTTATCAGGTCCAAGAAGAGAATAAGGGTGGATATCACAAAGGCTTAGATGAGGGATATTTCAATAGAGGAGGCTACCAAGGAGGCTAGAGAGGAGGATATGGAAGAGGAATTAGAGGAAGATGATATCGTGGAGGTGGAATACCACCTAGTTATTTTAACTATGGTGAGATAGGCCAGTTGTCACGATTTTGTACCAAGTCGTGCACACTGTGTAGGTATTTCCATAGCGTTGACCATGTCATGAAGGATATCCCAGAGTTATTGGAAAAATGGGAAGAAAAAAAGGGGCACTGCAACATGGATACTACTAAGTCGTGAGAGTATCATAAGCTAAAATAAAAAGTTAATGTATGAGTGGTAACCCGGAGGAGGCATCCATACAGGAGATGACCTAGAACAAATAGAAGGTTTAGAGCATAATATAGAAGGAAAGATCAGAAAAGAACGGAAAGTACCTCCTAATTTTCATGCTACACAGTAGAAGCAGATCTTGTGCGATGCCTAGAGGGCATTGGAAGAGGATTGCACACACGAAAAATTGCAATGCTCAATGCAGAGGGAAATAGAAGAGGCCCACATGTGTGAAGAATTGCAATGCACATCGCAAAGGGAAATAAAAGAGGAATTTGTTTGTGAAGATTTATGATGCATGATGTGAGAGGAAGCACAACACAACACTTACCTCGAGACTAAATCATAAAACTTGGTTAGTGACTTCTTGTGTTTTTTTCTTAAGGTGTTGAGTGATCCTACTGTTACAAAGAAATTGACCCAGATGTTGAAAATATGTATGGAGGAAGGGGAGACAAATGTTTATATTTATGCCCCATTACCAGAACAAGATGTGCATCATGCTAGAAGGAGGAAGCACATGGGGTGAGAATTTAAAATGACAATTGAGCTAAGGAGTTTTGAGATGGATGGTGTCATATTGGACCTGGGATCCAACATGAAAATCTTGTCGAAGAAATCATGGGAGTTGATGGGTAAACCAAAGTTGGTGTGGTCCCCCATTCAACTCAGCCTTTCCAGCCAATATAGAATTTATCCCATTGGAAATATGGAGAAAGTGGAAGTGAAAATCAATGGAATAAAACCCACATAATACTTTGAAGTGATCAATATCATGGATGACTCAAAATCCTATCCATATCTACTTGGAATCGACTGGAATTTGATAAAAATGTCATACTAAACCTAAAACAACAGAAGATGTCCTTTGAGATGGACACCTTGCGCATTAATGTGCCACTAGATCCAACTGAGGTCCATAGATATTATGAGCCTGTAAATGAATATGAATAGAGATTGATCATTGAAAACATATACAACATCATAGGGCGTAAGGAAGACTATGTGAATCCAATAGTCAATGAAAAACTAAGATTGAGAAGTGTTTGATCCTATGATATGGATTTTGAGGATACAATGGCAAGATGGAATAATAACCTATATGAGGTATCAACTGGGAGATGTGAATGAATCACCAAAGTAGTGCATTAGATTGCATCCAAGTTGTGCAACCTACTGAGGTTTGACAGGACAAGCCTGATAGACACATTTTTAGCACAAATGGAGGAGAGTGTGCCTAAGACCCAAAGGATTTAGACCATGGATGTAGTAATAAAAAAAGCACTTATGTGTTGGTGGGCGACACACTTCACAGATCTATAGGATCAGGTGCAAGTGGTAGATTGCATCAAAGTATGGTTTCATCTCATCACTCACTTTGAATTAATGAGTCGGCACAAGGGTACTGAAGATCCTCAATAACATATTTGTTTTTGTGAGTGGTGTTGGATAGCCAAGCATATTCCTAGCACACAATGGGTTCATAATCTCGTCCATACAATGGATATGGTAATTAGAAGCTGGTACATACAGGAAGAGACAAGAAGGAAAACAGGGGACTAGAAGAAAGTGAGTAATCAATTATATACAACATTCAAATTTGTGTTGGAGGTCCTACGTAGAGCGAGATTTTGTTAAAGATCAAAGATTTCATCTTTCATTGGCAACCCAAAGAGACGGCACAAAAATATGTTTTCTCATACCATAAGTCGATGGAAAAATTAAATAAACCATGTATATTGGTGAGGTTGATGCACAAAATTTAGCAACACTCAAAGGGGGGCCATTACAGGGGATGATAAATTTAATTCGATTGAAGAAGTATCATGGCCCACCAGGATAAAATGTGTGGTGACACCAGGTATTGCACAGAAGGGAAATCCAAAGTGGATAGGCATTGTGTAGGGTTAGAGTAGGACTTAAAAGGAGATTATCCACAAAGACATAATGATTAGGTGGATTAGATAGATCAAGATAATTAGGCGGGATGAGACAAGTCATACCCAAAACAGATTTAGAATATTCAAAGGAGGTTAAGGTGTAAACAATTGAGTACAAACCAAAGGATGGAAAAATTGGTTGTGACAGTGGCCACAAGGACATAGGTGGATACGGTAGTGGAGAGGTAGGTAGTTAGTTCTAGGACATGGTACGATTGCATAGGGAGCTAGAATCAATTGTGGCAGTAATTCCCAATGGTGCACTAACAATTATGGAAATAAATTCTAACGTTTGTTGGCATTAATGGTGAGCACGGTCCTAGGTAGGCATCTAAGCAATTGGATATCATATAGGGAAAGTACCCAACCAATATTTAATGCTTGAATGCACCACTTCCATTAATTATCTTCGTAGAGAGAGCAGAGTTCATAGAAGAAAGTAGAGTGTAGAGCAAAGAGTCGAGTGTAGAGTGATCGAAATGCCAAAAACATTACAGTTTTAAGTGAATCAATGATGAGAACTCAACGCACACAACCCTTCTAGGTCATGGTTTTCACTGTGATACTAGATCAAATCTCTCGATCATAGAGTGACAGTACAACAAACCAATTGATCCCATAAGTCAACCAGTACAATGGCTTCCATAAGCACGCCCAAAGCGTGAAGAAAATTCAAGGTAGTAAAGGATCAACACGTGCCCGAGCCCGAAATCCAAACTGAAATAAGTATCATAGGCCCTCTATTAGGAATGGTTCCCCAACTTAAATACATATTTACAACATACAATATGAGGTGTAGTTCCCTGAACTATTCTTCAACACATACACAAAGGTTATTCCAAGGGATGAGGGAAAATCGTCAGTGATCACCGGAAAATGAGCCAAGCCCCTAAAAAAATCAAGGATACTATCATTAGTGGATTTCCCACATTTCGTATCCCATACATCAATTTGTGTGCCCGGTTCTTACTCAGTCGATTACATAGCGGGTTTCTCTAGCTAGACCAAGCATACCTGGTCAACATCAATATAATTCTCCAAGTCTCGGGCCTTCCTACAAAATGAGATGCTTTTTCCTGAGGCGATAGAAGCTAAGGATTCCATGCAAGAGGAGGTGTACACAAAGTATGGTATACACAAAGGATCAAGAGGAGCGGTGATTTCATATATAAATGACGTCAATGTTCGATTCACTGCGTAGTTACTTGCCTACAAATTGATGTGCAAGTGACACAAGGATGAGTACCCACTAGGGGTAATAATCACCCTAGAGTGATGTGTCTAAGGATTCAAGATGTCTTGGGCACGTTACTTGACAAACGAGTTCATTCAAGACTTCTTGGATGTGCGGGACCTTGGCAAGGAGTTTCACTACAGTTGGGTGTTACTCGTTTTATCCATGATATTTTGGAAGCCACCACTGGGCCATAAATACAATGCAGAGGTGTCACCATCCTTCCCCACATTGAAATTCATAGAGATGCAACACATCTCAGACAAGAAAATACAGTGCGAAAATAACACAACTTTCCAAGAATGGTATACATAATTGATTCAAGGGACTGCACAAATCGTCCACATACTGTGTAGCCTCATTAACAGGAATGAGGACTATATCTAGTTTGAATGTAATTTCCATAATTTTTTCATCATCCCACATGCATCTCTACAGACTCTTGTCGAGATCCTCCCATTTTGAATTACCGGGGAGGAAATTCGAAACATCGTCACAGAGTGACCAGAGTAACTTTGGCCCACGCCAAACAATGATCTAGAAAAATTAGAAATGAGGACCAAGAATAGGAAGGAGTAGAAACATGTTGAGGTAGCCCAAGAAAAATATAAATAACCATAGGGTGAGTAGAAAAAAGTCAATATAGCCCAAGGAAAGAGGAAACAATCAACAGGTCAGTGGAAGAGCATAAAGGCAGCTAAAGAGGAAAGAAAAGAACAAGGGCCCAAGAGTAAGTAGGCGCAAATGACCACAAAGAAAATTTTTCCCTCGAAAAGAAAGCATGATTCAATTGAGCCAAGCCCAAGCACCAGTTCTAATGGACAAGAGAAAAAATCTAGTCCATCATAGTGTACCGACACTACGCATGTTGAAGAGGAATTCCCCTCTCAAAGTCCTATGAATTCCTCCATGTGCAGGATAATAACTGGCCAGAGCAGAGAACATGAAATCGACATCAACACCCTAGGAAGGTGCCAGGGAAAACCCTCACGCCATTTTAGGGAATTGTTAGGGTGCTCCAATCCCATATAGACGTGCAACAACTATTGAATAGTGAGTTATCATCAAAGTTATATGACCTCTGTTGCACACCTGAACTTCCTCCAACAATCATCCCTACATACCAAGAAAAAAAGGTCACGGGAAGCACTATTGGCACCACATAATCACACAACAATACCCATAAGAGAGTGTTATAGTTCAACCCATTAGTCGTCATAGCCATCGAGCCATCCACTAACTCAAATCTTTAGCTATTACCTTATGTTGAGCTAGAGTTGGTGCAAGTGCCTTCATAGGAACTACAAACATATATGGTTGAGATCATGAATAAATTGAGGGACAAACAGTGCAAAATCAACCAGTACTATACAAAGTTGCAACAAAATCACGAGCAAGAGATTGTTGCACACCAAGAAACTCAACAATAGCATGCTCGTGAGATAATGACGCACAAAGAAATCAAATATCGCCATGAAGCGAAGGTTACTGTGCACAAATTGTTGATCAGTTTAGTGGAGGAAGTCTACATGCAAGTCCCTATTACAACTAGAGAAACTCTAGACCTCTCGGTGCCAAGTAAACTTATAAAAGTAAAGGAGAGGGTCCAATACCTACAGGCCCATAATAGAGATTGAGGAAAAGTTGAAGTGCCCCCCCAAATCAGAGCAAGGAGAGTTGCAGAAGAAGATTGTTGCTATACAAAAAAAACTACAACAGGGACAAGCATGCGTGAGAGATTTTTGGGGAGTTGTCAAATATAGCTTCAAGCTCTAGATGCACCTCCAAAATTCTCTCAAATTCGACACCATCAAGGATTGTTTATGTACAAATGAGGTGCAAATCAATGAGAAGAATCAGGCAATGCCCTCCCTACCACCGGTAGAGTGACAGGAAACCATGACAAATATTGTTGGACTTCACTAGGAGATTGCATCTACTCGGTATGACGAATAGAAGCTATCAACCATTGTGCTAGACATAGTGGAGAAGGCCCAACAGTACTACTACAAACTCGTATATGCATAAACAAGGGCATCCTTAGTGGTAGAACTAAGTGCATAGATAAAACCTACCACTGGGTCGACCACACTAGGTGACATCAAATACTTTTGCAAAAAGATGAAGGAACTAATAGAAATCTTTGATGAGTTCAATGCCCACTTCAAAGACTTCATCGCAGACCTCATGAATATGGTGCCATCCATCACCTCTGTCACACCATAAGAAACTTTGTTGGCTTGAGGATGAGCCAACTAATAGTGTTGTGGGCATGTTAGCACCCAAAGGTTTTGGAAATATTGTGCACGCCATAAGTCAACACTACGCATGTTCCAAGAGTTTGTACCGCATGGCACCAAGTTTCAGCGCCTGCCCCAACCAATGATCTATTGCATGCACCAAAATAGTTTTGTATTGCACACAAAGACTTGTAAAGGTTGCATGCATGTTGAATCCTCAAATATCTTCAATAATTATTGTAACCATTTTTTTAACAACCTGACTAGTCATGGTTGAGGTTGTGAATGAGATGGAAAGGTTGTTATGATTGCCACACTCTTGTAGGAGATAAAAGGAATGCATGTGGATATGTAAGTGTTGGGTTTTTGGTAGAATACCAGTTCATTGTTATGTTAGTTGTACATAAGATAGAGCTTTAGTTAAGCATTGTCGACAATTATTTTCATGTGCTGCTTCACTGGTTGTTCAGAGATATTATGTGAATATGAGAGAGAAAGTAGATCAATATATGAGCATATTGCTCATCTCTATTTGAATCTGAATGCACTATGAGCAAGATTCGGCCTCTATGTAGTGAAATATATCTGAATGAATTTGAGATTAATGAATGAAACATGAAACACATTGTCTCTGTATCTTGTGAATTCAGGTCTAAATGCATGTATGTTATGTATTACTTTATGCAACACTCATATGGATGTTATGAATGAATGTGAAATGATTGCATGGGTCTTAGTTGGATGTCTCATGTCTGTATTGTTCCTTCATTATTTGCACGAAAAACTATGGTCTATGTGATTCTCGCAACATCTTGAGTGAGACCTTCTTTAGTCCTTAAAGATTTTTGAACCCTGGGTATGAAATCCTGAGCCAACAATCTATATCATTTTCCTTCCATAGGAATGGTTGATATAACACTACATCATATATCCCTAGTGGTGATACATCACAAAGCATCTCATTTGGAAATGGGTTGATCATACACAAGAGCTTTCATTGGTGTGTGATGCCAAAGGTTTTTTCTTATTGGATCCAACTAATGATGTGGTGCCATGGATACATGTATTATCCAAGTTGAGGTGTTTGACGATATCCACCATAATTAGGTTCTTTCAACATCCATTATTAATGATGAAACAATGAGGTTGGCCTTCTACACACATCTACAAATGGAAGAATAATTATTTTTCTTTGTTTGGATCTATGTAATCCCCATGTTACATGGTGATCATTATCAAAGTAACTATTTCATGATTAAAATCAATGATTTGGCCATTAGCACAAAAGGTTATTCTGGTGCTTCTCTAATGAAACCTTCAATAAAAGGCATTCAATGTTATTGTGATTAGAGGACTTATGTGTGTTAGACCACTTATTTGTGTCTTGTTATTATCAACATTGATTTGTTTGACATTTTCCATGGATAAGGTGTTCATTGGGTTATGCAATGTTGTCTTGATTGTAGTTAGCTTTCTTCTTCTTCAACTACTTGTCACAATTAGTGGGACACTATTAGTTATGTTGGTCACCATAGAGTTGCAACATTATTTGATCTTTTATTTTTTCATAATAGAAATTTATGATTAATATACTGATGTAACTTTCTTTTGTACTTCATAACAATATTCATTTCCATTTCACAAATGTCCAGTTGAGCCATGATGTATTGAACTCATTAACCGATTGAGCATTATGTTGGTGCATGTTTTGCCACTTTATATATTAATCTTCTCAATACTTTTATGGATAGAAGTTGTTGTGCATTGTTTGCACAAATCTACCCCCATATCAATGGGCTCACCACATCCTTTACATCGTTGACGATGCACTTCCCTCCAAACCTTGGCAATCAAGGACATCTTCATGGTTACAAGCTATATTTTATCTTATCACTGAAGTTGTTAGCATTGAAATATGTCGAAAGAACGATACATACGATTGAATGCTTCATCATTAGTGTTGAATTCAATTTAAAAAAAGTGTAATGATAAATCTTTGGACGATTTCTACCACCAAATAACCAAGTTACATAGATGTGGTTACTGTGATAAGTTTTTGAAACAATTTTGCAAACTAATTGAACATTTCTTCATGTTGTTTCTAGAGTGTTTTACCAATCATAAAATGTCCAATACTTATACCTTAAGGATCTAGGGAACTATTCACACTACTATATCTTAAGGATATATCTTAAGGATTCAGGGAATTATTTCTTTTAACATATTATAATAATAATATATTTTTAAGGTCACGGCCAAGTCAACACACCAAATTGGTGTATGAGACCCTCTTGTTTGTGAGACAGGGGACCTCTCCGTTCAACGATTTCACTGGTAAAGTCTACGAAGGTATACATACCCTACCCCCTCTAGATTTGAACCTATAACCTCTTAAAAGGAAACACATGTTCTTAATCATTAGACAATCCTCCAAGTATGATTTGTTTCGAACCCCACCACGTCTCAGTTGTCCAGAGTTCACTACCAACCTAAAGATAATCACCTTGCACATGAAGTACATGAATTTTGTACTCGTGATGATTGAGCAGGTGTAGTGGATGTAATGCCCGACCTTTTGAACAATCATTGGTATCCAAATTGAGCTGCAAGATAGCAAGATTGCACTTGTTGCAAAAAAATTCATTGTTTTGTGATTTCTCTTGAATTTCTTCCTCCCCGTAATTTTATTGGCCTTTAGTGTGTCCATTTCTCTGTAATCCATTGTTTCAGACAAGAACTTCGAAGGACTACAAATTCTACTTAGAATAATTAGCCGAAATTTTAAATTGCTTTAAAGAATGGCCTCAGAAATACTCGTCGGAATAGAATTCCGTGAAAATACACCGATTTTAGCTTGAACTTTAAAGAAAATGCTTAAATGCTGGGAATTTTCAGCTTCCAATGGCTCAATCATTGAAAAAAATTGCAAGCGTAAAGTTGTCTCGCAGTGATGGCTGAGACTCAAATTCTCGTAGGGAAGAAGCCCCTCAGCTAACAAGATTTTCACCGGATCTCTCACTTCCATATTAATGAGCTCCAATTCATCTACACATAACCAAACCCAAAAAAAAAGATTCCTGACAAAAATATTGCCTACTTTTATAACTTCTCATCTCTTATATCCGAAGCCATACCATCTATACAGTTCAGAATTTGACAAGGAAAAAACAGTTCAAAACCTTGCCCGTGACAAATACAAACATAACAATATGAAGTCTAAACTTTTTACATTTTTGTTTTTTTATATATTTTTATCAATTTTATCAGAAATCTTGAAACTATAGATTATTTTATCAGAAATCTAACAACGAAATGTTGAAACTATAGATTTGAGTATTTGAAAAAATATAAAGTTTAAATTTTCTATATTTTGGTTTTTTTATATTTTTTTATCAATTTTATCAGAAATCTAACAAGAAATTGTTGAAACTATAAATTTGAATGTATAATCTTAGTATTCTAAAAGTTTTTCAAGAAACTTAATTTATTTATACATTTAAAAATATAATTTAAACAACAAAAAATTGTGATTTCACATTTAAATCAAATTTTCCAAAAAATAAAATAATATCTATGGACTTGAATCTCACTTCCAACCATTAAATGCTTCAAAAGGCTCCTCCACTTGTAACTTCTATGACCAAGGTGTATAAGCATAGCCGGGCCGTGTACAATCCCATCCTAGTTCATCCACACAAACGCTCTGCCATTCCCATGTTGGGCATGGCCACCTCAACCTGGAGGGTATTGGCAAGCCAATTCTCACAGAGCCTCGAAAAAGAAAGGTAATGATTCTGCTGCAACAAAGGCCAAATATTCTTCCTGTTTAAAGCCTTCAAATTTAACCAAGCCAAGTTATTTTATTTGTTGAGAAACAAGTATTGTTCCATCCGTTTCTGCTTTTCCCCATTTTACAGTTTCCATTTACAACAACAATTCTTAACCAGTATCTACCCTGCTTAAGGTTTCGACGATGCAAACAATCGGCTCAACAAGCATCAAGACTAGTATGATTCATCTTAAGAGTCTGAAGTAATAAATGTGTTTTTCCAGTACTACCATAATGAAGATAATAGTCCATCTTTCTTTTACAAAAATAGAAAAGAAATATATTGTATTGATTAACACCTTTTACAAAAATAGAAAAGAAATATATTGTATTGATTAACATTGTTTTCTAGAATCCACCAAAAGTTCATGCAATGCATAGTGCATGAATTCATAGAAGTCATGGGACTCTTTATAATGGTGAACACAACTTCAGCTTCGTCTCCAATACATTTTGGTCACAAGCCCAATGACTCAATTACTAAAGTGATATGAAAACAAAACCATAGTTATTATGTTTTTTTAGGGGAATGGTTCAAACAAAACCATAATAACAATGACTCAATTACTAAAGTGACATGAAAACAAAACCATAACCATAGTTATTATGTTTTTTTAGGGGAATGGTTCAAACAAAACCATAATAACAATATTTTTAGGGAATGGTTCCTCTATAGCCTTTTATCATCTATCACGGTATATCTCATCATCTATATCTTAATTTATATCTTCACTGTATATCTAAGGCTCCCATATGTCCTCCCTCCATCGTCTATCAATAATGTTTCCTGGTCAATGGGATTTTGGAACATCATGAAACTTCTTCATGGACATAAAACTATATCTTATTATGCTTGGTTGGATCCCTATACTTGCTCAAGATCTAGACTAAAGTGAGATCTAGACTAAAGTGAGATAGTATGAAGGAATATTGTGGACTACTAAGGAAACATCAATGAGAATAAAGATTTGTAAGGCTTAAGTCATTCAAGAAGTTTGTACAAATTGTTTTTTTTATGCATATTGTTTAAAGTTTTACATGAAACAATGAGTAACACAATAAATGGGGCAATTAAAAACTATAAGGTCATATTGATAGGTTTCTATATGCAACAAAAGGAGTAAATAATAAATACTATTAGATACTCAAGTTGAAAGGCAATTTCAATTACACAAAGTTTTTTTTATATAATTGCAACATGTCATCATTATGAGACAAGCAGAGTTTGTGTGAGACTCAAATTTTATTCATTTCATTGTTTTTTTAGTCAAATCTATTTTTCTTGCAACCATGTTTTTCACCTACCTTTGCCTTTCATACGTATGCATTGACTACTTATAATTGTGACCAAAGGCGTTTGACATATGTTTGGGTGTTGTCATATTTAATTATGCTACCTTGTCATACAAATAGATGTAATATTCTTCATCATTGACATATTGAGGCTACATGGTAATGTCCCCAGTTTTAATCCTCACAAATTAGAATGTAATTGTGCAAATGTGATTAGGCTGGTGAGCCAATATATTTGAGTTGAAGAGCTTGTACGGATTAACTGGTTGAGGGAAGAGCTATGTAAAATGTACATAGGAGTAAGTAATAAAAATAATAATCATTGACTGCAATACAAGAAGGACGATAACAATGGGGGGCTATGATTCCATGAGGGGGCTAAAGAGGGGTTACCCATTTATATCAATCCAATCATTTTCATATTAAATTTTACTTCCTTTGAAATATCAAGAGAGATATTAAATTCATGTAAGAGTTGTTGGTGGGAAAGGTCAACTCACCAATTTATGACAGCATGGGTTGAGTACAACCACTTTTCAGGAAATGTGAGAGTCGAGCTTGCATGAGAAGAAAAGGAAATTTGAATGGGCTATTGAGACATTTTTTTCTACATGTTGTTTTTGGAAAACAAGAGAGGAGTTGAGTGTTTGAAAATAGCACCAGTCATGTTGTGTTTCAGAATAGCCATGAGAGAGATGATTTTTATGCCAAGAGCAAGGTTGTATGCATGTATTTGATATTTCAGTCGAGAAAATGGGTCAAGAGTCTTGAGTAGGATGTTGTAAGAACTTCTAGAGAAACTAAGAGTTCCTAAAGTCCCCGTCCGTGAGATTCCTAGCCAATCGGGTGCACTAGATCCCTGGAGAAAAGTGGGAAGGCCTGAGGGACTGTGTTGTAGAGAAGAGGGATCATGTTCCTTGGGTTGTGCAGGTTGTGGGGAAAGAGAGATTTGGTGGATTGGAATTGTTGTTGGAGTAATACCTAGGTTTTGGGATGTTGAGTGTGTGGAAAGTCAAGAGAGTCATGCCTCCTTATGGATTCATAGCCTTAGCTCAGGGGTGGCTTGTTGTTTATCTTTGGAACAACAAGCCTATGGATGGGAGGAACATCCCCTGTATGTAGCCAGTTGGTTCAACCATTGTAAAGATAAGTTCATGTTATCTTTTATCATAATTATTCCACTGTGTAATTATTTATATGAATGTTATGCTTTTGTTGAATTGTTTTGTTAAGGTGTTTCTAAATATGTTGTAGATGCGTGAATAAATTAGTGTGTTGCATGTTTATTTTATGGTGTCTAAGAAAAAAATTTAAATGGGTTGAGAAGGCAGGGTCTTCTACATACCTTGTTGTACAAATGGATGTAAAAGTCTCCATCATTGACATGTGTACCTAACCTTTAATTATCCAAATACATGGGTTATAGATTTTAACATTGTGTAGGCATGTTGAAGTAGGGATTCCTTGGATGTTTAATCACAAGAGACTGTAGGGCTTCATCATTGAACCATGTCAACCAATATTGTTTTTGCATTAATGTGTTTCTAAATATGTTGTAGATGCATGAATAAATTAGTGTGTTGCATGTTGATTTTATGTTGCCCAAGTGAAAACTTTAAATGGGTTGAGTAGACAAGGTCTTCTACATACCTTGTTGTATAATTGGATGTAATAGTCTTCATCATTGAAAAGTGTACCTAACCTTTAATTAGCCAAATAGATGGGTTGTGGATTTTAACATTGTGTAGGCATGTTGAAGCAAGGTTCCCTGAAAGTTTAATCACAAGAGACTATAGAGCTTCATCATTGAACCATGTCAACCAATATTGTTTCGTGGAAAAACTCTTTTACCTCTTTTCACCACCTATACTATGGTTTGATTGTTGTTTTAGACTATATGGACTTTTAAAAGGGCACATAAAGAAGGTGAGTAATAACAGTGCATCCCGTTGTAGTTAAAATAAATAAATAACTTTTGCAACATCTAAACTTTGTATTATGTTTAGTGTTCCCTTCCCCTGCTTTAGGGGTATGCTAGTATGTGAAGAGTAGAATACATGACAAAAACTAAAGTGTGCATATAGATATATAGAGAGATAATGTATTTAAAAAATATATTAAAATTTATAACAATATAGAGTCATAATTTAAGAATTTTAGTGTGCTAAGAATGTATGTGTAAGTTGTATGGGTGCATCAAGGAAGAACTTGCAAAGCCCTCCATCACATAAGTTTTCCATACTGGAAATCCTACTAGATCAAGAAGGAGATATAATTCCAGGAATTACCACCCCCAAAATGTGCCTAAATGAGAAATAGATTAAGAGGTAATTGGCAAGGTTAATCACATAATAAGTCAAAACTCCTATTTCCTTGAAAACTTTTTCAGTTGCACAAAAAACAATGTGGGGTAACTTGTAGGATTAGCTTATTTTGCATGAGAAATAATGTGGGGTTAACTTATTTTTCAGGATAAACAATGTGGGATTAACTTACTATTTTGAATTATTCATGAAAGAGGGTTAATGGGGTCTTTGAACATTTGGAAAATCCCTTTTTTTGCCCTTTGGATTTACTCAAAACTTATCATCAAACTAGGTTGTTTTCCCTACTTGAATGGGATTTCCAAGAGAACCTTATTAATAGAATAGGTTGTGCCTTTCTTGAACATATATAACAAGAGAATCCTATGAAAAAATTAGGTTTGATGCCCTGCTTGAACAAATGTTGTGAACACGCAAAAGAGCCATTTAAGCAAATCAAGTCGAATGTTAAAAAAACACTTATCAAACAATATTAGATGCAATCCCTACAAAAAACAAATCATATGGAATGGAAATCTTTTGAACCATTAAAAATGGTGGTGATCCACCAGTATGATAATTTAATTTGTCCATTCATAATGATTTTTTTTTCCAATGCTATATATTTTGGAAGAAGTAATTTGTTTTGACCTTATTGTATTTATGGTTGGGTTCCATCAATTGCTAAAGGTACATGATATAATAAATTTCTTATATGACAAAGATACATGCTACTATGGAAAAGAAAAATATTACAGGTTTAAAAATTATTCCAAGGTCGATTATTTTCTGATATTTTAAAGGAGGATTTTTATCAAATGTTCCAAACATTGGCTATTGCTCACCAAAATTGAAGGTACATGCAATAAAAAGTTTTTTTATGGACAAAGATACAAATAATTTGTAGAACAATCATTGAATTTACTTCATCAATTTAAGTCTTGTTAGTTTACCCATAATTGTTTGTTGTTTCAAGTACCTATAAACTTATGGTTTTCACTATATAATCTAAAATGATTTTGAAAGGACCTTTATTCAAGTTTCTTTAAGTTTAATTAATGTAACATATGAGAATTCTTTCTTTTTTTTTCATATTATATTCTCATAAGGCTTGTTACTTTTCTTTTCTAAATTCTATTGTGCATTTTTTTTTTGTCAGTAGGGAATAAGAGTTATTTATCAGATATTGTGTATGCATGGTACTAAATTTTACTCTAAATAACGTATGCATAAATATATTAGGAGCATCAACTTTGTCTTGGTGCAATTTTAAAACCCTAGTTGCATGGAGAAAATAAAGCAAAGGTTCTTGCTAAATGTTAGATATTATTTAGTATTTATAGCATGCCTATAGAGATAGACTACTTTTTTCACTATTGCTTTCCAATTTAGAGTCTTTTGTGTAACCTATGTAGCCCATTTGAGCATCTTGTCATGATTATTATTATTATTATTATTACTATGGCTAGTATAGACTCTAATCCATTGCCACATAAAGAATGAAAGTCATTGTTTCTAGAAGGTGTGGAATAAGATTTTCGAATACTTGTTGAAGAGGATGCTAGATAGGAAAACTGATTATAAAAGAAGTGATAATTATCTCTACAATGACGAACATCACAAAAAATTTCTAGAATTGATAAAAATATTGTTGGAGTGATAATGATGCATCTAGCAGTAATGATGTTTAGATCCAACCTAATGATATGAAAACACCCTATCAACTCCAATGTCATTCAACTATGTAGTGTGTCAAGGGAATTGTTCCAAACTTTGATATAGTTTGTCTTCTAAAGGACAAAGTGGTTTAGAAGACATCATTATCTACAAACTTATTGATAAGTCCCATACATGAAACCTAGAGTTGACATGCTTGGATCCTTATGGTAATGATCCAATTCTTTACACTGTCGGTATCAATGAAACATGGACACATAGTATGCATGAAGTTTTTTCCCATTCATATGGTGCATGTGGATGAAGGTAGCAAGCATGTGTTGCACCATCCTTCATTAACTAAAATAAAATCACAATTATATTTGACTATGTTAGATGCATATCACAAAAAACATTCCACTATAGTCATCAAGTGAGATTTTTATGTGGGATAGTGTTGAAATCTGAATTCCTTATTGAGAGATGGTTGTTTTGTCAATATTGGTAGAAATAAATTCATTCAAATGGATGTGATTTTGTTGCACAACTCCAATCCATTTGATTTTACCATAAAGGAAAGCATGCATGTCTATATTTATTATGGAATTTTGGAAACTTGCTCAGCATGTTTGAAGATGAAGCATTGAAAATTCAATGTCCTATGAAAATGTTAGAGGTTTCCATTGGTGGAAAATAAGAATATTTGAAATTCATGTAGATATTATTGGTAGAGGCCACCATATTCATGAAGGTGTGAAGTTGCATCTACATGAGGTGTTTTACATAAAAGCAAAGTTTGTTAATACTAATTGAAAGTATTGATGGTGAGTATACAAGTGTATCTTTTAATATATATTTTGAAGTTCATATTAGAAATTTTCTTTATGAGATGTAATGTTATAATCATTTTTGTTGGAGAGATTATTGATTTTTTCTTTATTGTTATCTATTTTAAAAGGTGGGGCATGAGCACTCAATAGGAGAATCTTTTTTTGTATTGTTTTGGTGCCATGAATGATGATAAACACGCCACTTTCCAACTTCTTGCAATGAAAAGTGATGATGAAGTTAAGATTGTTGGATTAGTTTTCTCTACAAAATATGGAACACATAATGCATTGACATCATATATCGGAGTATTGCAGCCACATTGAGAACATAATTACAATATTCATCTTCTTTCCTACAAAGTTTTCAATCATATAAGGTCTTGAAACATGAGACACAATGGATCTTGTGTGGAAATTCCTTGTTTGGATCAAAGTTTCATGGACACTTTTGAACTTATTGTAATGCATTTTGTACCTCTTGGGATTGTGAAAGAAAAAAAAAATCACTAAGGTTTATCATAGAAGGATATGAGGATATTAAGGAGATTGTTTTCTATACATCGCCAATGTTTCCTTGTAGATCAACCAACTTCAAGTTTAAGCAATCAAACTCAACTTCCTGGTAAATCGAGACTAGGATTGACATTTAGATTTCACTATTTGTATAATAGACTACAACCTCATGTTCAAGTACATTTTTCATGTAATTCACATCGATGAGAACTCATCCATTATTGTTGTGTATTAGGGATGAGGATTGGTGCACCCCATTTGGAGTTGTAGACATTCTACATTTCATTAATACATGTATGTATTATTCAGTGTAATTTATATGGTGAATGTTGTGATTAAATATTTATGATATTTTATCTTTTACATTTAGTTATTTCTATGTTGATATATTAATGTTGTGTTATCAATGGTTGTTTATACATACTTTTTCATTCTAGTTGTAAGCCATTTTCCTATGATATTTCATAAAGTAGAGTTCCATTGAGAGTATGCTTACCTGCTCACATCCATTATGTCAAACAAAGATATTAAACTAACTTCCATGGCTTATAATCTCCATTTATTTATCAAAAATCTAAATCTAGTACAAAAATAGAGTATTCATCCACATGAAATCCCTAGAGGCTATTCATCCCTACCTTTCCTGGAAGGATCTTTCCATCAGAATTGGCCTTTCCTTCAATGAATATTCTCTTTGGTGGTCACCTCTTGTTAATTTTGAAGGAAGCTTCTTGTTGAGACTTACTAGTTCTCAGCCTTAAGGAAACAATATTTTCAAAATGGCATCCATTCTACCAATGATATGTTTAAAAGTCTAAAAGGAAATTGGCCCTCCTAGGCTAAGCTCAAGCAGAAATTTAGCTTGACCAACATAGATAAATTTATATTTAAACATATTTGAGGTCCCATCTTGGGATGAGCTCATGCTTAAACTTGGCCTCCATGTGCGTCATAGTTGGTGGCATGGTTGAAAGTGGGTAAAGGTCACAGTGTTTCCAAAATACAAGTTGTTATGGGCTATAAGAGGTTATGCTCCAAGTCATTCCTTGAAGAAAAAATGAACGAATTGTGGCACTTGAAGTCTTAAGAAAATACTTTGAAATTATGGCTTCACAATATCTGAAACCCGATGTTTGAACCCAAGAAAGAAGTGTTTGCATGGTACTTAGTTATGGGGGATCTGTTGGTGGATAAGACACTACCATACTTGGGTATACAAAACCCACATCATCCATAGTGTGGGTGAGATGAAACCCTGTTGGCAGCAATAATATAATTGTTATTTTTATTAAATAATCTACATAGCTGCCTACACAGGGTTATGAAATTTCATTACTTTTCATGAACAGTTTCCGAAACGATAGTTGTAAGTCGTCACTTTTACCTATCATCTATTCATTCTTCATTTTCATGACTGGAAGCATGAAAACTTACGACTGCAATTACCATTTTAAATTTTCATTGAAGGCAAATTGTTTATATAATTTATTATCGAGTTTTGATTCCTTGCCATGAAGATATTACCCTCTTTCTTTTTTATCCTAAGCATGCCTAAGGTATTGATGGTTTTATGAACAAAAGACCCCCACCATTTGTTTTTTTGTATGGTTTTGGTTTGATCTTTGATTACATTTCTTTCACAAAACTCTTGATTTTCGATTTCTTTTGACTTACCTAAACTATGTAATCAAACCCACGATGTATGCACTTATCCTCACTTTAATGATTTGATCCTAGCTCGTACTGAATGCAAGGTGGCATACGATTTGCAAGCTGCCATTATCTCCAAGGATGGCCTCGGGTTTCGCAAACCTCTTCACATGCATTTCAATTAAACATATATCCCATCGTATGAGTCTTTACAGCATTCATTGTTGGGCTCGGGGTTATGGCTCTGTTTTGTTTTCACAAACCCTCCCTGTATGTTGTGTTTGATTCATTACCCTTTCGTCCATAATGGCTCCTGTTGTGAGAGTTGAACCAAACGACATTCAAACTATGTTCCTATATGACAATGCCAGAGAAGATTTGGAGAGAAGTGGCTGGCTCGTTTTCATTAGGAAGATTCAGGGTTTCAATTTATAGGTTGCCCAAGAATTCGCTTTCTCCTTCGATGGGTATAAGGCTAAGGTAGGTGATGTGCAATTGGATTTTATCGAGGATTTCTTGAGTCAAGCTACAGGACCCCCTACAAGCCTTGAAGTTTTACACTTTTGTTAGCAGAGTTTAATCTCGTTTTTTTTTGCCTGCTGGAGACACGATTTTGTGGGAGAGATTATGAGCAAACCGCTACGAACTAGAACAAACCCTTTAAAACCCAGAACCGAAATGAGCCATTTTATCTTCATTGCGGGCAGTTTCTCCAAAAAATGGACCATTGCAGAGATATGCCTCGACCTTTGGAGGTAAATTTCTCAGAATTTTTGTGTCGAGTAAGATGAGCGTTTTTTTTATTCTGTTACAGATCTTGCTACAGTGCCCATCCCACCTACTCAGGCTTGTGCCTTAGCCTCCTACAGCGAACCCTTGATCGATCCTAAGGTCATTCAATAGGCCAGTCAACAGATTACACATCCAAATGGCTGTGTTAAAAACTTAAAGAAACCTACAAGAAAGAAAAATGTATTAAAACCACAGGTCATGTGATATTTAAAAACGTTGAGGCTGCTATAGCCATTGTAAACTCCAAGGTTTCTTGATACGATTTGATTGCATGTTTACAGGTATGATCTCTTAGATTAATACTATGTTTGATTTCATTCTTAAGTTAGATTATTTGGTTTGTTGGATAAGCTATTTTTCATTATTAAATTAGTTTGTTGTATTCATTAAATAAAATGAGATTTCATTTTATTATTATAACTAGCTATAGAATAGCAAGATTCTGTAGCCAGTTAAGAAAATTCGAATTGTCTAAATCAATGACAGAAAACATATCTGAAATCTTCCTATTTTCTTTTGCTAATAGGATAATTCAGGAGCCCATGATTTCAAAGATGATATGAGGCACTTTTAAGATCTCTCAGTCATATATATTATGTATTTTGAATAAACAGAAATAGACTGTTGTTAGTTTTTGGATATTTAGTAAAATCAGGGTGGTTGCATCCCCCTCTATTTTTTAAACAAATTTGATCTCAGGAACAGAAACAGTTATGTTTCCTGAGACCTTTATAAACCTATCATTTTGTAAACAGTGGATCATCTCGGCCTGGGGCAAGAGTATGGGTGTTTTTATCACAGACTTGAATGGAACAAAATGCACATTACAACTTTAGCTTTTTTGTATGATGTTTTGATTCAAGTTATGTTTATTTCGATTTGATAATAGATGGTGATTGCTTTCATCGTCGTGATTTATTGCAAGTTGATATGATTCATTTTTATATGTTGTCCATATTTTATGTTTCAGATACAATTCACAGTGATCATCTATCCAATTTAAATTAGGAGATTTATCTCTAATTTCTGTTGAATGTTTACATGCAAGTTCTTACAAGAAGATTTATCTCATCGTAGTTACTTGCAAATCATAAAGATCATTGTGATTGTATCCATTATATGTTCTATTATCATAACTCAATCTTCAGCATATTCGTTTCGCATTTGTTCGGAACAATCTTAAGATCCATTGCAGGTTTACTTCTCAGATAAGGTGGCTGGATATTCTCTATTGAACAGGCATTGGATGCATTAATAGGTTAGTCTGTTATTTTATTTTGTTTGCTTGTTTCTTTTAGAAGTTTTATATATATGGTATGATTTCCATTATCTATAATTTTATGTTTGATTAAGTAGTTTAATATTTGATTTCATGAATGTATACATCCAAGAAAACAAACCAAAAAAATTAAATAATATTTTCACTTTCTTTATTACTGTTGTTAAAGGAACCAATTTACATTCGATTTTTACGAGTTTAGATTAAAACTCGTGATTTGTACAGATTGTATATAAAATTATTGTACATATATATATTTAAATGTACATATAGATTTTAGTGATTGTTATTTATTAAGTGATTGTTATTTATTAAGTTATTGTATTTCCTTTAGTTATTTTTTCGCTTTCTTTAGAACTTAGATCGGCCAACGGAGCCGCTAAACCCATCGGAATGAATAAATCCAAACGGCTTGGGTTAATTAGACAACCCCTGACCGGATTCACTCTTCCAGTTGACGAGCGACCAATTTCGCCCGTCAACAAACCCTTGAGTATATTTGTGGTTTTTCCTTCTAGCCAAGCCTATGTGAGCATGGGCCAAGACATTATGCCAACAATACATCGCTACCTCCATCATCTCACAAGCTACCTTTTTTGGAAACTAGCCACCTCATGCCATTGAGTTTCACTTTGCTTGGATGATTATTAGAGTTGAAGTTTTTTGGATTTGGAAGAGACATAATGATGTTACTTTTAGTTCCATTTTCCCATCATAGATATTTTCATATTATGATGAAACTCTAGTGGGTGGAAGCCTATCACTGCAAATATTAGTGTAGGTGAAGACAATACATGTGGAGATGGAATACATCCAATGAATTTTGGATTACTAGGGTGCCCCCCTGCAAAGTGATTAGGGATCCACATGACCCCTCTTGAATCACCTTTGCAAGTTCTCATAGAGGATACAATTTTCCTCATCATCAGGTTGGGAGACAGGTATGTAAACTAGAAAGTGTGGGAGTATTTGGCCATCAACCCCGCCTCATAATGACAAAAAAAAATTAAATATGTTCCTAGCCATTTCTTAAGGGACCAAGCCCTCAAAACTTGCAGCAAATGGGTGGGAACATATGCAACCAACTCATGTTAATCCCTAGTTTCTAGATGGAGCCCTCCCGCAAATGACCATGACTAGCCTTCTCTTATTGCTAGCATAATTGCTTCTTAGTGCTATCTGATCAGGTGTGGATCAAGATTTTTCCCTTTTTCATTTTATGTTTTAGTTCTTTGGTTCTAAACTTTTTTTTCAATTGATGATATGACTATGGGTTTTTTGGCCTAGCAATCCCACATATTGTTTTTTTACATCTCACTTGTGGACATTGCATGTGTGTCCCACCTTTTTATATTAAATATTTGTACAAATTATTAATATTAATAGTCAAAGAAAGTTTTAATTCAAAAGATATATTTTTTCTAGGACATAATCAATTTTTGTCAACCCGAAGACTTATTATTAGTGTGAAGGATATCAACAACACACACACACACACACACACACACACACACACACACACAAAGAATTGTTTCAAGATGATTTTTTTCATGAGGTCCCCAATTATATCATGGTTG